>FYBW01000021.1:0-180292 GCA_900186205.1 Debaryomyces psychrophilus | reverse complement strand
TCATCGCATTTGCTGGAGTGTCTGGGTCAACCAATTCGGTTCTGATAGCACTCAATATAGGATAATGATAAGGGGTCAAGATTTCGTGAATCTCAGGACCTGAATGTTCGGTAACACCCGAGTATGTCAATATAGGCAACAAAATGAACACCACGATGGCCCCCAAAACCAATAATATAATTCCTAGAAAACCACCCAAAGACCTTTTATCCATATTCTTTAAATCGTGAATAAATCTATTCTTATCATAGGCCGCATCCTTGATAGGATCAGGGTTGTGCAAGTAGTCGTCAGGCTCCGTCTCATCTATATGCAATGGAAACGATGACGCCGGGTATCCTCCAAACGGACTGAAGTCGGTACCAATTAAGAACGGGTTGGTGGACTTGTTGGAGATCGATGAGTCGTCCTCTTCTGAGTTGCGCATGTTTTGCGCACTCGGGAGATTGTTGGAACTATTGTACATGTGCGACGAGAGCGACGTCGACGACACCACTCTCGAACCAACCATAGATGGATACCTGTCGTATTCAGGTGGCATCTGAGAATTCTTCGAAGGTCCCAAATTAGCGGCGCCCATCGAGTTGGGGTTACCCATAGTATCATTCGACGACGCGTCGTTCGACAACAAGTTCGACGTAGTCCCGTTGTTCGAATAATACCCGTTATAAGTGTTGAATGTTCCACCAAAATTAGTATCATTCATATTCATCTGATTATATTCCTCCAGTCGCGTGGGTGACAGCGACTGATTCAGTTCTGACGTACTGTCGTCATCGATGGGCGAAACAAACGGATTTTCAACTTCTAAGTCACTAGGATAGGGCGCGCTTGGTGCATTGTAAGTCAAATCCCGTTGGGTCATGATCTAACAAATAAAATATTCCTATTCAAGCGAGCGTATGTATCTCGAACCTGGTTATTCTAGATAGGTCGCTATATATTAACTCTTATAAGGATTGTAAAATTTTTAAAGTCAATAAAAAATTGCATATAAAAAATATGAAAAATCTGTTGACATAATTTGTTCAAGGACTCAAAATGTAATGCTTTAAATTCGCACTATATTATTGGTGTATGGCTGTGTAATTGTTTAATGAACGATTATGAGTGCTGTAGGGTTAGGAAAAAGATATTGACGCGGAAAGATTATGATCCACGGATCGAGGCGATGAGACATACTAAAAATAACATGTATGCATTTGGAAATTATTTCAAGGCGCATTTAGAATGTACATGGACGCGCAACGATCAACTTTAAAAGAAATAATCCATAAACAGTTGACTATACTGATTACAGATACAAGACTGGGAAAAATTATACATTAGATTGTAGATTGTCTATAAGGGCTACTAGGGGTATCCTGAATGAAAGAAAGTAGGATTAGTTCGTGTGTAGAGAAGCATTGGACACGCCATGCATTGTAGACACGGTAAAAGTGAGAACTTGAGAATTGAATTATTTTCTTGGGGTGTTTGCTTTTTCTTCACACCCATGAGCTAGCACCCATGAACTAGGGAGTTTCTTGGGTAACTATAGTCGGTGTCTTCCCACCGTGTTAAATTATTGTTCTGGTATGCCTTGGGATGCGCTTGGATATAGTCATAGGTAGGAAAGTCTGGTGGGTCGCATGTCAAGTTTATGGCATCTTCGGGTTGGTAGAGTCTGACGTGATCGATGCTCATGGTGAGCGGGAAATTCAAAGAGCTCCAGTCGATATATGCCCAACTGTTTGACATACCGAAGTTCATGACCATCGACATAGGTTCCTTGGACATCAATCTGCGACCAATATTCCCGTTGGGGCCCAAAGCTGCGGCCTGGACTGTAACTGTTGGCTCCGTACCAACATACCATGTCAAGTATCCGTCATCGTCGTCATTCAAGTACTCATATCCATATTTCTGGAAATTGTGTTCATTGTCTCCTTCAGAGTACCAAGACACGTTCAAAGTCGTGGTTCCGGATACAGCTTGCTGCAACGGACCACCGGTATACGTATTCATCGTTGATACTGATTCGTTATGAATTGAAATGAAATTGTAATCCGGATAGTACCAAATATCAAAGGGTGCAATTTGCATCGACTGTGAAGCAACACCAACTCCAACCTTAGTGTCAACTTCACCTTCAAGTACATCATATTCTGGCGCACCCCTTCCTTTTCCAGGACTAGGGTGGTCTTCCCCCGGACATGTGCACGTATTCAACCTTTGACCTGGCAAATATGAAATACCATCTGGTGACGATTGATTCGCCGTTATTCCCGCGTCACACGAATCATATGTGTAAGGCCACAAACCCTCAGTACTGGCCATATAACCAGGGCGACCCAAATTACCCATCGACCATAAACCTGGCCACAAACCTGAGACGTTACCATAACCAGGTAATCTCGCGGAAAATTCAAGCAACCCCTGGGTAAAACATAATTTATTCCAACTTTGAACCATCCCAGATCTGTAAAACAAATCATTGTTCTTATATGCGTCCATTCTCAAGTTCAATGTACCGTTTGCAGTGGTCACCGCATCAGGATCATAGTATTCTAAATCGACGGTACCACCGTACCAGAGGTCCGCTGCCTGGAAAAACTGATCGTCACCGTCGTAGAAAGTTCTTCCTTCGGCATTAAATTCGTCCGAGAAAACCAATTTCCAGGTGTCACCGTTACTTGTTTTTCTAGTTAACGCATCTGCTGGAGTGTCTGGGTCGACTAAATCGGTTCTGATAGCACTCAATATAGGATAACGGTACGAGGTCAAGATTTCGTAACTTTCCAGTGGATCATGCTCAGTAAGACCGGAGTAAGTCAATACGGGCAATAAAATGAACACCGCAATAGCGGCCACAATCAAAAATATGATTCCTAGCAATCCACCCATCGACCGTTTATCCATCTTCTTCAAGTCATAGAAAAATCTGTTCTTGTCATAGGCTGCATCTTTGATAGGATCGGGATTATGTAAATAATCATCAGATTCCTTCTCATCGATGTGCAATGGAAACGACGATGTCGGGTATCCACCAAAAGGACTAAAATCAGCACTCACTAGGAAAGGACTGGAAGACTTATTCGAGCTCGTAGAATCGTTTCCGTCTGCGTTAGATATGATCTGGCTGTTAATATTATTCGAACTACTAAAGTTCGATGGATATCTGTCGTACCCTGTGGGCAGCTTTATGGTGCGTAGCAACCCTGTATTTCCCAGTCCCAGCGAATTATTAGGGACCGCAGCACCACCCAATCCCTCTTCATTCGGGGACGCATTCAGTGGTGTATCCATCTTCGAATAGTACGTATTATAAATGTTAAATGTCTCCCCGTAGTTGCGTTCGTTCATATGATTATTCGTCCGATTGTAGTCGTCCAGCTGGCTGGACGACGAAGGATGGTTCAGTCCAAACGAACTTCCTTCATCGGTTGGAGAGACGAAGGGATCATCTACCCCTGATTCCTCGTCCTGAACCCCACTTGGTGTATTAAACGTTAAGTCTCGTCTGGACATTCTTAACTAAATGCTGTACAGTCTTCAAATCGAATACTCCAAGCTATTTGATTCTTGGGCTCGGCAAAATCTTTGAAATCACCTTACTATCAATCGAGGGACGCTGGATTCGTTTATTTTCATATTTGCTTGTAACAATGATAAATTAGCCCCAGTCTCATTTCGAGTTACGTGGGTGTATGAATGTTTTGTCCGGTACAACCAAACATCAATATACCTTGATACATTATTTAGGTGGGTGTCTGGAGTTCTTTCAAAAGGTTCGATTGTACGATTTACGAGATCTCGGAGAGTACCAGCTAATTATAGGAACACAGAAAGTTAGCTTGTGCGAATAGAGTAGACGTATACTTTTTGACTTGCAGTAGTGTACATATATTATGCCAATTGCGCATTTAGTTAAACGCAGTTAAACCATTCTTTATTAGTCGTTTTAGAAGATCTGGTTGTTGAAGTTGACTTTTGAGAATGGCATCAGACCTTAGAGGTGGTTCGTATCAAGGCGTGTATTGAGAGCAAAAAAAGAAGTCAGAATAGCCCATAGGTGCCAAGGAAAGACTCCCGGGCTACTACGAAAACTAGTGACCCGCAGAACTTTGCTTGAATTCGAACATCCGCACACCATAACACATACAATAGGTACAATAGCCGCATTGGACAACTAACTGGACGAATTGAGAACGGATTAAGTCGAAAGTAAGGCACAGTTTCGTATGCTTGCCTAAGTTAACTACTGCACAAGTTCACGAGCTAAAACTCAGCTATCGCCATGGGTCCTCTGGGGCCTAAGCCAACGGTCAAGAACTACTGAGAAGGACGTCTATTTTGGGCACGGTACTGGGAGCTTCTTGTGTCAGGTGTGGATCGTAGTTGGCACATAATAAACAACAAGGCACATTTCACTCGGCTTGGTTATTGTCACGTTGCATCTGGTACTGTATCTCTGACAATCGCGGACCGCGGACCCACACGCTATCATGGACGGGAACATCAGTTCTCACACTGGCTGATTCACATGGCTTGAATCAGACCCTCTAACTCGAGACTTTCGCTTGGATCAAATGACCCTGAAACACTGTAGACTCTCTGTATGTCACCATTTTTTTCTAGGACTTCCGTCCGCTACTTTCCAATCCTGTATGTCGAACAACACACAACAGCGCTCGACGTTCTCGTCGTCTCTCATCATAGGATCTGGTTATCTTATCAATAAGTGAGTGTCACGTGATGCACTCCATTTTACATCAAAACCGATTTCAAGCCGATTGTTATCATGGCTAGTCAATCCACCACTGCATTCTTGGAAGATGTCTGACTACAATCAGAACCCAAATACAGACACGTTTCTATCCCGAGTATTTGGACTTCATTCGGTTTACAACCAATTGCAGGACGAATACCAATATTATGATCCCGATGCTGAGTACCAGCGGTCATCCATGAATGGTGGAGTCTCTTTGAACGAAATACATGAGGACGGTGACGAGAACAACAACGTTAACACCAACTTATTGGATTCAGAATCTGATCTGGACTCTTCACTGTCGCTTTCATCGCCACTGTCACCGGTAATAGCATTCACGGGCAACGACCACAAGCAGAACGAGGATTCCTCTCAGGTTCGTTGGGACACTAGCCACCAATATTATGGACAGAATCACGACATTACTGCCAGTATACCTAAAGCACTTCCGCAGAAGAATATGGTTAATACTGCTAAGGATTTCATTAACAGATTGCATCCCCCAAAGGATTCTCTACCTATGTATAACCAACCACAACAATTTCGCAAACCACAACCAGAGGGGCCTTCGGCTCAAACGGTTTTTCAAAAAAACCAACACAGATCAAAGCGGTCATTTGTTATCCCACCCAAAGAGCGGGCACTCTACTTGTGGGCAAATATCACTAATATGGATGAGTTCTTGACTGACGTTTACTACTACTATAGAGGTAAGGGAATGCTCAATATCGTATTGACAAGGCTAGTTGATTTATTGATATTGGCATTTATATTATCATTTACCGTTTTCTTGAAATGGGGTATAAATTATGACTTTTTCTTAACGGCTTCAAAAGACCGTGCATCCGTCACCTTAAGAAATTTGATAATTCCCAACTTTCTTAGTGAAATGGTTCCTCTTTCGGTAAAGTTGTTTTTGTTAGGTTTTGCTGGCTATATTTTGTTGAGATTAATCCAACTATACTTCGACTACAATTACAAACTAAAAGAAGTCAAAAATTTTTATCATTATTTAATAGGGATTCCAAACGATGACGAGTTGATGACTATTTCATGGATCGTTATTGTTGAAAGATTGATGGCATTAAAGGACTACAATAGCTTGACATCAACAAACAATAACGTTCCTGTACAGTTTTTGAATGATTTAAACTCCAAGGTTAGATTGAATGCTCATGATATTGCTAATAGAATTATGAGAAAAGAAAATTATATCATTGCATTGATTAACAAGGAGGTGTTAGATTTGTCATTATCAATGCCGTTTGCATCCAATTTGAATAATTTTCTTTCAAATAGATCGGTATTAACCAAAACTTTGGAATGGAATATTAAGCTATGTATCAATAATTTCATTTTCAACCACCATGGCCAAATAAATTCCAATGTACTAAAAGATTTCAACAGAAACCAATTGTCGAAAGAATTGAGCGCAAGATTTAAGATGGCTGCTATAATAAATTTACTTTTATGTCCGTTCATTGTCATATATTTCGTGTTACTATATTTCTTCCGTTATTTCAACGAGTATAAGTCAAACCCTAGTTCAATTTTAGGCTTACGACAGTATACTCCTTGGGCAGAGTGGAAGCTTCGAGAATTTAATGAATTACCACATTATTTCATCAAAAGGCTACACTTATCCATAGGTCCTGCAAACATTTACATCAATCAATTTCCTAGAGGTTTCTTGGTGATAAACTTAATGAATTTTGTAAATTTTGTGGCAGGTGCTATCACAGCAATATTAGTTTTGATGGGACTCTGGCTTGACAACGAAGAACATAACTTCTGGTCGTTTGAAATCACTGAAAATAAGTCAAGTTTATTCTATATCAGTTTACTTGGAACAATATGGGCGATCACATCAAATTCATTAACATCCACTAATTCAAACACTTCAGAGAATTTAAATTCGCAAACATCATCTTTTTTCTATGATCCAGAGGCAAGTCTTAGGTATGTCTCACAGTTTACTCATTATTTGCCTAGTTCTTGGAACGGTAAACTACACACTGTACAAGTAAAAAATGAGTTTTGCGAGCTATTTTCCTTAAAGATCGTTATAATTGTAAACGAAATTCTAAGCTTAATCTTGACACCCTTCATACTCTGGTTCAAAATACTGAATAATTCGGGTGCAATAATTGACTTCTTTAGGGAATATTCTATCCACGTTGATGGTCTCGGTTATGTATGTTACTTTGCAATGTTCAATTTTGAAGAAAAGGATAAAAATATGATGATGGACTTGAACAAGATAAAACGGAAATCGAAGAAATTGAAAAGAAGCGCAAAGAAGTCTACCAGTAAATCTACTGATCGTTCTAAAGATATCGAGCTTGACAATGTGAACCTGAATAAGCCTGGCAAGGCAAAATTAAGCGATCCCGAAACCTCATCTGAGTCTGATGATAATGACGATACCGGTATAAACAACGATTATTATCAGGATGAAAAAATGATAAAGTCTTATATGTATTTCTTGGAGACATGTGGCAATGATAAAGCGAAGAAAGCATCCAAATTCGCCATTGAAGAATCAAGCAAGCCATCACGTACTGCAAATCCCAACACGGCTCAGTCAGCCGCTGACCCATCACCTTCATTATTATATCAACCCTTAACCTCAAATAGCATAAACGAATCTTCCTATAATATCGATTACACCATCGATGAACAAGACGAAGGATCTAGTAGGGGTAAAAGATCAGGTGTGTTAGGTATGATAAACCAGTTTTATAAACACGATAGGAATAGATGAAGAAGTTTGGTTTTTGTGTCATTGGACGTCTCCCAAAAAAATTAATTTCACGCCGCACGATGGAATTTTTTTATAGCTATGCAATGTATCTAGAAGTCTACTAGTTTATCATAAGATATTAATACAGGTATTTATTTAATATAGATATGGCGGGATCGCAGTTGAAGGAATTAAAGGCTGCATTAAAATCCAACGGATTAATTGGACAAACAAATATTAAGAAAAAAAATAAAAAGTCTAAAACTCCATCAGAAACAAGAAGAAACGATAAACATGAAATCTTAAGCAATATCAGAAAGGATTTCAATTTATTTGATAACAAAATTAACAGAACAAAGCGTGATGTTACCGTTGTCCAAGGAGGGAAATTTGTTAAGGTTGGATCAAAACAACATAATGACGCCACCAGATCGAAATCCAATGCCGAAAATTCAATGAAACTTGAGTACGAATTAGACAAAAAGCAGCATGGTAAGACCGGTGGGTTGGTCGATAGAAGATTTGGTGAAAATAACCGTCATTTGACTGCTGAAGAAAAAATGTTGGAAAGATTCACTAGAGAAAGACAGGGGAATAAAAAGAAGATTAACTTTGCGCTAGGAAGTGACGATGAACAAGATGACGACGATGATGATGGGTTTGTATTGACACATTCAGGGAAATCATTACTGCTTGATAATGATTTAGATGATAGAGAATTAGGTGAATCTAATACAAAGTACTACGATGAAGATTCATTAGTGCCAGAGGATGCTCCGCCAAAAAGAAAATCCAAACAAGAAGTAATGAAAGAAGTTATAGCCAAATCCAAATTTTACAAACATCAAAGACAAATGGAATTTCAAAAGGCACAGGATGAAATCATGAATTTGGATGATGAATTTGGCGATGTTATGAATGAATTTAACAACAATCCTGTCAAGAAGTCGCCAGCATTTTCTACGAAAACTCCGGAAGGAATTGAATATGACAGTAAGGTTAGAGAATTAACTTATGACAGACGTTCAGTTCCAGCAGATAGAACGAAAACCAACGAGGAATTACAAAAGGAGCATGATGAAAGATTACACAAATTAGAAGCTGACAGATTACGTAGAATGAACGCAGACTACGGTGATAGGGAAACAGAAGCAGATGATTTGGATGGATTCTGGAATGGTAGTGGTGATGAAGAAGAGGGCCTTTCAGTTGATAAGCGCAATGAACAAGAAAATTCCAGTGATGAGGAAGATATGGACGAATCCAAGCCATTTGGAAGAGCATTGAAAAAGACCACAGTTCAGATGCCAGGAACCATTGAAGACTTCATTACATCATTATCAAATATTGACGAATCTAAGCATTGTAGCTATATCAAGAAAATGATTGAGACCTACCAACCAAGACTAGCAGAGGGAAACAAAGAAAGAATGAACATATTCGTTGGAATATTATTCAAACATATTTTACGTTTATCTAATGAACAAAACCCCCAAGTAAACAACATTAATGAAATGATGAAGATCTTAAAGAAATTAAGCGAAAGCTATAACGAGAAATTGGTGGAAGCCATTAGAATTGAGATTAATGACATCCAAGAAAGAATCTTTAATTTGCAAGCAAGAGATCTAGTATATTTTGTGGTAATCGGTTATTTATTTTCAACATCTGATCATTATCATTTAGTGGTAACTCCAACACTTATATTGATGAATGAAAGTATATCCAGTATTTCATATGATAAGAAGACCACGATCAATCAAATTGGCCAAGGTTTATTTATCACCGATATATTATTGAATTATCAAACTTTTGCTAAAAGATTTATTCCTGAAATTGTATGCTTTTTAGAAAAGGTCGCATTATTATTGGTTCCAGAACCTGAAAAGTTAACAAATGACTGCTTATCTGTTAGCAAAATTATCAAATCAGACTTAAACATGAGTACGAGAGGTATCAAACCAACTGATGATTTAATAAAAGTATCAGAATTATTCGGAAAGAATACTCAGTCCTTGAAATTGAAACTTACCAATAAGCTTATTGATATATTTTCTAGAATAGTAAGTATTTGGAGAGATAACAACGTGATGATCGAGATCATTTCATCGTTCACGAGTTTAGCTACACACCTAGCTGTTTATTATAAATCTACTAAACTCGATCAATTAATAGAAAAGATGCGTAAAATTCAAAGTAACTTGATCAAGGAAAGGAAACCATTAGCTTTACAACATCACAAGGCCATTTCTATTGCTACTTTTGCACCTAAGTTCGAAGAGAATTTCAACCCAGACAAGAAATCATATGATGTAAATAGAGAAAGACAAGAATTAAGTAAGATAAAGAACCAAATTAAGAAAGAAAGAAAGTCTGCGCTTAAAGATATTAGAAAAGATACTAAATTCACTGCAAGACAACAAATTGCCGAAAAGAAAGATAAGTATGATGAATACCACCAAAAGATGGCCAATATTGTTAACTCTATTTCAACTATCGAAGGTGCTGAGAAAAATACTTATGAACGTGAAAAGCAAAGAAGAAAGAAGAAATAACTACTTAAATAAATTTTACAGTAACAACATAATATGTATACAACTAAAATCGATATTTGTAATCAGCTAGGAAATGAAATAACGCAACTTCAATACTACATTATGAAGTGAGAGGTTACGTTTATTGTAATACAATGACCCAGTGAGTTTGCCCTTTCCTCGCCAATGACTAGTTTCATCGCAAGTATGATAAGGAATAGTATCATCATGACAGTTGCGGAAATTTTACAGGAACGTATGGATGCCAAGGGTGGAGAACGTCATTAACGCAACTACCGTTGAACCCCGCCCAATGCTTCATACTTGTAAATAGTAAGCGAATATTCACAAAAAGACTTAGTCGATACTTCGAACACTACGACAATTCCGACCATTTTGGTGTCCATAGTTTAGAATTACATATAGTGGTTATTGTAAATTGCTGGAAGTTCCGGATGGCCTACACTTGTACCTTCAAAAAGTCCTTGGGGTTATTGTGTGGCGAACTGGCCCCTTCTTCATGGGGTGCATTAACTGCTGCAGGTATACTTTGGTCAGCAACAATCTGCCTATTTTTACATTTCGCATGTTTAATCCTACATGAACTTAATTTTAATTATGTATTACCGGTCCGTGGGAACTAATTGTGATTCATCGGTCACACCAGCATGACTAGTACAAAGTGCTAAAATTGTGTGTCTTGTAAGCGACAGCAATTGTCGCAGATAAAATTTTGTCGAGAATCTATCCAACACCATTTCACAGCTACTTAGGACTTTTATCTTCCAGCGAATTTTATGATGGATATAAATATATTAGATAGACAATATATAAACGGGGAAAAATAGAAGAAATAATTAATACATAATTGTCAAATTGTTTAACAAATAGAAAAAAACAAACGGCTGACGAATGAAAAAGCATTAAGCAAAATTATTCACCAGCAAAAAAAGATTTATCAGGGAAATAATTGAGCGAGTTTTATATAGCCAAAATTTTCTGTATCCATTCCTATGTAGTCAATTCATATGTAGCCAAGTTAATGGGCTGTAACAAGCGTACTAGCGATGTTAAACTTGAGACATTGATGGAACACCAACTCTCGCAGCAGACTTGGAAGATCCACCGAATAAACCACCCTTGGTAATGGATATAATTGAAAAGACCATGGAGAAAACAAAGATGAAGAAGGAGATGTAAAGGAAAGCAACAGATGCCTGTGCTCTTCTACAACGACTGGTAGATCCTTGTACAATATTGTTATCTCTGAGGTACTCATTGTTGAGACATGAGTGAGCACGGATACCAGCTGCAATTGCCGTGGCAGCAGCAAAGGTGAACACGAGGTTCAAGATGTCCAACGTGGCTAATATAATTGGCCATGCGAAAGCAGCAATGAAGTAGGCTAAGACCCCGTAAAATGACGAGGTCAATATAGCGAAAGCTGCTGCGAACACACCAAAGTTAATTTGAGGGTTCGATTGGTCGACTGTGTCAGTAGCTAACGAGGCAGTCAAACCCAAGGCAACGACCAACAATGCAAAGTTAATCAAACGTAAAATACTATCTCCGAGTGCAAGCATTGTATATTAATGTGGTAATAAGATGAATTGATTAAATTAAATACCAATTGATTATAGAAAACCAGAAAAGATAAAAACTAAAAAATCGACAGTCTAAGGATACATGGTCAATTTTATAAAAAAAAACATGGTATTGACTTTTTTCAAATTAGTTTATATACATTACCTATTCGGGTAGGTGCCTCTTTTGCCTGGTCATGAAATAATTACGGCTGATACAATAAAGCAAATATACCTTAACTATGGTAGTGCAATGGTCTTCCGGTGTCTATCGGTATAACCGGTATTCGCAGCACGCGAGTTGACCGTGAGATATGTTGCTATGTTCGCTAAACTAGCCCTTCGCTCAGCAACCTTGCTAATCCCTGACGTCTCGTTCCAATTAAGGTTTCCCTGGAATCATGTGTCTCCCTTCTGAATCAATGCCTCCCGTGCTCCCCCTGCCCTCCTGCTACCACCATTCGTTACCACTCGATGTCCTCCCGCCCCCCAATCTTCTATCCATCCCCTGCTTGTTATTGGCCTAACTAGCATCTCTGCAGAAGAATATCTTCAAGTACCGATTTGGAAACACTTCTGACTAATTGAGATTCTTATGTAAGCTGTTTTCCTCGACATGCCTTTAACGTGCATGGTTCTTGTAGGCATATTAAATGTACTCTCAAATTGGCAAGACCTGGACAATGTCGTGCCACTTTGCATTATGTACCAAAATTGCATGGTGCGGCTCATCTGTCTTGTTTCGGTTTTGTTTAGATTGCTCTCTATCCGGGACCTCGCCGGGAAATCATCTGCATTATCACCGGGATATGCTGGAAACGATTCCCGGCATTACACAGACTTGCAAAGAGACAAGGGGCCATAGCTGGGTGAAAAATGGAGATTGGCTACTTGAAAAGTGGTTCCAATACGGGACACATACTAGAGGTATGGGTGAAGGTCTTGTACGGGGGAGTTTGCGTGGGACGTAATGACAAATGGAAGTGGTGGGAACGACAATTATGCAAATGAAATTTATATTTGTAGTTCGCACTAATTGAGAACAGATGAAAAACGCAGAACATTTTGTATTTATTTATAAAAGTGACTATTGAAGAAGACGATGGATTCACCGATTGGCGAAATAAGGATACAAAGATGTCTTTGATGAGATGCCCGGTTGGTGGAAATGTAGAAGAGATAGTTGCCGAAACGAGCTCAATGGATGGCTAATGAAAACAAACGCAACGCACCGAAGACTTTGGACAGGTACGGTGGACGTGCTGGAGAGCTTTTCTGTGACGGACGCTGGCGACCTCTAAGTGGCGACATTAGTATCCAACGAAAGCATCCGCAGCAGGGTGGTATACGTACGCATGGGCCATCTGCAAATTTGAACACTTCACAAACATGTTTTTCTGTAGACTGCGTTTTTTGGGCAATTGGTTTACAGGCGAAATTCACCGTGAGTGATTTCTCTCAAACTCGCGAAAGAGCTTTCGTAACCTACAGTCGGCGATGCGATGGCATAGTAAAGAGTGTGGTGGTCGCTTGCCGCGCTCGGTCTACAAATAGTTCATAAAGATGCATTTACGCCATACAATTAAATAATTACGAACTAGAGTCCTTGGTATCATCCGGTGATTCCTTGGTAGTGTCTAGTTTTGCTTCACTCTCCTATTCTTCGTAATCCTCGTCGTCAGTGTCTGAATCGCTTGGCGGCGCATTGAAAAATGGTGCTGCTATGACTGTCATGTCCGTGTTTGGCTGAACCCTCAAGGGTGCCGCAGTGGTGCTTGTGCCCCGCTGGGACATCGCCAGTTCGTACTCGTTGTTGATGTCCCTTAGGTCGTCTTCAGTAAAATTACCTTTCGCGTGGACATTATGCAATGAACTAAGGTTGCCAAACTTGTTTTCAGTAATTAGCGATGTTGATGTTTGAGATGTATCCGGGTGTTGGCTGTACTCTTTTTGCAAGCTGCTCAAGTATCTTTCATAATCATTAAGTGGTGACGATGTTTCAGATGCACTGGACGAATCTGAGCTGAATGAGCGCAGAAGTGAAACGATATTCTTGTAGGGAATTATAGTGACGTTATTTTTATCAACATTATTTTGTAAAACTCCATTTCCACCAAAATGATCGTAATCACCATCGTCGTCGCTATAGTCGTCTTCATTGTAGTCTCTTTCATTACTATGGTTATTGCTTTTGTTTGATTTTTCAATCGCAAGATGTGAAGAAGTAGTATTTAGAATTTCTGAAATTGGTGTTGCAATTTGGTTGGCATAAACAATCTTTTGTGATTTGAATTTTGTAGAAACCATGGCATTAGCACAGTTCTTGTACATGAAATCAATCTCTTCTAACTTTAACCCTTTTGTCTCGTAGACCATAAAATAAACAAATATTACTCCTAGCGCATTGCACCCCCCCCAAATAAAAAAAATATTGTTACCTATTGCTGCTGTATGTGAACCAGTATCAATCAAATATGGTGTAATAAATGCAAATATAAAATTGACTAACCAATTCGTTGCTGCTGTTAGCGATATGGCTTTCTGTCTAATACCAATACCATAGATATCCGACGTGAGTGCCCACACCGCACCACCCCAAGATGATGCAAAAAATGCAATGAAAACACACGAAAATGCGACACTTATCATCGAACTGATTGTCTCATCTGACATGCTTACACCAACGATTGCTATAATGAAATTCGCAACCGACATTCCAATGCCACCGAATAATAATAATTTTCTTCTCCCAATGACTTCGATCAAAATTATTCCAGGAATGGTGAAAAGTGTGTTGACCGCATAAGTGATAAATGACATTAAATAATAATTATTGATCCCTGAATTAGCAAAGAAATTAACCCCATAGTAGAAAATAAAATTGATACCCGAACTCTGCTGGAATGCCTGGACCCCTATCCCTGTAAACATTCTCGTAAGTTGTTTGTTTCTCCCACCGCCACTCCGAAAACAATCGATGTAGCTCGCCTTACCAAACGACAACTCGTAGTCATAGTTGGCTTTGATCTCGACTAGCTCTTCTATTAAGTCTGGGTCATTGGTCGGCACTTTTCTTAGTCTAGCTAAGCATTTCAACGCCTCATGAATGTTATCCTTCTGCACATGGAACCGGGGTGATTCTGGCAAGAAAAGCATACCGGTCGCCAAAATGAGAGCCCACAAAAACTGTATTCCCACCGGTATTCTGTACGACCCCGAATTCAACATTTTTTTTGCCCCTTGGCATATAGCACTTGCAATCAATAATCCCCACGTAATCGCCCACTGGTAGGTATAAACAATCGAACCTCTGACCCATTTGGGCGACGCCTCTGCTTGGTACAACGGCACAATGGCCGATAGTATGCCCACCGATAACCCTGATATGGCTCTCCCTATGCACAAAAGTGTCACTTCGGTCGACGAGACTTGCAAGATGTTTCCCACATTGAATATGATTGCGGACGACACAATGATCGAGAACTTCCGCCCCCACGTATCCGATATCAACGGAGCCAACAACGCTCCAACGAACGTCCCGAGCGACAATATCGCCGTTATCAACGCCCGCTCGTGGACACTGAATGTGTGTCCGTTCCCAGGGAACGTCGCCTTCACGTACGTCATCTCCATTATATCATTGATAAGCCCTGTGTCGTACCCATACAAGAACCCCCCGACTGCAGCCATCAACCCCACTCGAATAGCACTCGACGACGACGACTTCTGTTGCGTTTTTTTGTACTCTTCCGCCTCCTTGGAGTGATCGTACATGATCCTATCTAGACCCGACCACATTTCGTATTCCTTTCTATACTTCGCTCTGTGTTATTCGTATATCAACAAACTCTTCCTTTCGTTAAGCTATGGTCCATCTGAATCGATCCTCTCGTTATTTTCTGTCTTTCTTCTGGGTCTCTTCCGTTATTTTTAACTGAATCCAATTTATTAATTTAAATCGTCTCACTGACTACTATCACAAGCAACGCTTCTCTAAGCTTGTTTTTTATTCGGAACTTAAAATCCTATATTCTGCTGTCGTATATATGAGCTGCCTTTGGAGTAATCGAAGCTACCTGTATCTATCTTCTATTATTCTTGATGTTTTTCATAGATTACTACTTTTTGAGAGATACTTTACAATAAGTCTACTGGGTATCACAAGATTGCGCGGAAACCGGAAATTTTCAGGGCCCTAACACAGATAATCGTTACTTTTCGATCTGGAGGTCGTCCGCAGAGCTCTCTTTGATTAGCAAAAGGCCACGATATGCTCCGATAGTGTTCCGATATCTCAGCTTTGGAACAAACCCAATAGCTTGCTTCTAGTACGTACTATGCTGATCAAGACACCAAAGTAAAGATCAGTATGGCATTTCCTGTATATAGCGCGGGCTGCAATACAAAAAAGCACTATTGAGCGGTTAAAATTATATGAAATATATCTGTGTTTAAGAAGAATTGTTGTTTATTTGGTACACATACGCGTAATATGGCCATGAACAGCGGTGATAGAACAGCAGACGACACTGCGGTGGCGGAAGAGTGCAAAATCGTCGCCAGCGGAGGGACTAGGGACGAATTGGACTGGGGTATACCTGGGCGCCAGCGGCCACCAAACAGAGACGGGGCAGGAGGGTTTTTGAAGGACGTAGGAGGGTTGATGCGTAGCTTGGTGCGCGGAGACAAGGAGAACAGGGAGACGATATCGGAGTCATTTTTGCGATGGGTGGTGTTCTACGCTAGCCACACGGTGTTGCTTGGGATATTTTTCTGCATTTCGATCTACAAGAACATCGAGTACATATACCGCCGGGTGTTTTTGAAGTTCTTAACGCTTGCTTACTACCCGAGCAAGACGCCACAACTAATTCGAGACGACGTGAACAAGTTGGCGAAGTTACCCAAGCGGGTGTCGTGTATATTGGACTTGAAGGACGACGACGACGAGAATGGCGGGGTCGACGGGCTCATCAGCGACATCAGCGAGCTCACGGCGTGGTCCATCCTGGCGGGCGTGCCGGTGTTGTCGATCTACGAGTACTCGGGCATTGTGCAACACCACTTGCCGGAGTTGTGCCGCTACATCGTGAAGAACTTGTCGGTGTACTTTGGAACCGAGTCGGTGCCGGTGTTCTCGATCAGAATCCCCCATTCGAATACCGTGATCTACAGCAACAACCTCCACCAGTCGCCCACGTTCGAGGTGCCCAGATCGATCGACTTGGAGATCTCGTTATTGTCGAAAATCGACGGCAAGCCCACGATCATCGAGTTGACCAAGAGCATGTGTGAATTGGCCGCCAACAACGAATTGTCCATCAAGGACATCACCATCGACTTGATCGACGAGGAATTGATCGAGTTGGTGGGCGTCGAACCAGACTTGTTGATCAGCTTTGGTCCGTCGTTGGATTTGCAGGACTACCCGCCATGGCACATCAGGTTGTCCGAAATCTACTGGGAGGCCGACAACCAGAATGTGAACTACTCGGTGTTTATCAGGGCCTTGCAGAAGTATTCGAATTGCAAGGTCAATGTCGGAAAATGAAGATTTAATGCGCTAGCACTCATTTTGCCGGCCTTTGCTTATCCTTGCGTTCTGGGAAATGATATATAGCTTACGAATCTATATTTATACATAAACCAATTGTAAGCTGTGTACTGGTGTCCAGGATACATGGAACCATAATTGTCCGTGCATGGATGTTCACAACTTTTCGCAACTTCTGCTATATTTTATAAATTTACAAATCTTTGATAATTACGGTTTTTTTTTCATGTTGCTGAACAATATTAGGGATATCGTTATATCAGTAACTAATAGCAGAACATTATTTCCACCACTATACGGTGTAATCGGTACAAACAAAATGATTGTGCAAACGGCTTATGCTCACAGAATCCACAAAACATGAAATGATCAAGATCGGTCAAAACCGGCTTCTGCCTTGAACCCAATAGTCAAGTGGTCATTATCTACTACTGAGAAAACTTATCTTTTAGCCATATCTATCTACGTCTATAGGCCAGGTAAATATGGTATAGTTCGAACGCGTACTCTGTCAATCGTTTTGTAAATTGCTAAAAATAGCAACTGGGACATAAATACCAGTCAGAAGACACTAAATTGCAAGCAAATCGGCCAGATAACAATAAACTCAAGATGTCGGAGTGAGGTCAGAGCTTGTCATAGTAGTGATAGACATCGTAAGGATATTATGGACTATCTGCAAATATTCTATTATGCTGCTTTGTTACCCGCAGAGTTTGTAAATGAGATACGTGTAGAATTTATCTGAAAATTCGCCCCTTTAATTTATTTATAAAGATGAAATCGCTAGATATTCACTCTCTTTCGAATATTTACATAACAGTAGAGTAACAATATGGGATTAACTATTTCGTCATTGTTTTCGGGGCTTTTTAAGAGAAAAGAGATGAGAATCTTGATGGTTGGGTTAGATGCAGCCGGTAAGACCACCATCTTATACAAGTTGAAGCTTGGTGAAATTGTCACCACAATCCCTACCATAGGATTCAACGTCGAGACGGTCGAATACAAGAACATCTCGTTCACAGTTTGGGATGTCGGTGGACAGGACAAGATCCGTCCGTTGTGGAGATACTACTTCCAGAATACACAAGGGATAATTTTCGTGGTTGATTCGAACGATAGGGACCGTATAGTCGAGGCCAGGGAGGAGTTACAACAGATGTTGAATGAGGACGAGTTGAGGGATGCGTTCTTGTTGGTTTTCGCCAACAAGCAGGATTTGCCGAATGCCATGAATGCGGCAGAGATTACCGAGAAGTTGAACTTACACTCGCTCCGCCAACGCCCATGGTACATCCAATCCACCTGTGCCACCACCGGAGATGGATTGTACGAGGGGTTGGAATGGTTGTCCAACAGCTTGAAGAATGCGCCATGATAGGACCCCTTCAACTGTTCCTTTCCATTCTACTCTCGACCACACCCTAAATTTGCGGCCGGACGTGTCCGCATGGCGCCGCTGGGACCAGCCCGCTACCACGAGTGCTCAAAGCCTATAAGTTTCATCGCTTGTTTTATTAGCTTAGATTAGATTAGTTTCTATTTATAATGTACATTACGTTTGCATCCTCCGCTGCAGCGACACGCCGGATCCCTCTCATCATGTTGTCGTCCGCTTGTCATTCCGATCCTCCGGCGTGTCTCGATAGACTCACTTGTCCTGACCAGCAACCGTCTGTCACCTAGAGCTCGTCAGTTTATTGCCTTTCTCTGTGCTCGTACGTCCGATACCTCCGTTATTTCCTACCACAAGAAGACACAACTACCACACACCTAACTGCTACACATCCACCTGTATTTTTCTACCCACCGACTTCACATACCATATTTAAAAAATATCGATCAAAATAAAAGGCATATTCGCTGAAGTGGTTCAAAAACACCGATTTCAAAATGAAAATTTGAACTATACTATAACTTTTCATGCTGCTATTATCGCCCACTATTTTTACTCTTGTAGCTAGAAATCAATTAAGGACTTAGTAAAAAACGCTCTCCGGGGTTTGATTCCCGACGGTCTAAAACAAATTGAAAATTGATAAAGTTATTTTCTAAAATTACATATATTTTGTCAAAATAATCATTTATATTCCCAGCGTTAAAATCATTTTGAAGTTCTTGTTCATTATCGACTTTAATATAGTCTATTACAAAAATGTTGAATGCTCATTAAGAGTGCTATCAAAAAAACATGGAATAAATTCAGATAATTTTTTACCAGTAAAAGTATAACATAAAGCTCTCATTTATACCATTTCTAATTATCATATAAAACAAAACTAAAATTAAACTTAACTTCTAGTGTTTATTTATTTTCTTCTTTATAATAGGAGCCCATAAGGATCCACTATCCATACAATTTGCAGCTTAGGGTATAAACCCTTTTGACACATGACCATAATTCCGCTTTTTTGTCGACGGCTTTTTTGGAATTTGTGTAACATTAATTTTCCAATACCATCACGAAGAATTTTCACATACTGGGTAATAGTGAATTTTAAAAGATATTATAACAGAAATAATATCAGTTGAATAAGAATACTCAATTGTTAATTTAACAGTAATTATAGTTCAAAATGGTATGTTCATACAATAAAACTACGTGTAAGACCCCGTACGAGAATTATGAAGATAGCCTGATACTTGAAGAGAGTTACTACTGGAGTTGAAGACGGTTGGAGGAGTATATGTCATAGTGGTATCCTGGTAGCGATACTGTATAAGGCAGTGGACCGATATAATAACTATAACCAGTGGACCAGTGCTTTACAAAGAACGCAAAACTGGAACAAGGTAGTGAATCGGACCACCTGTGGTGAAGTTGGATGGAGACACTAAGATATGCGACCAATGAGGGCTATCGTCATGAGAAACAGCACGAGGGTAGAAGGGAGATGAGAAAGAAACACGAATACTAACATGTATAGGCCGGAGTTAAGACTTTCGAATTACGTACTAAATCTAAGGAACAATTAGAAACACAATTGGTTGAATTAAAGCAAGAGTTAGCTAACTTGAAGGTTCAAAAATTGCAAAAGCCATCTTTACCAAGAATCCACACTGTTAGAAAGAACATTGCTCGTGTTTTAACCATTATCAACTTGAACCAAAGAGAAAATGTTAGAGCTTTCTACGCTGGTAAGAAGTACCAACCAAAGGACTTAAGAGCTAAGAAGACCAGAGCTATCAGAAGACAATTAACCAAGTTCGAAGCTAAGCAAATCACCGACAAAGCTAGAAAACAAAAAGCTGCCTTCCCACAAAGAAGATTTGCTATTAAGGCTTAAATTCAATTAATCTCGGGTTGATTAGAAACTTTTTATAATCTTTATAAATTTTTGGGTTTAATGTTTTAATAAACGTGTATATTTTAGTTTTATATCTATATTGAACTATCATGTTATAAAAGTAATGATATTTTCTTGTATTGATGCCTATGTGACCCTTCTATATTACGCATCAGACATTTCGACGTCTTGGTTCTGGCCCGCCGTCCTTTCGGCCTTCTTCAGGAGTTTGAACTGTTGTATTTTCTGTTTCAATTGTGTATCTTCGATAACGTCTTCCAACTTCAATGGCATTCTATTGAATGGGTCGGTGGAATCACTTAACAAATGGGCTTTAATCGTCGACCTGTCGATACTAATTTTGGACCCCGGCAAGATGACTGGATCTTCCATCAACATGAACATTAACGGATCTAGGAACTCGTCCGGCACTTCTCCTAATTCTAGCTCTTCATCTTCGTCATTCTGTCTTTGTTCGTCTGCCATTTCTGCAAATTTGATTAAATTCTCGATCACCATAGAACTAGTATATGTCCTGGTAGATAAAATTCTTTCAGCTTTCTTGAAGTACACCATGGAAAATGATCTCGTATCTCTGGCAACAGCCGCCACAAAGTTCGTTTGATTTGATAAATTGCAGTAAATTTCACACAAGTCACTTAACGTTCTCTTCGGATCAAAATCATACTTTGTTGGATCACGGACTTTCAAGTTCGAACACTTTGGTCCAACCATTATTTGTAAGTTGTAATTCAACATTCCAGCCAATCTGTCAACGATTTCCGGCAATTCAAATCCCTGTGGTGTTTGCTTGGAGAATAACTTAAATAACTCCATTGTCTTGTTGGATAAACCAACGTAAGATTTCGCTTTCCTTTCAGATGAGTTTAAATTATTGCTTAATTCCTCGTCTGTGCCAAACTCTTCATTGTTTGATGGTTGTCCATTAGTACGCTTTTCTAACTCACGTTGATAATTGTGGATCAGGTTTAGTTCATTAAATGTTTCATCAAGTAAGTATGTTGTATCATTTAACATTCTCGCAATAAATCTGATAAAGAAATCAACATTATTTCTGGAATAACCCGCCAATTGTTCTCTGTAAATTTCATTGTTCCATAATTCTTCCAATATAACAGAAATATAATACCGACTATTAAACTTATCATAAAATTGTGACGACGCACCAGTCTTTTCCACCATAACATAAAAGTCTAATAATGAGTATAATATATTGTCTATCACTAATTGATTGGAATTGAAGATTGTTGAAATGAATCCTGGCTGGCCGTTCATCATCGGCAACGAACCAATAAACAATACCTCAACTAAATTTGCTTTCATATGTGGGTTACCAATTAATTCCGGACAACGTAATAAAATAATTGAAAATTCCACAAACAACAGTAATTTATCATGATTATCTACTAAAGGACATCCTCTAAAGTTGGTGATAAATTTACAATAGTTGATTATTCCTTCTAACATAAACTCTGGATAGTATTTCCATGACTTTGGAGTTTTGGTCTGCAAGAACTCGTGATCGTCTAATTGGGAAACTGCGTCAATCTTGAACAATGGTATCTTCAATTTGACTCTCGGATGTTGATGGCTTGGATCAATTAATTTTGCAATAAAAGTGGTTGACCCAATAATAAAATCAAATATATCTAACTGCATTGAACGGAAACTAAAAATCGCTTGAATAGAATGTTTGGTGGCTTTCATGGAGTTCAAATTTTTCGTTAAAATTGGAAGTTGATTTCTCAAGAGATGTGTCATCATAGGATTCGTTCCAGGAGGAACTTGATTATTTTCAATCATCTCTACCCTTGACGTCATTTGTTTAATCTGATTTTTTAATCTGTCATGGTGATTGTAAATACCACCAATACCATAGTGCAAGTAAGTCAAAGTTAAAAAGAAACAGTCAGATATAAAATTTGGCGAAGTCGATTTGTCTAGTCCATTGTAATAATCATTGGCTTCTGGGATAGATGAATTAACTCTGGATTCTTCTGAAATATTTATGAGTTCACTATGACCAAAAAAATCACCATCTATCTTGTCAAGTTTCGAGAATGTTGGGTACTCTAAAAATGGCAAACTTAATCTTATCAAAATAAGGGAGATGCTAAACATAATACCATCAGAAGGCAATTTGTCCAAATCCGCATGACTACCTCTTCTCAAATGACTTAGATTAATAAGATCGCCGAACCATGTGAGTATGTCTTGACGAGTTTGCGAAGATCCACGTATAAGCTTATCGACAATGAAGAATAGTCTGTCCGAGACAACTTTATATTCATTCTGTAATGATTCGTATGTAGAATTCAATTGAACATTCGATAAATTACCTGCGTTTTCAGTAAAATAATATTTGCTAACAGAATCTAAAAGTGGTGATAACCTTAAAAGCGGACCCAACAAGGTTTTGTTTTCAAAATCTAAGCATTCCCTTTTGTTAGGTGGTTGGAATCCATCAATCTGTGAAAAGATCGCCGCAACATACTTTATGCTAACTAAAGTTTCAAAAACTGATATGTACTTTGAGTATGAACTATCATTTAGATTCACCCTATAAAGTCTAGCGCTCAATGTAGGGAAAATAACATTCAAAATTTCAAGGGTAGATTCCTGCTCGACACTTTCGTTTACTATATCAACCAAAAAGCCGCTCATATCTGGGTTATTGATCAATACATCAATAGCAAGTTTGATGTCATTATTAACAAACATATCTGGGACTTGGAAACAAATAAATCCATATGAACAACTAAGGGATATAATGGAATTGGCAATTGAAATTTTGGTAGCATGTAATGGATCCTTCTTTGGTACAATTCTTTTCAATTGGAAAGCTCTTTGGTAAATCTGAAATAAGTATTCCATGGGCGATTTATAGGCTGCGGGCACACCAACATCATTCAAGATTTCCATAAACACTGATTCTAAGTTATCTCTACCCAAAGCTTTCTTTTCAGACTCAAGTTCAGATGCTAAGTTACCTAAATAGATCAATCCTGTCGATGTATGGGTTTTGTCTACCGTAGCTTGAAAAATCCCTTCGATTTCATTTGACAACCATTTAGCCGTTTGGTCCTCGGGACTAATCCTAGAAATAATTGTATCAGATGGTATTGCCTTGGGGCATGGTGCCTTTGGTGTTGCGGTTGGCTTCGGCTTTGGTGTCTCAGATGGCAAATTAGATGTTTGCGGCTGTGATACCTTTTTGGATTCCCCCTTTGGATTCGATGGTTGTTCTGATGGTTGTTCTGATGGTTGTTCTGATGGTGAGTTCGATGCGCTACTATTAAACTGATTAGAAGACCCAGAGTTATTACCCCCCAAAGCTGCTAATCTCGCCAATCTCTTAGCTCTTATCTGAACACTATGTTAGTAATCAACAGTAAAATATTTACTACCCACGAATTGAAATGTAAATGAACGTACATCGTTTGAATTACTCATTACTAATTACGTATATGATATTAATAAGATGAATTAGATCGAAATGTATTGTGATTTAGAATAATTGAAAACTGTCTATTAATTTACTTTATATTCGCTGTTTTTGATTCGGAGTGCGGTAGGATCAGATTTTTGAAAAATTGATTGAAACTTTTCCAGCCTAGTATACTTGAACCGTATTCATTAGATACTGCTTGGAAAATAGAAGATGAACGACATACCTCAACCACTAAAGACAATAGCTACTAGACCCCAAGAAAAGTTATACGTTTTGCATTTGGAGACGGAGTTAATTGTATTTATTAAAGAGTCGATACTATTGAAGAACGAATCCCCACTGTATATTATTCATGCTGGTGTACTAAAGAATTCATATTATCGGTTACTCAGCCATCAGATATGCCAACACTATCATTTACAACATTGGAATAATGGGTCGAACGATATTATAGTCACATTGAGTTCAGATGGATTTGACTATGAAAAATTCATTGAAAGATTAGAGCTGAAAGAAGACAATAGCTTCACTAAGATAAGCGACTATCTTCAACAGCGACAGGGTGGGAATAGCGGGAATACTTCTGAGGGCGATGAAACAACCGCGAAAGTGATCAGACCAAAGATGATCATTAAGAAAGAATCTCCAAAGCGCCATGGTCCGACAGCTTCTGCCGATACGTTTTCTGGTACCACGCAGGCATCAGCATTTCTGACTCTTGGAACACAGAACGTGAAAGTCCAGAATTACCACTCGGATGCTCCATGTATATCTACACCGGTGGTGACAAGCAGCTCAAACCCAATGAGTGACAACATTGAAGTTGAAAGGGCATCCAAGGAAGCATTATACATGAAGGTGAGGGAAAAAATATTCCAAGATCAACAGGATGAAGAAGACGACCAGGAAGAATATACTGAAGACGATGACGAAGACGATAGTGACGAAGACACTGCAAACAGCTCTACAAGTGATGTCAAGTCTGGGTTTATGAACCAAGATAATATACACAAACAGAATAGATACAACGAGTCGAACTTTGCTCTGTATCAATATAACGATGGCCCGCATTCCGTCCCTCCAGCACCTATTGGTATGCCATTAAATTACAACGAACATATGAACCTTCCTCCATATATTAACCCAAATGGCTACTACAATTCTCCTAACCAATCGATGTATCCACCACATATAAATCCCTACAATAATTACGCAAACTGCTTCCCTGCTCCTCCTATGATGCCTCCCCAAAATGGCTTCTACACAAATGCATATAATGGAAACCATCATTACAGTCCCTACGACAAGGAAACCGAACGGAAATTATTAAATAACCCTTACATCATTATACCCGACACCGACAGAGAAAAGAAGCATAAGAAACCATATAAAGGTAGGTATACGAACGGTTATTCCAATTCGCCTTCCAGTACTACCAAAATCCCCACAAACAACTCTACGAAATTTTAGCTTTTAAATTGATGAAGCACTTGCATAGGTCAATTGAACACGTCGAAAATACCCGGCCTGTATTATATACTTGAATATACATGAACTCACGTACCAAATTTAACTTATTATATCTTTCGTCTAGATTGTCGTGCGTAGACAATTTCTAGATCATGAAATTGGAAGACGTGTCTTAGTTGTTGATATCAACGTATTATTAGCAACATAAATTAAGAAATAGTAGAAATGGCCTCAAATAACCCAGACGCTCTTCAAGATGACGAATTAATTCCAGACTCTGTTGAAGGATACCACGTTGGAGAAAAGAAGACGATCGAAGAATACACGAAGTTGGATGCTGAGGATGAAAGTTTAGCTAAATGGAAAGCTTCGCTTGGTTTAGCAGATAATAATGATGCGTATCCGGTCAAAGCTGGCGATAAGCGTAAGGTTGTTATTGTGGAAATGTCGTTACGATTCCCAGGTCAACCGGAGTTGACGCCGATTGAAATTAATTTGGAAGATGCACAAGGTAACACGATAGCTGGCAAAGAGATTAAGTTCAATATCAAGGAAAAGTCCATTTATCAGTTTGTTATCAAATTCCGTGTGCAGCATGAAATCATCACGGGTTTAAAATACTTACATCTGATTAAGAAGACAGGTATTAGGGTTGATAAATTGGAAGAGCCATTGGGATCATACGCACCTAATACCAAAGACAAGCCATATTACGAAAAGGTATTCAACGAAGTTGAAGCTCCTTCTGGTATGTTGGCAAGGGGTAGTTATTCTGCTATTACGAAGTTCGTGGACGATGACAAGAATATTCATTTATCATTTCCATGGAGTTTCCAAATCACTAAGTGAGTGGTAGACAAATCGTAGCTATCAATCACAGGGAATTGACAGTATAGATACATCAATGGTTACACGTTTATGCTGCTTGAAAAGCATGTAGTTAGAACTTATAGAATTCTCTATAGTACATTCATGTGTTATTATTTAATAACTTTATAATGGTATGCGTAGATACTATGTAGTATGTGAATGGTTCGATAGATCCAAATTTTCTTGGGAAAATATGAATATTGATAAGGACCTATTTATGTATTAGTCATTCGTAAGCTTATAACTAGCTTCAAGAAAACTAATATTTTTAATTATTTACATTTCTCCTTCTGTTAAGTAGGTAAGTAGGAACTTTTCTAACAGGAATATATGATGGAGCTTTATTGCTTTTGGGTTTAGTTACTTCTATTTTTGAAATAGTAGGCGCCATGCTGGAAACCAGTTTATCTATACTAGGCACCTTGTATGCATTAGAAGATAAATTGTTGACTTTCATCAGTGATAAAGGAGTATGCGAGGATTTCGACGATGGCTTAAAAAAAGTGTTGATGTTTGATTGGCTACCATTGTCTTTCAATCGTTTTGGTGCTTGAAACGGTGCCTGAACTTTATGAGACGTACTAATCATGTTTCTCTTGTTGTTCATTTGTGTCTTAGCGCTGCTGAAACCTGTTATTTCTAAATTTATGGACCCGTCTTCAGATATCTTAAACGACTCTTCCGTTATTTTCATTTCAGATTCACCGTTTATATAGGCGCTTAATCTTAATCCATAGGCTTTACTGAATTGTTTGAAGTTGAATTGCAGCTCCATTGGTAGTGGCTTATCAATACTCTTATACAATTTTGATAGCATCGGCCAATCACTGAAGACATTCTGCTTGCTTTCCATCATACTGTTATTGTTTAATTTGGTGATGAATCGTGAAACACTGTCAATCGGCTTCCGGCCCCATCTACCTATATCACCTTGTTCGATATAAGATGACACGTACAAGAGTAATTTTGTTCTAGTGGTCGCTACATAAAAGCATCTTCTTTCTTCATTGACAGCTTCATCACCGCCTGTATCCATTGCAAACTTTGCTGGTAATATACCTTCTGATAAACCTGGAACAAATACGATTGGCCATTCTAAACCTTTAGATCCATGAATAGTAGACATAGAAACCTTTCCTTTATTTATCCTACACGGAAACTTCAGAGCTAGTTCTTTCTCTTTTTCTTTTTCGCTAGTTGAATCAGTTTCGTATAGACCGATGGATTGAATAAACTTTTCCAAGAAATTTCTCTTATTATCAGCAATATCAGATTCAGATCCTCCTAGAAATAATGGCAATTCCTCTTCTCTTGGTTTGCATTCGCAGAGCTGCGTTTGTACTTCCATGATATTAAGTTCATGATTAGGGTCGTTCTGGAATTCCTTTTGAAGACCGGACTTAACATACACGAGCTCAAAAAGCTTAGTGAGCAATGAGTTTCTCTTTTCGATTGTATGTTCTAAATCAGGTTGTTCTTCATTGACTATGGAATTAACATCTTCAAGAATTTTACGTCCATCCTTAATAAAATACAAATATTTCGCAAGAGTATCTTGATTCTTGGGAGTCAATTTGATGGAAGAATTTCCATTTGCAATAGTCCACAACACATCATAAACCAGTCTCTTATATATATCTGGCTTCACTGATTCTAGTTCTAATTCATAATCAATTGAAGATATGGTTTTTTCCCCGATACCTCTCTTTGGGAAATTGATTGTTCTTAAATATGCAATACGATCATTCTCACTAGCAACGACACGCAAGTAGTCCAATATTGCAACCACTTCCTTTCGGTTCCAAAATGCTGTACCTCTGATCATCACATAAGGTATCCTTTTCTTAACGAATTCATTCTCAATTATTCTAGTTTGATAGGCTGACCGTACCAACACAGAAATATCACTATACTTAAAAATAGAATTAGGTAATGCCATTAAATGTTCAATTTGATAAGTTATCCAACGCGCCTCTTGTTCTGGTGATTTCAAATTAGAATATACTGGTCGGAATGAAGATATCATTTGAGATTTAAGGCTTTTCGAAAGACGATCATCTTGTTGTCTCATAATTTTCTCCGAAAAGTTTAGAATATCTGCCGTGGATCGATAGTTTTCTTCCAACGTAATGACATTGATCGAATTATTTTGGTATAATTTGTTAAAATGATCCTTCATTTTTTTAAAGTTTACCGCTTGTGCATCTCTAAATGCGTAAATACTTTGATCTGGATCTCCGACTATAGTGATATTATTTTGCAACATAGGATTCTTCGGGTGTCCCTTGGCAAACTCATACATCAATTGTAATTGGATCTCATTGGTATCCTGGAACTCATCAACTAGAACATGCTCAACAAAGTTTAACACTGGGTGACTAGTTATCAACTGATAGCAGCAAATTAAGCAATCATCAAAGTCCAACAATGAGTTTAATTTTAGGTGTTTCTGATAATTCTTGTACAACAACTCTAAAAATTGATTACAGTCACTGCGTTGCTCGTAGGATTCTACGCCAATTCCTGAAGACTTTAGTTTCGAAATGTGTCTCTTGATTTTCTTTGGATCCCATCCGTGATACTTATCCTCCTCCTTCTTTGATTTGAATACATCGGTCTGTCCATCTGGTAATTCTGAAATGTACTTCAACTCCGCCTGCGATAATTTCGTGATCATTTCTTCTAATATCTGCTTCGAGTCTCGTTCATCGGCAATATTGTAATCGTTAATTCCTATCATCTTGCCGTATATTTTAATGGTTCTGTAACAAATACTGTGGAAAGTACCAATCAAAAGTTTGTCCACTTGAATTGGTGTATCTTTAAGTAAATCCTTTAATCTCTCTACCATTTCATTGGCAGCCTTCTTTGTAAATGTTGTGACAATTATACATTGTGGAGACATTTTTTCCTTGATCAATAAATATGCAACTCTTGATATAAGGACTTTGGTCTTCCCTGTTCCAGGTCCTGCAATGATTTGCAACCTTTCCGTAGGTGAAGCCACTACTGCCTGTATTTGCTTAGTGTTCAACCCATTCAATATCCTCTGAAGTAGAGACTCGTCATCGTACTTAGTTTGAATCATTCCATCGAACATCGAGTAATAGAGGATAAATAACATAAACAAAACATGTAAACAATTGCACTTTTACGAATCGCGATATTAAAAAAATCATTGATTAGTTTCTTTACTACCTGGTCTATTTAATTATAAAATAAGAAGGTATGTCTATTAGAATATGATAACACATACATACACAACAGTACTATTGATATTGGTGTTAAACGCATTCATCGTAGTGTGTACTAAGTTAGATAATTGGCCAGAAGTTTCACCGCAAATTGACATCGCCGACAGAGCTCAGAGAGATGTTGAAAAATACGTACTGATAGACCAAGTAAGTGGGATGGGAGTATCGCTTAACAGACATGTTTTTGACAAAGAAGGATATACATTGGGTGCACTTAGTGACGTGGGTACACTATTGAATGTGGGGGTGCAAACTTTGATGGTTGACTTGTATTGGAATGAGTTTACCCAAAAATGGCAGCTCTGCCCTGCACCATTTCCTGCCAATGCAACGAGTGACATCATGGCGACCAATGAATTGCACTGGGAGAACAAATCTTACAAATGCGAGGCATCTTTAACAGTTGATCACTTAATGCTGACGATCAGCCTCTATTTAGCATCGACAAATACAAACTTCAAAGTAAATTTTATCCAATTATTAATTCGTTTGAAATCTATTCGTATAGACCCGCCAAGAGGTAACAGTTCGAGTACGAGCACAAAGAACTATATCTCAAGTTTTCAACCCGCTGATCTGAATTTCCTTAAGTTAAATAATGCAACTTTGAACGACACTGTCAATTTACTTGGAACGTCGCTATTTACTCCTACGGAATTGTCACATTACAGAAGCAGCAACAATAGAGACAATTTCGGTTTCTATAATGATACGACGCATGCATATCCAAACTTGGATACATTCTTATTAAGAGACTACAAAAGAGTCACGGTCACAGTGATTGCTAATGACTTAGTGAAATCAAATCATACCTATAATATTACCAGTGGAGACAAAAAGACGATTTTCGTGGAGGGGAATGGAATTGATACCACCATTGCATTACTCTCCGACCCAAGGTCTATTACAAAGTGCAACGAGCTTATTCATCATAACCACGAGAGTGTTGACGTTTACAACGATATGTCTTTGCGTGAACACTTCCGGGTTGTGATAGACGATAATGGTACATCCTTCAGCAACGATACGTTTAGTGACTTTGTACGGTGTGGATATTCGCCAATATTGAATGCCTCGTCGTATAATATCTACGATGACGAAGAAGGTGTTGATGAAGTCGAGGATTCGCTCAAAGAAATAATTGACAATTTTGTTCCGCTTTCGTATTGGTCCTGGGCCAAGAACCAGCTCATTGAACCCGATAAGGGGTTTAACATAAGTGACTACTCAAACAATAATGATGACAATGCAAATAACGACAATAACGACGAAACAGGGGATGATGATAAAAACGATGAAAAGAGCCTTGAGAAGCTGAACTCTCGTCTCGCCTACAAATGTGTTGTGTTGGACTGGGATGGGTGGAAAATAGCCGATTGCTACGGCAATCACCCGTTTGCTTGCAAGAAGTCCGATAGCCCCAACGAATGGCATGTTGATCCAGAGAAGAAAAAGGAGTACTTCAACGCATACATGAGTGACAATTGTCCAGAGGACTACTACTTCGGTACGCCGCTGCTGAGTATCGAAATGCTCGCATTGATGAACTACGTTGAGCGCAAGAATATCTCGTTCCCGTTGTGGATAGATCTAAACGATATAACGGTGCCAGATTGTTTTGTAACGGGAGGTCCGTATGCCACATGTCCCTATCAGCGGACCGTAACAAAGCTGAAGCTAGTTGGCTTGATTGCACCCAGTTTTATTGTCGCAGTGGTTATTTTAGTTCTCATATTCTGCGAGAAATTATTCAGAACTAAACCGATTCAAAGCAACAGGAAGAGGCACTGGAAAAAGGTCATCAACGATTACGTTAAGAAGTACGATTATGAAGGAGTTCCATCATAAATGTATAGGTTTTATAGGTTTGTGCAATTAATAGAAGACATTACTAAAATGTCGTTTATTCTAGAGGACCTCGCGCGACTTTTACAAAGGCAAACTGTGATAAATTTCGTTCTATTATAGTTGATACTAAAGAAACAACTGTTTAGCTAATACATATATAGCATGAGTCAACAGAACTGGAAGAATTTGTCGAATGAATTAAGGCGTAGGGCAGCGCAAGGTGGTGGATCAGGTGGACCAAACCGTAAGACACCGTTTGGCGCATTTGCAGGTATTGGGGGAATCTTATTATTAGGGGGGGTTTCAATTTTAGCGCAAAACTCGTTGTTCAATGTTGATGGTGGTCAAAGGGCTATTGTTTACTCGCGTATTAATGGTGTCCAGCCAAATATCTACCCAGAAGGTACCCATTTTATCATACCATGGTTACAAAGACCAGTTGTGTACGATGTTCGTGCCAAACCGAGAAATGTAGCGTCTTTAACAGGTACAAAGGATTTACAAATGGTGAACATTACGTGCCGTGTGTTATTCAAGCCGGATGTATTCCAATTGCCAACGATCTACAGAACGTTGGGTACTGACTACGATGAGAAGGTGTTACCGTCGATTGTCAACGAGGTTTTGAAATCGGTTGTCGCCCAATTCAATGCGTCGCAATTGATCACCCAAAGAGAAAGGGTTTCCCGTTTGGTCAAGGAGAATTTAATCCGTCGTTCCGGTAAGTTTAACATTAACTTGGACGACGTTTCGTTGACGTTCATGACGTTCTCTCCGGAATTTAGTGCCGCAGTCGAAGCTAAGCAGATCGCGCAACAGGACGCTCAAAGAGCTGCGTTTATCGTCGATAAGGCTATCCAGGAGAAACAACAATTGGTCGTGAAGGCTTCTGGTGAAGCCAAATCGGCTGAATTAGTTGGTGAAGCCATCAAGAAGTCTAGAGATTATGTGGAATTAAAGAGATTAGATACTGCCAGAGAAATTGCTGCTATCTTGGCCAACTCTCCAAACAGAATTTTATTGGACAATGATACTTTATTATTGAACACCGTTGTTGATGGTCGTAAATGAGTTATTGCACTCATCTGAAGGAGGTCATCTCTGAGTTTATTTTGTACATAGGTATAATTTTAATTAACGCATATTCGTAACATGAAAACATAAATTCGCTATATATAACTGAGACCTCTATTTAAAAGATCGAATGAACAAGATCACTACCAATGGTAGCACCAGCACCAAAAATTGCTGCATTTCCCAACTTGCCACCAAACTTTCTCATGTGTGCGTGTTGCTGTTGTTGATCAGGAGTCGCCACTTGAGCTTGTTGTTCCTGTGGTTGATACGTTTGAGGTTGAGGCGAGTATTGTTGAGGGGGATAATAATTGGATGATGGTGGAGGATATTGAGCATAACCACCATATGATGGTTGTTGTGTTAATGCTGGGGTTTGGGCTTGGCCATACTGTGGGACAGGCACAAAATTTTCATTAGGGTTGTAAGAAGCCTTTTCGTCTTGGTATGGTGAAGTAACAGAACGGCCGGTTGGATCTGATCCCAAATCAAACTCCTGTTGAGATATAACATTAACGTAATTCGATGGGAACACTCCGGTTTCTTTCTGCGATGATCCTTTCTTGTATCCTTTCCACCAGTCTTCCGATAAGTGCTCAACAACCGCAATCTTGTCTTCCTTCTTCAATTTTAAATCTTCTCTCTCCTGTGCTTGATAGTCGTAGATGGCCTTACAATATCCTAATGCCTTAGTCGTCTGAAGACGTTCTGGCTTAACAGGAGGATTAATTGAAGTGCTAGCTAAGCCATTTGTTATTGAGTCTGTGCCTGTTTGGACTGGCGTCCTGGACTCTGCTTGGTCACTCTTTAATCTGTCAACACCCCACGCTTCCATATCCTTTTGATATTTACGTGGTAATGATTCCATGAGTGTATTGTAGAGTTGTTCGGTAATTACTTCTGAATCATGCAAGAACTCCAACTCTGTTCTAATAGTAGTTAACGAACGGTTTATTAGTGGTGCTGACATACTATACAATATTTGATGATAAAGAGAAATATAAGTAAATTATTTATGCGAGAAATTCGGAATTAAATAAACGAGGCTTTCCGATGAACAGGAAAATTCAGTTACAGCCCAGTTTGGCGATCATCGTAGGATATCGCCTCTTGTAATACCTTCATACATTTCTATTAATGAACTGCCATAGATACCAACACTCCTGGACCCTGGTGATAAGGCCAAACCGTCAGTGGAGTGCCAAATTTTATAAATTCGTATGAATGAATCATTGGCTGCAACACATATAGAATTTTTATCTGGAGATTGGCAAGCACTCAAGCATCGAAGATACGTAGTACTGGATACTTCCACCAAGGGGGTCATATCAGGGTATGAGTAAACAGAAAGGAGCAACGGCTTCTCTGAATTTCCGTATCCAAAGGTTGATATTAGTTCCTTTCTGTCTTTACACCAGAATAAAGAAGTAACCTGAGCTTTTGCAGGAAAAGTGTTTAGTAAGGTGCCTGTATTCGCATGCCAGAATCTAATTTTCCGATCATTGCTACCACCTCCCGTAGCGAGTATTGCATTTGCCCACGGACAGAACGAGATGGCTTTGACCGCAGCCTTATGGGGAAGTACCAGCTTGATCTTAGGTGCCAGGACATCGGAAACGTCCCAGATGGAACAACTGTTGTCGTTACCTCCCACAGCGAGTAACTGGGAGTCGCTGCTTAGTGCGAGACCTGAGGTGTTAGTACTTATATTTGATTTCTCGGTGCAGATGGTTAAAAGTAATAATTACCACAAATCTGTTGCTGGTGACATTCCAACACACATTTTAGCCTTAATGTGACATTCCCTAGACTATCTTTGGTGATTTTCACGTATAGGACGTCTCCCTTGGAGTCGCCTGCTAAAAATTGGTTTGAATCAGGGAACCACTGAAAGCAAAAAATGCTTTTTCCCCGGTTGGAGAGAGTTGCCTTGACGGTATTTTCTCTTTGGGATAGTAACAACACTTCGCCGTTGTCTTTTCCAATGACAATATAATCATGATTAGAATATGATACGGCCGTGACACTTATGTAGTTATCGTGGTGCATGAGGACAACATCGTTATCTGTGCTCCACGAGTAAACGGATTTATTTAGCCCCACGGCGATCCTGTTGCTCAGTTTAGACCAGCTCACAACGTTGCAGTAGAAATCGTCTTTCAACCCCGGCGCTTCTAAATTATGATCTGGCTTTGTCAATATAATGGTCCTTCTCCGGAGGGTTGTTGGGGCAGTATTTGGACGTGATGCCAAATATTTTCTAGTATCTTTAGACGATGGAGACGTTGCTAGAGGTCCTACAAAATCCAACGATCCATTGTAATTTCCGACGCCGCCATGAGTGGCCGATAGCTGATATACTCTCGAATGGCTGCTAAATCCCAATGCGTCCGCGATGACTTCTTGATGAGGGCTAACTGGAGACGAATGAGGTGCTCTACTAGCTTCAATGTTTGATAGCTCGGCATCTGTATCTTCCAATTGCAAGGAGCTAGGAACACTCTCTGGTCTGACGTAGAACATGCCTTCGGTTAACGAAAGTTGGGGTCTCGCTTGACTGTTTGAAGGTGTCACCGATCGATTCGCAGGGCTTTGCGGCAGTGTAGTTGTACTTGAATTCAACTCATTATTCCTATAAGCTACTGATGATGAAAGGATGGGAAAAAATCTAGTATTTGTTTCAAATGCCTGATTTGGAGAACCATTTGTGTGGTAGTTTCTTCGATTTCCGCCATATGACATCTGATAGTTTTCTTCTATTTCTGTAAAATTTTCGAAAAAATCAAATTATTTATCAATTAGGTTATTCGTAATCAACTCTAGTACTTCCCTATTGTCTAATGCGTTAGTTTTCTATAGATTGGTTACAAGAATACCAATTTATACATTGTGTTAAAAAAAGCATATATATGTTCTTTTGCAACTATTTTATTTGTGGGTAATAGGCACTAGAAGATAGGCTTTGTGACTATAGATAGGAATGCAACATTTTTTTTAAGAGGGTATTGTTTACATTACCAGGGATAACAGGATTGTCAGAAATTGATGTACTTTGATTTCAATTGCTTGAAATACATTGATTTTTGTTGTTTTTGTTCGAGAACTCTGTACTGCTTGAACTGCTGTATCTACGCGATCAAATCGAAATTTTATCTTCCAATCAGTGAATGTAGAACTAGTTAATAAGGCTACACAATGTGGAAAGTACAAGTGGCACTAGCATCGATATTTGTACTCTTCTGTGGTATAGTCTTTCACCTGGTTACATTGAACGTGAAGGGACCATTTATTGATGAAATTTTTCACATTAGACAGTGCCAGACATATTGTGCGTTTAAGTTCGATGAATGGGATAACAAGATTACTACACCTCCAGGGCTATATATATTGGGAACGATATACGCTGAAGTCGTGAAACATATTACATTTACATCTGATTCGTTGGTGTCGGTCTGTGAGAATATCAATTTGTTGAGATCAGTTAACTTGTTTGGTGGGCTTGTGGTGCTTCCATTTTTAGTTCTGGGTCTAGTTGACAATAACAAACCACAACTCTGGGCCATTAACATCGTGGCAACACCTTTGTTGTTCATTTATTACTTTTTGTTTTACACAGATATTTGGGCAACGATATTGATAGTGGCATCACTAATGATGGTGGTGAAACAACCACTCGGACCCTTTGTCAGCTCATATATAAGTGGAATAATAGCATTTGCAGGCTTATGGTTTCGCCAAACTAACATCGTATGGGTTACGTTTATAGCATCTGTATTGGTCGATAAGAGAAGAAGGGAGTATCACAATGAGTTGGGCTTTGTACAAAATTGTATTAATTTTATTCTTCAAGCACGTAAAGACTGGACCCTTGTTATCCCCTTCGTAACCAACATTGTATTGTTTGTTGTGTTTGTTAAATATAACGGCGGAATTACATTTGGGGATAAAGAGAACCACCAGCTTAATTTACATATAATTCAAGTGTTCTATTGTTTCACGTTTATGACGTTGTTTACATGGCCAGTTTGGTTCTCCATTCCGTTGATCAAGAAATATTTACGCTTCACAATAATTGACAACTACGGTTTAAATACTTTGTTGACGCTATTTTTAGGAATAGTAATTAAATTTATTATTGATAATTATACGGTTGTTCATCCATTTTTGTTAGCAGATAATAGGCATTATACTTTTTACATTTGGAAAAGGATACTCAGTCGTGAGTATGGTAACATTTTTATGATTCCGGTTTACCATTTTTGTACGTGGAATATAGTGGATTCCTTGTCACGTAATATTCATGGCTTGACACCTATCACAATCACTACGTTAATCGGAGGGATATGTGTTACTGTCATTCCATCACCACTTTTTGAACCTCGTTATTATATTGTTCCATTGATAATTTATCGATTATATATTAGACCATCAAAAGAAAAATTGATTGGTATTGATATGTCGAGACATATTTTAGAATTTTGCTATCTAATGCTTGTTGATTTAGCGGTTATCACTATTTTCTTATGGCATGAGTTTACGTGGTTTAGTGAACCAGGGAAAATTCAAAGGATTATTTGGTAAATGTATATAATTAAATACAAATAACATGTAACTCACAATTATAACGCAAATAAAGATACTCTAATCATCGTCATCAGATGAGGATACAGACAGTATAATGTTTGAGCTTTGATCCCTTTTTTTCTTCTTTTTTTCACTCTGTTTATCATTGTCTCCGTTTTTATCATCCTGTTTGTTTTCCCCATGTTCTCGAGCATGATGAATCGGATCGCTAATTCCGTCTATGTTAGATAAATTGTTATTCACAAATTGATCCATAGAATTCTTAAACGACAAGATACTTGAATTATTCAGATTTAAGTCCTTGATTAACTGTTTAATTTCATCTGACTTTTCAGAATTCAGTTCATTTAATGATGAAAGCCATTTTTCGATACATCTTTTCTTTAATACTTCAAGGTATGTAATTTCCTTATTTCTGTCCTTGTCGACAAAAACCAATTCACCCTCGCTACCAATCAATAAATCCTCATTATTATTACTTTGGTTTGATTTGAAGTCCCAATTGCCGGTTTCTAGATCATTGGCAAAAATTAACAAGAAATCGCCAAAATTATCAGCAATTAAATATTTATTGTCAAACTCTCTACCAAAGAGAATGACCTGTCCCCAGGTTCCTCCACCATTAGTTGGAGGGCATAAATCAATACCAATACAATTCCCCACTTCATCCGTAATAATAGGAATCCACATGGGATGAGCAAACGACTCATGAATTTTACCCGGTGGTATAGATCTTTGGTTTGGGATATTAGGCGAATCGGATTTTTCGGGTTTTGGCTGGTTTGGTATCTTGACAGGCTCCATTAAATCAAGGTTAGAAGAAGAGAACTTAAGTTGACTGCTATTTGGATGGCTTGTTTCCAACTTTGTGAGCTCTCGCAATTTATTACTCTGGTTCGCCTGTAGTAACTTCAGATTTAAGTAGTCAGCCACTTTTCTCCAATGCTCCGTCATCACCATTATTTCGTCTATGGGCATCAATTTCAACCCGAAAACCAATCCACCAGACCCATTATCGTTGAAATATGACTGTCCGTCTGTCGACTTGAAAAATTCGATAAGACAGTTTGGTAGCCTGATGTTTAAATCATTCTGGAAATCGGTAAGGTCCGCATCTGTGCATGGACTTTGCAATGTTGAATTTAAGTCGGGTGATTGTTTTAGTAACCAGTTCTTAATATGTCTCCACGCTAATCTGACTTCGTGGACACCGTCGAATTGGTTTTTATTAATATTGGAATCGACATCGTTGGTGGGACCTCCAATTAACGATGTTGTTGACTGGTTGTGGTGTGAAAAGAGTAGCTCAGTTTCTTGGGTATTTACTCTATTGAAAGACTTCTTAGGATCAAACTCCGAGTATTTGTCCTGCGTACGTAGGGAATATATGAACTCCTGGAGCTTTCCGAACTTCATTTTGTAGCAGCTGGTCTATGTTGGTGTATAGTTTATATGCTGAAGATTAAAAAGTCGATGGAGGTTTCAGAGTCGCGTCGGCTTACGGCCGATCCTCATCGGGTTAAAATGTGAAATAGGAAACTAGTTCGTATAAATAGGTATAATGACGTCGTTTCAAACCGACATACCTATACAGTTACGTAATTATCTACGACTACGTAATGGCAATGAAATGCCATAAATATCCCCCGGGCATGAAGCGCACACTCTATGGTACAGAGTAAACACGATAAACCGGGGATTTTATATAGGAAACCCAGGCTAAAACAAACAATCCATGAAACAAAAACCGCTTATCACACCGCAATACTATAGGTCGACATGCCATCGAAAAAGACATCCAATGACATCGAGTATTGAAAAATGAGGGGGCGTTATTAATCTCTGGTCCGTCGCCGATCTCATTCAAAACGAATGGATCTGTGACAAACTGACGCCCCGAGAGACGTCGGCGAGACCATAACTAGGAGTTTGATTTTATAGGTCCAAGATCCGTGGTAAACAAATTAAAGAAGAAAAAATCACCAGAATAATAATTATGCCCCATAATTTTTCAGATGAGGTGTAGCGATGGAAAAAGCTCCACGACGGGTAACCCCGAACTTCAACAGACCCGTACAGACTACGCCAGAGGGCTTGTAATGGCACAAGTATAGCAACAGGAGCAGGGAGATCAGGGAATTGTACTACAGGATGAATATTAGATGTCATTTAATTTATAGGATACAAATATACAAAAAACAAAGTATAAAATACCAATCTTTCTTGAAATTTTTTTTTGTTAAAGATATGAAAAATTAATTACTCCCCCCAAAAAATAGCAAAGAATTATGTAATAATTATATAAAAATAAGCAATCTTTTGATAAAAGCTAATCAACTTACCAGTTCGAAGCGGCAGCTTCTTCAGCCGCTGGTGTAGCACCGGATTCAGCCCAGTCGACTTCTTCGGTTTCACCAGTCCATTCGGTTTCAGCATCGGCAGCTGGAGCTTCTTCGACATCATCGGTCTTAATATCATCAGTGGCGTTCTGTTCAATTTCTTCAGGGTCTCTGTAAAAATATAAATCTGGCATGACAGACCATTCGGTAGTTCTGTCAGGGATGATACCTCTTAATCTTAAAACTTCTCTAGCAATCAACCACCAGATCAAACCGATGGAGTGCTTACCTTTGTTGTTACAAGGAATAGCGACATCAACGTATTCGGAAGGAGAGTCCATGTCGGTCAAAGCGACGACAGGAATGTTGACGTAAGAAGATTCCTTGATGGCTTGGAAATCGGTTCTTGGGTCGGTGACAAGAACTAACCTTGGTTCCTTGAAAGAACGGGTGATGTAATTGGTGAAGTTACCTGGAGTGAATCTACCAGCGATTGGGGTGGCACCGGTGTGGGCAGCGAACTTCAAGACGGCTCTTTGACCGAAGGTTCTGGTGGAACAGACGGCAACGTCAGCGGCGTTTGGAATGGCGGCGATGGTTCTAGCAGCTAAAACAATCTTTTCCCAGGTCTTACCGACGTTAATGACGTTAACACCGTCTGGTCTGGTCTTGTAGACGTATGGCTTGTTGTGAACCTAGAAATGTTAGTAATGTGTTCATTATTCCGGTGGTGGTGCCAGGGGTCCGGCGGGTGCCTGCTGCAGCCGTGGCTATTTCTGGTCTGGTGGTTGTCTGATCCTACGCTGTTGATTCCTGTCAACCTGTGGTCAATCGGTCAACCTGTCTATCAATTTTTCTTCTCCATCGACTTCTGTTTCGACCCGTTGCGCCATTCGTGCTGGTGTCCCGTTTACTGCCCATTTGGCCGCATGTGGTTCCGTTCCCTGCCATCCACCTTCTCATCTTTGATACATACTTGAACGTTCTTAGAACCTAAGTGAACGTTAGCAGCTAACAATAATTTAGCATCTTCTGGAGTTAAGTCAAATGAACCTGGTAATGACATCTTTAATGATTATTCAATAATTGAAACTTCTTAGAATTGCCCAAAATGTATTTATTTAGTACCTCTTGAAAAATTTTAATGAAAATTTCGCTAGCTTGAAAAATTGTCACGGTACGATTTGCACTAACAAACGGATTTTCATCAATTCTTTTTTGTGTCACTTTTGTCAGATTGTGGTGGGCCGCGATGATTTGGTGGTGAAACGGACCTGGGGAAAAAGCCGGACGTGCACCCGGCAATTGTGAGTATGGGTGTAGGGGTTTTCTTTTGAGAAACGCGGACAGTCACGACAGTGCGGATGATAAAGAGGGCGGCAGCCCTGGGGACCGGAACCGGATGTTGGCAGCCATTTCCGGTGGGAGGCAGCGGATAAGGTTAAGGTTGTGGTGGTGTTCGGCTGCCGGTTATGTGGCCGGTTAGGTGTAGGGCGCAGGGTTAGGCGTGAGCGCTAGACTGGCGGTGATGGTAGGGCGACGGGTGGTGGAGGCGTCGAGACCGGTGGATGGTGGTTGCGTGGGGGGATGTGGCGAGTAGTTGATGGGACAAGATACGGCTGGTGGTGCTGTCGCTGAGGTGTCGGGAGAGTACAGGGCAGGGAGATGGGATATAGAGAGTAAATAGTAGAGGTAGAGGCCTGAGATGGCAGGGAGATGTGTGGGCGACGGCTGCATTTCGCAGCCGTCGGTGTAGATCAACTGCAACTGGTCTAGATAGTCGAGCCGGTGGACAATAACATCTAACATCCAGAAAATGAACAGGAAGGTCGAATGACGGATCAATTGAAGCACAAGCGACAAGTAGACAGGTGGACTTGACCGGTAGGCCACTATGCAACTATACGAGCTGATGTAGAATAGACAACAGAGCAGACAGTACAGAGAGCAGACAGTACAGAGAGCAGACAGTACCCAGAACAGAAGGCATACAACACAGTAGACATCATATAACTTAGTAGACCGCAACAGAAACAGTAACATCCATCAATACCATACACCTGCAACTACTCAATATTAGTCCGGTGCTTCGGCCTCGCCGCGAGCCGTATCAAAATTATCTCCGAGTTACTAATCAATACTAACCAATACTAATCAATATTTCATCTTCATTTCAACAACTCATAGTCCGTACTCTTCTTCTAAACCACCATGACAGGGCCTACCCAGAATGACCCATTGCTTCCCAAACCAAACCACCCCATTAACCCCAGCAACGCCGCTAACTTGGAGCACGCCGTCAACGACGTCTACGAAGCACTCGTGGACGAGGCAGATGACTACGACCTTGACGAAGACGCAGTATGGCTCCGTGAACAACGGGACTTGAACAAAGCCATCCATTGGTTGAAGAGACCGTCGGTGCTTATGATCGGATTCCCGCTCTTCATTTTTGCACTCTCGTTCTCCAGCGGTGACTCCACTAGGAGAATGATTACGTTCAAGCTAGCCTGCAACTACCTTGCTGCCAACTCGCCGGATGGTAAATGCGACCCCGTAGACACGCAATTGTTGGTGTCGAACTTGTATCTCGCGTACAGCATCCTGTCGGCGGCCTTTATGATGTTTGCTCTGGGCAAAATCGGGATGCTTTCTGACCAGTACGGCAGAAAACCGTTCTTGATAGCGATTGTATCGCTGGTCTTTGTCGCTCGGGTCTTCAAGTTCCATGTCATGCATAACTACGGCTACCTTCGCTTTGCGCTCATGGTTATCTCGGAGATCTTTGGTAACTTATGTGGCGGTACGTTATCGCTAGTTACCTTGACCAACTGCTACATTGCCGACGTCGTCGAGTCCCACGAAAGAATTTATTCTTTGGGGTTAGGCATGGCCAGTCTTTTCATCGGATTGTCGATTGGCCCCATCGTGGGTAATGCGTTGTTGTCGCTACCAGAGACAGTCAACAATCGCCACTACAACATTCTGGATGTGAAAACATACATAAACATTTCGGAGCGCGAGTTCCTTCCCTTGAAGTTCGAGCTTGTGTTGATCTTTGTAGTCTTGGTGCTAATCATCTTCGTGGTCCGTGAGTCGAGATCAGAAAAGGCGAGAAAAAAGTCGAAAACGGTATCACGGTCCTCGCTGTCGGTCAATTTGCAGGGTGTAGTCTCAACGGACGTTCAGGCTTCGAATTGGATGAGATTCGGACATGCCGTAAATTTCTTAAAGCCATTGAGATTACTCATCCTACCATCCGAGTTGTCGCCAACAACCGACACGATGAAGTTGAGGCGTATCAGGATCGTCATATTGATCTTGGTCACAACCGATTGCATGCTTACGGGTATGGGAATCTCATTGATGGAAATCTACGTACTATTTGGGATATACAGATTCAATTGGAATTCGATAGATATTGGCCACCTGATGGCCGTGGCATGCTCCACCAGGGCAGTAGTGTTGATCGTCTTGTCGCCGCTTATTACGCATAGGTTATTGCAGAAAGGGTTAGGGTTTAGGGTATTAAAGAACCAGTTTGACATGATCGATTTTGCAGTGTGTTCTCTCGGCCTTTTGTGCCAGGCAACAGGCCTCTTCTTGTTGAACTTCGCTCCCTCGACTACGTGGTTCTTGCTTGCCATGTCAATCATGAGTTTTGGTGCCTTAGCAAGCCCCTCGTTAAACTCGTCCATCATCAAGTTCTTCCCCGAATCCAAAATCGGCGAACTATTCGGTGCCATCTCCTTGTTGAAAAACCTCTTCAGCTTGGCAGGCCCAGCGATATTCCTATCTATATATAAATCCTCATTGGCAGCGTGGAATATCCCTGGAGTCGTCTTCTTGGTCAGCGGTTTTCTTATGATGCTGGGTGCATTTGGCATTTTGATGGCGAAGAGACTATTAAATTTGGACAGGAATAACGTCCCTCTGTTGACCAGAAGGCCGTCTACTTTTTCTTCCACATCCAGTGTCGAATCCTTTGATCCATCAACTACAGATGTTCTGGTCCAAGGCAACAAATCGAGCGATGATCCGCTCAACCATAAGATGAGCTTTTCCAACATTCATAGGAAGAATAGCTTTGTCCACAAACAAAGGAACCTTCCCGAATAATCTCTCGCTGGTATATATCTTCAGTTCTTGTTTAAACTCTTCGTCGTTTACGTTACCAATCATATATTTAGGATGTTTATGGAGTTACATGTATAATAATGTATTAGAATGTTACTATGAGGTTTGTGTCATTTGTAAGGCTGGTTTCTCATTAGATAGATCTGGAGAGATGTTGTAGCTAATTGCATTGAATCTACATGTTATCGATAGTTTCTTATGAACTTTGATATAGCAATAACATCAATTCTATTGTCTTCTCAGAATTCGCTTGATACTAGTGATTCAAACGCTGTGAGGAACGATTCAAATATTATCCAACTAAGCGTAACACAGAGACTTGTCTTCTCATTGGTATTATTGTCACTATTGTTTTTAATTGGGGTTGAATTTGTTAATCTACTTTTCGTCAATAAATACAGCCTAGTGTCCCAAACAGAAGATTTTGCAGAGTCGGTGTCTTCAAAAATCACCACTTACGTACGGGAGGTAGACGCAGTTTCCAGCGGATTTGATACCAGTGCCATAGAGAGCGACGACGAAATCACTACCAATACTTCAAACGATCCAGACACCTCCGACTACGAGGATAGCGATAAAGAAGCACTAGATACATTGGAATTTTTGGACCTGCGTTCATTTTATAGAAATTTGAATAACAGTTCTCAATACTTAAGAAGGGACAGCTATTCACAATGAATTATCACATTTATTTCCCTGTCGATTCATTACATCTATTGAGAGCTAGGCGAAATAGAAATAGAAAGTTTTACATATTGGGTTACCGTATAAGAAATATCCACGTTGTTGTTCATTTGGTTCCGTTGGACATAAGTGCAAAGCTCTATGATTTTACCAAGCAGAATGACATGTTGAAGGATTTGCAGATTATCGGCTGCGTCAATGGTTTGGCGGAAGAACAATACGAACTAAGCTTACATTATCGCCCCGAAGATAGATATCCTGTTATAATATCGCCCCGTGGGAAAAAGTACTCGTTTATTCTTTTCCAACCACCGAACTTCAGAAATTTAGAATATTTTTCAATTAACCCGATTCTACTCCAGTCCACGGGAAATATTGAAGTAAATACGAGTGAAAAGACATACCAAGAAAAGCTCAATGAATTCGATCCAATTACCCATAAGAGTGAACTGCTTTCCATTTCAGATGATGAAGTTCTAGACAAAATTAACCAGTCCTTGAAGTACAAGAGCATTATCCAAGCTTGGATCAGTCAAGCAATGTCTACAAATGAAAACCCTTCGTTTTTGAAGCGCGTCAAAACCAATAATACAGTTAAGGCGATAAACAACGGTATATTCCAATTGCTCATATACGTTGTCTCCACAATTCAGATGTTGACCATCTGGATAATCTGGATATTAAATTGTGAATTCAGGAAAATTAAATTGATTGACTGCTCGCATGTATTTAGACAACTCGACCTTAGATTGCAGCAAATCAATTTTTTCCCCATACAATTCCTATGTTACTACGATAAAAATATCTTGTACGGGGATTCAGAGGCGCTTCATAAACTAAAAATTCCGATTTTCAATTCGAACTTGAATATAAATAATTCTAACTACATCAATCTATATAATTCGGTATGGTTGATATTTAACGATGTATTGCTAGGAGTTACTGTTTGGAAGTTAATCATATCGAACTTTGACGATATCATTATATTTATCAACGAAACCATAATTAAGAAGCTGTTGTTCAACGACTTCTATGACTTGATATTGTGGGTATCATTTGATCATCCTGCAGGATTCAAGCTAAATAATGAACTAGGCCAGTTTATGGGAGATTTATTCTTATGGACATTGAAGTTCTGGAAATTCTTAGTTGCAGACATACTAATGATTGATGCAGAAAATGTTATCTTTCGGCCTATTGAATTAAACCTCAATTATTTTGTATCCTTCGTTGGTTCTTGGAGCAATATAATTGTTTTCCACAGGCTTTTATCGCTGATACTCAAAATATATTTAGGAGTCCTATGTCATTGTGGATTCACATTTTTTATTGGCTGCATTATTGACTATTTTCAGATTATTACATTTCATATTTATTGCTTCTATTATACCTCGTCTAAGATCTACCAAAAACAAATCCAGGTCATCAAATCGTTATTCCAATTATTTTGTGGGAAGAAGTACAATGTCTTGCGTAACCGTATTGATAACTTGAATAACTACACGCATGAAGGTCAGTTTTTTGATGTAGATCAGTTACTATTGGGAACCTTATTATTCATGATTTTAGTATTGTTGTTGCCCACAGTATTTGCATTTTACTTGATGTTTTTCTTATCAAGGTTAGTATGCATAGTTGTGCTCAATTCGATGGAGAATTTATTAATTATTATAAACCATCTCCCATTATTTGTTATATTATTGAAGTTGAAGAATTCCAATAGATTGCAAGGAGGTATAACGTTTAAATGTTTGTTTGTTTTGAATAATACAAACTACCTACTGTTATCGAATAAATCGTTGACGTATAGTGAGATATTCAAGAACTTTGTCAAGTTGTTCAAGAAATCGAAGAATTTCAAAGAATCTTTAATACAGTTCTTCATAATTGGCGAACCCGTTTCATTAAAACATAACTACAAGATGATATTTAATTACTTGATGCTACCTGAAAACTACGATAAGACAATCGAAATATGGAAACCTTTTATTGCGTCCAATAAAGAACAGTGATCCGCTTGTTGCATTTATATTTATCTACGTATATGTATCATATATGGGTAATATTTACTATTAAGATGGTATCAAGAGCTTCTAATTTTGTGTAAGTTTTTTAGTACCGATCATCCTTTCACAGTTAGAAATCTACCGTACAACTAAGGACTTTACTAGTTATTCATATACAGCGTGCGACTATGAAGACGGTACAGAACCAACTGAAGTACGCTAATATTATACAGCGGTTCTTGCAGCTCCCAAAAAAGAACATAATAACGACGCATATATCGTTTGTAAGGACCATTTCTAACAAGAACAATAACGATAACGAGAATGTATTATTGGCAGATGCCTTGAACCTCTTGAGTCCAAGAACAGAAGTCAAGAACAGTATAAACTATAAACCATCCTTGTTTACAAATTTGATGGCTAAAAACTCAATTGCCGATGAAAAGATAGAACAATACTTGGATTATAAACTTCCAAATTCGGATACTAAAAAACATCTTGATCAGTTGTTGGCAGGCCTTAACATAGCATCTCAAACAAGCGACGCTCTGACAAAAACGAACTATCAACTCATGACCTCGTCGTATAAGGACTTACAGAAGTATGCTGGCGGCGTGGAAAATGAAAGTAGGTTGATAGAAATGGTGAAATTGTTCTACTCGCAAAACCAGTTGAGTTCTAGATTAATGACGGATATATTATTGAATAAGCATCTTGTCGACATGAATAAATTGCCTTTCGATATCAATAACATGAATATACAGGACTTCAAAAACTGGCAGGATATTAACTTTGTTCAGCTCAAGGTGGTTTTGTTAAAGAAATATTATGACTTGAAGAAACCTTTGCTAATCATTAAAAACCTAAAGGAAAACTTCATCCTGTTGTATTTGCCATTGATACGACAAGGTAAATTGGCGCCATTTTATGAAAGAATTATATGGAAGTTTTATTTTGAATATATCCTGCCACTTAAACTTGACATCTCCTACAATGAGGCATATTTTATTAAATCATTAAATAACATCAAGTCGACCTTCATTATATGGGAGTCTTCGTTGGTAAACAACGGAGGGATAACCAAGTTTGCATTAAAACATCATGCGTCGATACTAACTCCATTACAGAAGTCATTTTTGAAGTTGTGCTCAATTAAACTAACTCAGAACATTATCTCATTGGAACTCAACCAATACAAGGAACACCCAAGGTCGAAGGTACTATCGCATTTGAAAAAGTTGTCTATAAAACACAAGATATATTCGTTTACAGCCTTGCAGGTGCCTGTTTCAATAGAGACCAAGTCCCATTTCTATGCATTAATCCATTCATTGGAAAAATTGATTTTGGATGAATTAGCATCCGTGCAAAGCCTTTCGAATCCGGGAGACCAATTGGAGTTGACGAAGGTTTTGAAAGAAATTAAGGATTTCAAGGAGAGCGAACTAATGAAGTTAGGCAACAATAATGAATACGAAGGTGACGATATTACTGAAGGACATGATTGGGACAGGTTTTTTCAGATAATGGACAAATGGAATAAGAAACTAGATTAAAACATTAACGAAATATAGTATATAGAATTAGGCCTATTTATTAAATTTATCTAGTAATGCTCTTACGTTAGTTGGCTGTTTTGAGATTTTAACTTAAACGAATTCGAAGTTGATTCTTCAATCGAAAGTACAAATTATCATTATAGACTCTAAAATGAAAATCATAACAGATGATAACATCGTAAGCTATTTCAATTCCTCTCTTAGTAGGGATTCAATTGTATCTAAATTCCAGCCTAGCTTGTTGAAAGGACTTATAAATTATGAAAAGGATCCGGCCAGTATAGTTCCGCCTCGAACCGTCCAGATGTCTAACACGGAAAATTCAGATGCTACCCACTTGTTTATGCCGTGCATAGCTCCCAATGAGGTCGGCATGAAGCTTATTTCAGGCGGTCCCAGTAACTCTAAAAATGGGCTAGGCTTCCAGGGATGCATCTTGGTATTGGACGAATATTCAGGTTCGCTCCAGGGAGTTTTGAACGCCAAGTCTATAACTGCATTCAGAACAGCGTTAGCAAGCACATTACCAATGGTCAAGGTGTTTGATCCATATGATAACGATGTACAAGTATCGGGCATTTCGGTATTTGGCGTTGGTTTACAGGCGTACTGGCACGTTAAACTTGCACTCATCTTGTACCGCGGTAAGGTCAGGAATGTCAATATCATAAACCGGACGTTGGCCAATGCCCAAGTGCTAGCCAACAATCTTTTCATGGAATTCCCTGAAATATCGTTCGAAGCATACCTGTATGCTCAAGAAGACCATGTGAGTACCATCCAGAAACAAGTTACCAATAGCTCGATCATCTTTGGGTGTTCTCCGTCTACGGAGGCCATTATAAAAAACGACTACATAAACCAGAACCCTGATACCAAGAAGTTTATCTCGTTGATTGGATCGTATAAACCCCATATGATAGAGTTGGATTTGGACTTCATTGTACCCCAATATAAGCAGGCATCAGCCAAGCCGAAGATACTTGTCGACTCGAAAGAACATACGTTGCACGAAGCCGGCGAGCTAATCGGAAGTGGCATGGACGCAGAACAGCTAATCGAATTAACCGAGTTGTACAGTTCTACCATAGACCCCCGCGAGTACACCACCTCGTCCAACGTTGTGGTCCTGAAATTAGTAGGTTTATCGGTCATGGACTTGTCGATTGCCAAATTGATCATCAACGACATAGATGACTCCAATAGCATCACCGTTAATGGCTTTTAGATGGCCATAGGCCGAAATAGTCGACATCTCTGAATTTCCTACTCCTTTACAATCCACGCTACAGATCTTCATTTGTTTGCAACAGCTACGAGGCATGTTTCTTAAGTTCCACATACCTTGCTATCTTCTGTATATGCCTTGATACATTCGAAATATACATTCTATTATGTGCTGAACAAGTGTCGAGACTAAGGCACGGCTATATCCGGCACTGCTATCTCCTACACCCATTCACACCGATCTACAAATGACTCCGTCCGATCTTTTCCTCTCCGACCTATGCGTCCATTCGTGCCGCAAGTATGTCTCGACCTATTGACGGTTAACCATTTTTCTCGAAACTTGGCATCTAAGAAACAGAAACGTGGGGTCCTGGAAAGAAGCTGTTGATGGTCGATTTTATGTTCTGTTGACCTTTACGTCGGCTTTTTTTCAAATTCTAAGTTCCACTATTGTAGAACGGTCTCTCTACATCTATCCTAACCCTATTTCTACCTCCATACGACCAAGCAAAGCATTCTATTCTCTTATCAGTAACTGCGAAATTAATCTCATTAGTAGGCGGGTCGTGTGACCCAATTGGTTATGCGGCGAAGAAAATTGTTAATTACTATAAAGACCTACAAATATCTTATTTGTTTTCTTAGGGCAATATATACAGCTAATTTGATAAGAATGACTACCGAGAAAGCGTCCTTATTAGGGAGCGAGCAAATGACATTATATAATTCGAAAAGGAAGAGTCCGTTTGAGAAATATTTTAAGTATGTTACCCAGTTGGTGATAATAATTGGTACCGTGTATTTGTGCTTTCTGAACACGAAGGGGTTGGAATCGGTCGAGGTAGATGCGAACAAGAAGAAAAACGTTATATTTATGGTTACAGATGGTATGGGGCCATCATCATTGTCGCTTGCGAGGTCTTTTAAACAATTCAGGGATGGACTTCCAATAGATGATGTTTTGCAATTGGACCAGCACTTGATAGGGTCGTCAAGAACGCGGTCCAACTCGTCACTTATCACTGATTCTGCTGCCGGGGCTACTGCATTTTCGTGTGCGTTGAAATCGTACAATGGGGCGATTGGTGTTGCGGCAGATACCGAACCATGCGGGACTATCTTGGAGGCTTTGAAGTTGCAGGGGTATATGACGGGGTTGGTGGTGACGACGAGGATCACGGATGCTACGCCAGCAGCATTCAGCTCACACGTCGACCAAAGGCGACATGAGGACATGATTGCCGAACAACAGTTGGGTGAGTACCTGTTGGGCAGAATGGTTGACTTGATCATCGGGGGCGGAAGATGCCATTTCTTGCCACAGTCTGTCAAGGACGGATGCCGTTCTGACGACAGAAATTTAGTAAAGGAAGCGCAGCACGAAAAGGGCTGGCACTATGTTGGCGACCGTGAACTGTTTGATGAGTTGGTAGGCGGCCATAATGTCAAGTTTCCGTTATTGGGTTTGTTGGCTGACACTGACATTCCCTATGACATCGACAGAGACCCAAAGGTTTACCCATCTTTGGCGGAACAAGTTAAGGTTGCGTTGACCGCGTTATCGAAGGCTACCAAAGACTCGGACAAAGGGTTCTTTTTATTAATCGAGGGGTCTCGTATTGACCATGCTGGTCACCACAACGACCCGGCAGCTCACGTTAGAGAAGTGTTGGCATACGACGACGCATACAAAGAAGTGTTAAAATTCATAGACGAAACCGACACCGACACGGTCGCAATTTCTACATCGGATCACGAAACCGGTGGTTTGGTAACTTCAAGACAAAATTCGCCTTCATATCCAGACTATGTCTGGTACCCAGAAGTCTTGTTGAACAGCACTCATTCGGGAGACTACTTATCGAGTAAGATCGTTAATTTCACTTCTAGTGCTGGCGATTTAACAACTTTAGACACGTTCATTGTGAAGGAAATCCTTGAAAAAGACTTGGGAATCACCGATTACACATCAGAGGAAATACAAATTATTAAGCGTTTTTCAAACGATAGTGGTAACTTGTTATATGTTTTGAACAACATGATCTCAATAAGATCACAAACCGGGTGGACTACTCACGGCCATTCAGCCGCGGATGTGAATATTTATGGGTACACCAATTCTAAACTGATTAGATCCAAGTTATTATCTAACAAGCCAAATCATGGTTTGTTAGGAAACCATGAAAATACCGAGATTGGAGCATTCATAGAATCGATTACTGGTGTTAGTTTAGACGAGGTTACCAAGTTGGTCAAGAAAACTAAGCATTCAAGTACATCAAAGTTCACGTCGAATCTGGTGGATAAAATGCATCATGGCGCATACGAAGGAAATAATTAAGCTTGCTATATTATTTATTAGATGCATAAATACATTTATATATATGTAATTAAATAGACATGACGGAATAATCCTCTTTACATAATTTAGCCCTTAAGGACTTACCAAATCTGTAAAACAAAAATGGAATTAATACCATCACTAATGAAACGAATGCGAGTAACCAACTGGCCCATTGTAATCCTAGACCGTTGTACATCTGTGTAATGAATAATGGGAATGCAGCACCACCACACAGACGAGTTATAACTTTTGTACCTAATGCAGATGCCACTACCGTTGCATAAGTATCTATAATATAGTTGTTCAATGAATAATAGATAAGCACCATTCCGTACCCAAAAGCAATACCGGACGAGGCAGGGCCTACCCAAATAATGTGCTTATATGACGTGGCACCTAGTATGAATAAAGCAATACATGGGAATGGAGATCCAATCATTGCACCGATTAATCTATCTTCTGGAGTTGGTGTTCTTTTTTTGCAAATGGTTTTGTAATGCAGTTCTATAAGCAAGGTAGATAAGACGGCTAAACCAGCACCAATTAAGATGGGAACAAACATTAATCCAATCTTATCATCTTTGTATCCGTACAAGGTGTTGAAAATAACTGGATAGGCGAAGAAAAATGCGTAAAGTAAAGCGTAGATCAACATGACGTACCCGCATATTATAACTAAAGTAGGTTCCTGAACAATGAACTTGATTGGACGTAATAAATGTGTGTTGACAATTTCCTTTAAGGCCATTGGTGTTGCTTCTTGTTCCGTCATGATCTTTGGATTACCGGTTTGCTTTCTTAATTTCGCAGCTCTATTTCTTAATATGGTAGGGGCGTATGTTTCTGGAATAAGTGATATAACGATCCACATTACACCTGCGAATGCCATGTTGACCCAAATCATCAACTCGTATCTACCGGTATTAACACTTACGAAACCGTTAACAATACCACCCAAGACTGGGCCCGAGTACGGACAGAAACTGAAAAACGCAATGGCTAAACCTCTTGTTTCATTGTGGATATCAACCAAGCTGGCACCGACATTAGCCAAAGCTGACGAGGAAAAGACACCGCATAAAAATCTGCACACCAAAAGAGTACCGATGTTATTTGCTACTGCGCAAGGAATATTGAATATCACGTATAGCCCGAAAGATACGAAGTACACTATTCTTCTTCCGAAACGAGGCTGCTCTGAAAGGGGCGACCAAAAAATTGATCCCACCCCAAAACCTATGACGAACAACGAGACGGTCAATGTCGACACTTCAGTCGACACCCCAAATCTGGAGTTGATTGTGGGCAATCCCGTGGCCACACACGACGACCCATATGCTGCACAAATGACAAACGTTGAAAACAACCCCGTATATACCCACTTAAGCCACATTGGCCAGTTATGAGGATTCTCTGGGTCCCCAATCGTGAACGTCACGAACTCGATATCTGGGTCTAATGCATCCTTCTCCTTGCTCGACTCTGAGTCATCCAAATTCAGATTTTTTTCGTCTCCCGACGCTATTCTATGTAATGTTTCTCTCGTTTTGTATCTACCCAACGACTGTAATGTCTGCACCGGCACCAACCCAGTATCTGTTTCCAATGTATATTCTTCGGGAAAAATTGGGTTTTCCACCGGTGGATGGACGAGGTCTGGAGGAGGAACGTCCGACGACAATCCTAGTTCCTGTAACGACTTTTTGGTTTCAGTCCTAGTTAGTTTCAACGACTTGCGGTCTGAAGCTGTGCTGAAATTGAGTTGATTGGTGATAAATTGGACTGCGCATCGGTATTTGGATTTTCTTCTAATTGATTTGGAATGTACGGTTCTTGGTCGAACGTATCATTACTTGTTAACGAACTCTGAGAAGTCATGTTGTTGTATTTGTTATAATATCTTTTGCCAAATGCATCGCTTCGTGCTAATCATCTATATTTATAAACGTTCTTCAACTAATGAATACCCGTATTCGGATGATTCTGTCGATAAGACTGGACTAAAAATAATTCTCGACCAATCTCCGGTCAAGCTTTACCCGCAAACACCCCGTCGGAGATGTCAGTTCCGGTACTTTACCGGGAATGGCTGCATTGCTCTACATATCCGTGGAAGGTTTTGAATTTCCTTTTCTCGGATTGATAACCGTCATCAAATGCAATAGCCGTTCCATCGTACATGTCTTGTAATGGAACAGTGATAGTAAGGATGAGTGTTTACCCTATTGATTCAACGGATATGAGGTAGGGATTGCGTTCAGAGGACCGAGATATCCGAGTTGTGCATTTTTCGAGGTGTAGGAGGTTTGACAAACGGCTGCGATTTACTGCAAGCTGTATTTCCGTGAACACCAGATAGTGCAAATTGGTTGTATTTCCCCCGACGGGTTCGCCGGCGTCGTCTATGGTGTATGCTAGGTGGTGGGTAGTAGACTGGACAATCTCCGGGTGCAAAAATGAAGTCCGGAGGCAGAAATGGTTCAGGCTGGCATTAGTCCGATGCTCGTTTGAACTCCGAAGTTGGAGCAATGCTACGAGATTTAGTCCAGATCGTACAAGATATATTTCATATGGTATGAGGGCATTACTGCCGGATGCGTATATATTAGATAGGGGTCACTGAGTTTTTAATGGCGTCAAAATTATACATTTTCTTGTTACACTTGGTCTTCGTGTACGGGTTCTTCAATGCGTCTTGGTGGCACTCCAAGATCGCCCGCTTGACGTTCTCGACACTCTCGGTCGACAACTGGTAGTGGAAGGCTATTCTGCCTCCCATCAACTTGATGTTGTACTTTTGGCCCAATTCGATGAGCAACGAGTCGTCCATTTTGTTTTTGACGAGGTCGATGAACACGAAGTTGGTGTGCACCGGCGTTTCCATGTGGATGCCGTTCTTGTCACAGAAGCGGCCGACGTCCTTTGCGAGTGAATGCGAGTATGTCAACTTGTCAAAGTTCTCGTCGATAGCCACCATCGCCATCGATGCCAAGATACCGGCCTGTCTGATGCCACCACCGTTCTGCTTCTTGAAGTGGTTGGCCTTTGTGATGAGCGCGGGATCCCCAACCAAGATGGAGCCTACGGGAGAACCGATCGACTTCGAAAGACACAACGACACCGAGTCAAAGTACGAGCAGTACTTCTCGATCGAGATGCCCGTTTCTGCAGCTGCGTTCCACAATCTGGCCCCGTCTAGATGCAACTTGATGTTATTTTCCTTCGCAAACGCACTGATCCTGGCAATCTCTTCGATAGGCATGATCGTTCCGTGAAGAGTGTTTTCCAACGAGATGAGCTTGGTGGGTGCCGCGTGGATGTCGCCATCGTCCGGGGTTATATTCTCCTCGATGTCCTCCAACGTCAAGTAGACACCGTTGGACGGACGTGCCGGGTGCACCATCGCCTGCGACAACGTCGCCAACCCACCAGCCTCGTGGAGGAAGACGTGCGCCCGGTGGTCGCATAAAATCGAATATGGTGGTTGAAGCAAGTTGGCCCTCAACCCGATCTGATTGGATAACGTTCCACTGACACAGAACAACGCTGCCGGCTTGCCTGTTAACTCGCGCATCTTCTTTTCTAGCATCAACGTAGTCTTGTCCTCGTTGTACACCGAGTCTCCGAATGTCGACTTCTGGATAGACTCCAACATCGATGTTGATGGCACCGTGAACGTGTCGCTTCTGAATTCGTTGTGAGTAGGATATTGTGGACTAGATTCAACTGTCATATTGCGTATTATGTATTTGTGGTCTTGGGGTTATATATTAGTCTATAAATTTATTCCAAACTGCTTCCCCGGATATTTGATAACTTTAAAGGAATGACACTAACTGTCAGGAAAACCGTCAATCATGAAGTATTTATATAACCCTAGCTCCTATTTGTAATATGCGGCTTTTGAGATGCTGGAACCTCATCATAAAAATTCGCAACTTTTTTCAATATGCCGACTGCGACATAAAATGCCGTTCATACAATGGAAAAGTTCAATAGTCCGAGTTTTTTTTATATAGGAATATTAAATGGCTATAAGCGGAGGGGAGAAATGTGCGTCGTGCCTCTGGGAAATATACACGAGTCAACGTGGAGTCAACGTGGAGTCAACGTGGAGTCAACGTGAAGTCAATGTAGAGTCATATAAATAGAACGGCACCGGGGTTTAGGTATCTCTGTTCAAGTCAAGATCACTTTCATTCTTGTTAAGCGAAGGCGTTGACGAAAACAATTGTAGATTAAAGTTGTGACTGTGACCTAAGGGAAGGTCGTTTCTCCAAATTTGAGAGTTAGAACTTGGTACGGTTCTATTATGCAGAGAGTAGGATTTGTCGAGCCATAGATTACCAAAGTCCTTTTGGTGTTGAGCACCGTGGGGCGGAGGAGAGAGCAAGGAGCCGATTGGAGACCGGATGGGGTTGTTGGTGGTGTTCGCGGATGTGGGTGGGTCGCTGAAGTCGACCTCGGGGTTTTGGGGTGCAAAGTACGAGTTGTTGTTGAGGCTCGACACACTGCGGTCCAACACCGGGTTGAAGAGGTTGATGTCGTTGTTGTAGGGCAACCTAGTCAAGTCGGTGTAGGGGGACTGTAGGTCTGTGTAGTTTCCGCTGAGGTCGCCGTAGTGGTTCAAGTCCGCAGGCACGTTGTTCAATCCGAAGCTCAAACTGGAGTTGGAGTTGGACATATTGGTATTGGACAAGGTGCTGGTCGTGTTGGAGTTGGCCATGTTGGAGTTGGCCATGTTGGAGCCGGTCATGTTGGAGTTGGCCATGTTGGAGCCGGCCATGTTGGAGTTGGCCATGTTGGAGTTCGCCATGTTGGAGCCGGCCATGTTGGAGTTGGCCATGTTGGAGCCGGCCATGTTGGAGTTGGCCATGTTGGCATTCATATCAGGGCGTATTCTTGTGTCGATGCTGGAGCTCCAGACCGTGTTCAAATTCGACAACGAAGGCTGGTAACCATAATATGACTCGTTATGCGTCAACAACGAGTTCATCTCGGGATTCAAAAGATCCTGATTCAACAAGTCCTTGTGCAACGTAGTATCCTCCTGAACGGGCGAGTTAATGACACTATTGTTCATTTGACTGTACACGTTGTCATCGTAGGCAACACGTTGCGAAGGAAATTGGTCTGACAACTGTTCGGAAAATTGCCTTTGGGACGGAACGCCCTGGACCTGATCACTCGAATCATTGGAATATACCTGTCCGTAGAAATCGTACCACTCATTGCCTTGATCATTGTTACCTTCTTCATTGCAAGGTGATTGCAGCATTGTCAATGGCGAGAAATTTCTCTTATGTTTTTTTGGTAATGCATTGCTAAATCCTCCAAATTCGATACTTGCTTGGTGCTCAGACATCTTAAGTGGTTGATAATTTTTGTCCTGGTTCACTTTTGCAATCTCGAAACTATGCTGGATGGATAAAAACTTTCGGATTTCCGATCTGAACGTTGACTTCCAATTGATTTCAAGGTTGACCGAGTTATAAATCTCATTTGTTATATCAGTGGACCACGATGGCTGGATTTGATATAGCTTATCCAATATTTCTGTAGCCTTTGGAGTCAAATTTCCCTCCTTAGTAAAAATAACCTCATTGATGAATGACTCAACGAACGGCTTTAAACTATTAAAGATCGTAGTTAGCTCTTTTTTCTCTGTGGTTAAAACCTTGCAGACATCCTCAATGCTGTCGTTCTCGGTCTTCATTAATTCAATTTCTTGGATAGCCTTCTTAATTTGCTTGTCAATCTTCAATCTGTCGGCTTGCTCAGAACGCTTAATCTGCAACTTTCTTTCAGTCAATTTTTTAACTTTGTTCTTCAAGTCGTTTAATTCTGATTTATGGATATCATTCATTGCTTCGAAGGACTTTAGTTCTTTAGCAATTTTGCTTTTCTGGAACGTTAGATTATCTCTCTTCTTTTCTAGGTCTCTAACGTTAATATCTTTCCTCATCTTCGACCCCGTTTCCTGTTCGTATTTCTTTTTGTACGACTTCGATTCTTCGTTCAATCTACTGATTTCCTCGTTAAGCTGGTTATGGTTTAGCTCATACTCGTCCTTCGTCCTACATAACTCATTCTGATAAACCAAAAGATATTTGTTCAACGCTTCAGGGGATTGATTGGCCTTTATCTCCTCCGCCTCCAAGTACATTGGTAATTGCGTTTTTGACGCTTCTCTAATCTGGTCAACTTTAGAAACCTTAATTCCCTCATTCGTGATCATTGGCAATGCGTTGCTACCTTGGAGTTGGTTGGCTGGCTTGGGTAACGTCTCAATGAATACCGGAGCCGATTGTGATCTAAAGTTTGTAACCACATTTATTGCCACCACCTGAATCTGGTACAACTTGTTCTCAAGTAGGTTATTTAGTTGGCAAGACATCACACTCATTGTGGCCGCTATTTTTGTTAGTATTGGTTCTAAAATGATATTCCTCGAAGTATATCCAACATACCTTCCTGATTATTGATTAAGAGCACATAAATAAGGCTCTCATCGGATGACGTTTCAATATCCCAGTGAATCACCACAGATGTGTGGCTTACTGAATCGATGCAAATACTGGGTGCATGGGGAATTTCGATGTTTAAATCCTCGATTAACCCTTCCACCGGGGTCTGAAGTAATTGATAGCAGCGATATATGATCCAGCAAATGGATGGTACAAACGCCAATAGAACCTCGATCATCCTTACTATTTGGAGATGTTGGTATGATTTGAAGTTATATGATTCGTTTACTATAGCGAAATTTTCATTTTTTGTATGGATTCACGTGGGAAAGACTCTGATCCGACTCATTCCATATATATATATATATATATATATATACTTATCTCTATAGCAACACTTATAGACATGTAACTGATACTACCGCCATTCCAATGAAAGGTCGAGTAAACCCAACACAAAGAACGGACCTAAAATTCAGGGTCACTCCACAAACCTCCGACTTTTGTAATGATCAAAATTCGTAATCCACCGCATAAGCTATACAAACCACTTATGCTTCCAATTATAAAGCCTCGTGTCTGCTGGTTTCTGGTTCGTAGTCACGGTTTCTCTACTAATCGTCTTGAGATTGAAGTAATTGATGGTAGCTATATATTATCCAAAAAATGACGGGATTGCTGACAATACTTCCAATGCCTGTCTGTTTGTAGTTGGTAATATGACTTGAAGAAAGGTATTGATCCGATATATTCTATACGTACACTTATCTCTATAGGTACACTTATACACGTGTAGCTGATACTACTGTCAATAAAAGGTTGAATAAACCTAATACAAAGAACGGACCTAAAATCCAATGGTCACTCCACAAACCTCCGACTTTTGTAATGATCATGATTCCTAATCCACCGCATAAGCTATACAAACCACTTATGCTTCCGATTGTATTGACGGAATCTGACGACTTCTTTATGCTGCTAATAAAGCTCATACTTGTAATTATAACCCCTGTTTGTGATAATCCGATAAAACTCACAACAATGAAGGATCCAACTGTTCTTGGATCGTATATTTCCGATTTTGAACCCAAGATACATAATCCAAAACTACCTGCTATCCCCAACCAGGAAGATATGAGCAAAGATTTTGCACTACCTATCTTTGGGTGGTCGATAAGCCATGCCCACACTGGTGCAGAAAATAGCGCCACTGTCTGGGATACACCGGTCAATATTGCTGCAAAAACATATCCATCACGGCAGCTTTGTTTAGAGGGCACATCGTCACCGTCCGAACTACACATTCCACTTTTATAATAGAAATTGTACACCAAGAGAGGAATAAATACCGATGTGGCCACTGTAGTAGACCTGGCGACAAACGATCCCATGTACGCTAATTGAATACGGACGTCGCCCCTCGAAGCAAGAATTCCCCTTTGAAGCAACCTGAAGTATCCTACTTTGATCTCCTGTGTTGTCGAGTTGTTGTGTCTTGTTGAATCATAGAGAAATATTAATAGAACTGCCCCCACTATAAGAGAGCTGCAACCGATTATCAAATATGACTGCTGAATGCCATCTTTAATGGGTATGGAAAGAGAGTCTGAGAGTTGGGATGGCATCGTAAGCAAAAACGACACTGCAAAAACGGCCCCCAATCCAGTGGAAATTCCAATAAATGCTGCATATCTTCCATTGTTCTTGTTTCCTTCTTCCCACGCCCGTCTTTCGTCCATGGTACGTGGTCCATTGGTCTCAGGTGTCTCCGCTTCGTCAAACTCGTCAAACTCGTGCACCGGTTCGACCGGATCATTATCTTTCTTCCAGAACATCAACTGAAAGTCTGAATTCGACAACTCGTTCAACATCACCGTCACCATGCTCATGCACCCGGTAACCCCAACCGCAAACACAGATCTCAATGCATATAACTTATCCACATTGGTTCCCAATTTAGCGTATCCAATCAAACTCAACCCTATCAACCCAAACCCCACACAGACGATCAACTTGGTCCCCCCAACCATCCGCATCCTCGTATCATAAACCACGTTGTTTACTTTATCGCACAACGCTCCTAACAATGGAGCAGCAACCACCGAACTCAACTCATCAATAAACCCTAGCGTCCCAATTAGGCTCCCAATATTCTTGCTATCGACTCGTACCACCAGGTCTAGGAAAAACGGCTGCGTCGATGAAAGGAACACCACGAATGCAATACACCCAAACCCGGCAAAGTTGAAAGCCACAAAGTTCAAAGGCGTGTAACTCAGTTTCCCCATATCTTCTTTACCTCAATTCTGGCTATAATATCACTTAAAAGGCTTCCTCTTGGTTTTCCATCGATTCTTATCAACCTTTCGGAAAAGGTCACATGACTTATATACATTAATGGTTCCGTCTATTACACCATATATAAAGCCTTGTGCCTGTTAGTTTATGGTCGTAGCTATGGTTTCTTTAGTAGAAATTACTTCTAATGACTTGTGTATCACAATGTCAGTAAAATGACCGGTTCTCTTAATTCCTTACTAAGTGGTATCCGTATCTATCGTGATGGAACGTGGGATTGTTCATCACATGTATTTATTTTGATATAACATCCATGCATAGAGATGGAACATCGTGGATTAATGCTTATATTCAAAACAGGACTAGGAAAATGTAATCTTATGATTTATATCTATTATGGAACTTGTAATGAAGGTCCTTATTGTTAGCAAGCTCTAAGTAGGTACCAATTACACAAAGGTACGAAAAATGGTTCCTATATCATCACAGTCACAGATTTTACTAAATTACAACAAATGGAATAGTAATTCTAACAAACGAAGTATGAGCTCAGTATCAAATGCTGGATCAAGTGATTTAGATGAAGGACCGATACTTCTGGAGGTTAACTTACGTAGAAAAAACGAACAAGATAAGGATGAACATGTGATCGGGGAAGAGTTCGAAGACACAGCAGCAAGAGATGATGATAGCAGCAGTGTATACAACTTGAAGAGAAGTGACTCGTCAACGAGTGTGTCGTTTGTCGATTTGTCGAGGCTAATGTTCTTGCCAGATTTTGACTTTGGGTTTGACGTGGACATGGTGAGTGATTCGACGAAGAAGAAATTCAATCGGATGAAGGAGACGACCAAGCAGAGATTCCAGCAGTTCAAGGAGGATAGAATAAAGTCCGAATCGAACGCGGACTTAGTGAAGCTCAACGAGAATTTCATTGCTAATTTGGGTAAGTTTGACAAGCGACTTCACGATAGCTTGCAGTCGTCGGCCACCGAGAAACTATTCTATGCGTTGGCGATTTGCATGATTGCTACATGCGGGTTTTTGATCGGAAAGTACCCTCAGTGGTTCCATATCTTTCACACGGTGCTATTCTGTGTGTTAATGCCGATCAGATTCTACACGTACTTCAAGCTGTCGTTTCAATACTACTTGGCTGACTTATGTTACTACGTTAATTTGTTGTTGATGCTATTTATTTGGGGATTCCCTGAATCGCGTCCACTTTTCATCTCGGTGTTCTCGTTAGCCATGGGGACGTTGTCATTTGCAGTCATTACGTGGAGAAACTCTCTCGTGTTGCATTCGATAGAAAAGACGACTAGCTCTTTTATTCACATTATGCCTCCCGTGACGTTATTTGTCATAGTTCACGAATTACCGGAGGAATATAGAGCTGTGAGATTCCCAGCGGTAGCTAGTATTGACCACTGGAACTTTATCAATGGTATAATTTGGACATCCGTGTACTATACGCTTTGGCAAGTAACTTATCACTACTTCATTACTATCAAGAGAAAAGAACAAATTGAGAAGGGTAAAGTGACCTCTTTCACTTACCTCAAAAAGAAGAGCAAGAACGATGCTTTGGGTAAGTTTGTCAATTCGTTACCGTACACCTGGATGCAAATCACTGCATTCACCTTAATTCAATTTGGCTATCAAATTTTGACCATGAGTTTTTGTCCCATTTGGTTTAGATATAAGCATGCGTGTGGTGCATTTATGCTTTTCATATTTACTTGTGCGTCGTACAATGGGGCCACCTATTACATTGATGTTTTTGGCAAAAGATTAGAGAAAGAAGTCGAAAAATTGAAGATGGAAGTAATAGAATTACAGCAGAAAAATGAGGAACATGAAATTGAAAAGTCGAAATCTCAACTCATCCAACTGGAACCTCAATCTCCTTCCATTAACGCTGTGGATTGAAGAGTCCATGTGGGTCTTTTTATGCCAAGCGCAAGAATTATTCATTTGTTGTATAATTCACCACTTGTATTCTTGTGGTATCTATTGAATAGTGTTCCTATCGGATCTTTGGTGTCTATAAATATTCAAACTCCGTCATTGCTTTATCCAAGACTTAATTGAATTAATGATCTGATTACACTAATTGCTACCGTTGACAGCGTACAATCGTGTGTAATTGGATTTAATATATTTTCTAGCTAGTACTATCTTTATTATGGTGATAACTGCCTTAATTATAATTTTTCAATCAATGGTTTTCTTATAGAAGGATTATATAGAACTTGTTATATACTGGCTATTCCAACGAATATACTCGCGAATAAGATGTAGCTGATCGCAGAATCACCCACTAAAGCAAACATCAAAATTGCATTCATTGCCTATCCAAACCCAGGGAGAATCACTATTTACGGTCCTCTAAATGGCGCAATATGCACTTTTGACGTTCTAAAATTTCGTCAACATAATACTAACTTGCAGTTGTAATCATTCTAAACATGAAATTCATTTCTAGTGTACCAACTTAGCAATCATTTCTAGTGTCTCAACTTAGCATGAACTCGAGACTAATTTGCAAGTGAACTGGTTGTATATGTTGTAAAACTATAGACAAATAACTAAGGCATGGAAAATAACTACCAATAACCCTCATCATTAGCCTTTGGCATAATTAGATTCTTCTACCAGGCAAGATACCTTATATTCAGATAAGTTCACGTTCTAAACTCAGGCAGATCAAGTGCATTAGCTTGTTGTGGAATCTGCACCATTACGAACCTCGGCAACAACACTACTAAAACCGTTGGAGAATTGCATATTTCAACATAAAGTAGCATGACATGCTCGATTTCATGTCCCTCTTCTTATTTTGAATACGGGATTGGACCAAGAGACTACATGACCATATTATCTTAACATATTTGAAATCTCATAGTCGTAAACCAGGTAGATTTAATAATAGTCTACATTCGACAGTCTTTATTAATGGTAAACTTATTTCATGGGGTACATAAATAGAAATGCGAAATTAGTACGATCCAGATCAGTTGAAACTGTTTCTAATGTGATTGAACGGAGCTTAGGATGGCCATATACGGCTGATCTTGGTCGTTACACCATGTACCAGGCTGATAGACAGAGGATAATTTCAATAATTTCAGCATCTATCTCAATATTTGCTGGGTTAATAGGAGTCTATTTTTTTCTAGGTATTGATTATAGAAAACGGGTTTTCAGGCATCAATTGGTTATTTTCTTAATTCTACATGACTTGATTAAGGCGATTTTCTTATTGGTTTACCCAGCACGGGTTTTGGCGAATAAGGCGGCATACGACGATCTAAAATTCTGCAAAGTGTCAGGATTCTTCACAGCGTTTGCGATAGAAGGGTCAGATATTGCGATTTTGAGTTTTGCAATTCATGCGGCGTTGTTGGTATATCGTCCCAACAATAGAGTTAGACGGAGACTAAATTATGAAGGTGGCCTATATCGATACAGACATACAGTTTATGTAGTGTCGGTATTGCTTCCAATCTTACTAGCGGCAATACCGTTTGTTAGTGATCGAGGATATGTACCGTTAACGAATTGGTGTTATACCCCCAGCCGACCGATTTGGTATCGATTAGTATTAAGCTGGATTCCCCGATACATAATTATGGTCGCAATAATTGTTATATACGTGTGTATTTATCGACATGCGACGAAACAGTATACCGATGTTGAAAATACACTAGTGGCCGATGACCCGCGGCGTAGGCGTCATTCGATTAAGAGGATGTTGAGTAACTTTATTGGATATTTGTTGTTTTTCCGGCTTACTTCGAAAGCCGACGAACCACAGGAAAAGCATCGTACGTCGTTAGAGAGTGGTATAAGCGATGAAACTATTCAAAACTTTAGATCTCGCAGGTTACAAGCTCAATGGCAGATGAGGGCGATATTTATCTACCCTGTCTCATATCTTCTCCTATGGATCTTCACAACTGTCGTCCATGGTATGGATTTGAGATACGGACTTTCTGTACGACCACATATATGGTTGAATGGAACTGCAGCGTTCATGCAGCCATTCAACTGTGCAGTTGATACTTTTGTCTTTTTAATCAGAGAGAAACCGTGGAAAATTACGACGATTAGAATAGACAAATCACAAATTGCAAACTATGAATATCCACGTTGGCGACGATTCATATCTTTTCTACCGTTATTCTCATTACCAAAACCATGGGAAGATCGTCAATCGAAGAATACAGATCATTTGAAACACGACTCTTGTGGTGTGGAAAATGCGGATTTGCATGACTTTTCTGGTATTCTTTCAGGACAGAAGACCACCCATACGCCGGATGCTAGGGAGTATAGCATAGCTGATAATAAGAATAGAAATTCAAATGACAAGCCATTTCTGTTTTTAGTGCCTTCTTCTACAAATAATGGTATTCGTGAGATCAATGATCAAATAACGACTGACAGGAAGTGGTCAGGTACGACACAACATTCAGACTCCTTTGAACAGATAGATTTCATGGACTTCCTAAAAAAAGAAGACGCATAATACTGTTTGTATCCAAACAATATGTGAACATAAACATCACATTCAACCTACTTTGTTTTTAGATTTTGCATTCGAAATCCAATTGCTCCATTTCATATTCTTTTTAACTGAGCGGATGACATATCTAATAAGAATTTTCAATTCTTGTTTGTATTTATTATTATTTAAATATAGATTACCAACATTGGTATACAGAACCAGCAGACTTTGCATAGAAGTAGGTTGATTCTCGATCGAAATAAATAAGCGTTTCAAATTTTGAATAAGTTTTATTGAACTACATTATGATCTTCTTGGATTCAGAATTCTTCTTTGACTAAACACTCTGTACGACAACATATTTGTAAATTACATTATGTACCAACCCAACTTCAATATACACCATTGGTGATGCGTTGAGATAATAATCCAAGTTATCTTAAAATTAGAATTATGTTTTCCGTCATAAAAGTCACAAGGTCTTATAGATAACTGATTATACTAGTTATTTCAAGTCAATCATAACGATATCGAATGTAGTTGATTGCAAAACTGTCTAGTTGAACTATAGAAAACAAACATCCGGGTAATGCGAATCTCGAATTTTGAAAAATTTAAATATTCATAAATTTAATACTACACCAATTGAATGAAGGTAACCAACGACTAAATAAGGATGTTCAAGTGTACGTTTCGTTTGCCTAGTCCCTCCAGCATAATAAGGAGGAGTAGGACGCTTTCCACATCGAAAATAATCAACACGAAAGCTTCAAAGGTAGACAAACATGTTGACTTTTTATCGAAGTTCTATACACCAGAATTATTACAAAGTATCAAGATTGCTGAATCATTGGTAGACCCAGACACCGTTTTGGAATTGAAGAAACAGAGAGAAAAGACCAGGTCGATAGTAGCACCATCTGACTCTTTGTCTGATTACTCGACTACGGATCCCAAGTGGACTGAGCCAATCATATATCCTAACCAATCCAAGGACCACTCTCCATATCCTCCTATTCCCCAAATCCAAGCGGCCGACAGAACTGATTTATCTTTGCGTTTTAAACCAGAAGCAGGTCCTAACAAAAAATTTTCGTCTGCCTTAAAAGGTAAGAGAGAAATCGCCGAAGGTTTGGCCAAGTTGACGGGATTGGACCAACGTTACATATCCAATCTTTACGTGCGTCCTATTGTCATGAAGAGAGTTTCTTGCCAAACGTCGAAGGGTAAAATTCCAAACTTCTATGCCTTGACCGTGGTAGGTGACAAGAATGGTATGATTGGTTTGGGTGAAGGTAAATCCAGAGACGGGATGAGAACTGCATTGGTCAAAGCCCACTGGAACGCGGTAAAGAACTTGACTCCTATTCCGCGATACGAAAAGAGAACCATCGTCGGTGACATCGAATACAAATTTCATGCCGTCAAATTATTCATTAAGTCAGCCCCATCCGGGTTTGGCTTAAGAGTCAATCCAAATATCTTTGAAGTGTGTCAGGCGGCTGGTATCAAGGACTTGAGAGGTAAGATTTACAAGTCTAGAAACCCAATGAATGTCACCAAAGGTTTCGTCGAAGCTTTAACTAAACAAAGGCCGTTAGAGGACTTAGCTTCCGGTAGAGGTAAGAGATTAGTGGACTTAAGAAAAGTGTATTACTCAGCTTAGTCGTCTTCTTGTATATAACTATTGAATTCATATAACATTAAATAACTTAACCGTGTAGAAGCATTCGTTATAAAGTACATCGTCGAAGGTCGTGCGCATAATATTCAATGTCAACTGTGATAAATTGCCACAGACAATGTATAGAATGTTATATTTGCACGATTTTATCATCATCGAAGGACTTACTGTCAACGTTATTGGTATAATAGAGAAATTCGTTGCTTAATTTGAACCAATGGTAGTAGATACTACATATTATGATTTATTGAATCTCTATCCAGATGCAACTTCGTTGGACATAAAGAAGGCATACAGGAAAGCTGCAATTAGGCTCCATCCAGATAAGAACCCAGGAGATCCTACAGCAGCAGCAAAGTTCCAAGAAGTTGGGGAAGCGTACCAAGTTTTGTCTGATGATAATTTGCGGTCTAAATATGACAAACATGGTAAACAAGAATCTATTCCAAGCGAAGGATTCGAAGACCCATCTGAATTTTTCTCGATGATTTTCGGAGGAGATGCATTTAAGGACTGGATAGGTGAGTTATCATTGTTGCAGGAGTTATCTAAGTCTGCTGAATTATCGGGTTATGGAGACGAAGAAAAGAAAGACGAAAAGGGGACGAAAAAAGCTAGTGATGACACCACGACAACAGCAAATGAATCGAAAGCGCAGGATGCTGCTACATTTCAAACAGCTACAAGTGGAAATAATACCAGTTCCAAATTATCAGACGAGGATGAAACCAAGTTGAATAATAAGGCGCAAAATTTATACTTGGAGGATTCGTCCAACACTGGCAACGTAGCTACCCAAGAGGGAGAAAAGAAGGAATTGACTAAGGAAGAGAAGGAAGAATTGCAGCGTAAAGAAGAACTCGAGAAGTTTGAAGAAGAATGTAGATTAAAAAAGATTGAAATGAGACATGAGCTTACTAAGAAGTTAGTCAATAAGCTTTCTTTATTTACTGAAACTGATATGAAAGATGATGTTGCCAGCTCATTTAAACAAAAATTAAAGTACGAGGCGGAATCGTTGAAAATGGAAAGTTTTGGCCTAGAAATGTTACATACCTTAGGGTCAGTGTACACGACAAAGCTGAAAATTTTCTTGAAAAACCAGACATTCTTGGGCTTCGGTGGTCTCTGGTGGTCAGTGAAAGAGAAAGGTGGGGTTGTTAGAGACACATTCAAAACTATTACCAGTGCATTGGATGCGCAACTGACGATGCAAGAATATGCTAAAATGCAAGAAGACAATGAATATCACGCTAGAAAAGAAACTGAGGAACAAGTGGAGACAAAGAAAAAGGCTGAAGAAGTTGATAAGATCGAAAAAGAGATCGAAGAATTGAAGAAAGAAAAGGAACAACAAGAAACTGCTGCCGCGAAGGATATCGGAATCAAAGATGAACGTTCAGAGGGTGAAAGTAAAGGCGAAAAGAAAGAAGAAAAAATACCTGAAAAGCATACAGCTGAGGATATTGCTGAAATGGAAAAATATCTAATGGGTAAGGTATTGGCAGCTGCATGGTCAGGCTCGAAATTCGAAATTCAAAGTACTGTCCGTGGTGTTTGCGACAATATTTTACAAGATAAGGAAGTACCATTGAACGTTAGAGTTGCCAGAGCTAAGGGATTAAAATTAATTGGTGAGGTTTTTTCAAGTATCACAAGAACAAAAGCTGAAGATGAAGAGGCGAGAGTGTTCGAAGAATTGGTTGCTGAAGCTACGAAGAAAAGGGAGAAGAAAAAGAAACCTACAGAGAATAACACATCAACTGGTGAATCTGCTAAATAATTAAATCATTCATTACGACTACAGTATATATTTAGACATTTAGGGAATTATCTTTTAATCTGAATAATTATTTATTAATCTACTTTTTATGCGAGTTTGAAAATTATTAGAAATTGACGACTAACCCAGTTATTAAATGTATAATATAATCAAACGAATATGGAATATATTAATAAACAAAGACCATCGGTAAGTCCTGAATTGGACCCTTGTACCAATTCTAATTATTATGATTTTCAGATCCTGAATACTGAATTGGATATTAATGTTTCCTTTGAGAAGAAGATAGTTCTGGGGCATGTAACTTACACTTTAACCGCCAAAAAGCCTAATACAACCAAAATCGTCTTGGACACCTCAAATATTAAGGTAACTAAAGTAAGGATAAATGGTTTGCCAAGCAATAATTATGAACTTGCAAAACGAGAAGAGCCATTTGGATCGCCATTGAAAGTTTCACTACCAACCACCATTAACAAAGAGTTTAAGTTGAGTATTGAATATTCTACTACAGACAAATGTACGGCATTGCAGTTTATCGACAAGGAAGCAACAGATGGTGGGACAGCTCCATACTTATTTTCCCAATGTCAAGCCATCCATGCACGTAGTTTATTTCCATGTTTCGATACCCCAGGAATAAAAAGTTCATATGACATGAAAGTCAAATCGCCATATCCTTGTTTGATGTCTGGTAGACCAAAGCCAATTAATGAGCAAGGAGTTTATTGCTTTCATCAACCTATCCCAATTCCATCGTATTTGGTTGCGTTGGCATCAGGGGATTTGGCATCAGCTACAATTGGTCCAAGGTCAACAGTTTATTCCGAAAAAATAGGTTTGGCAGCATGTCAGTGGGAGTTTCAAAAGGATATGGAGAACTTCATTCAAGTAGCAGAAGGTTTGATATTTAAATACGAATGGTTAAAATTTGATGCATTAATTTTACCACTGAGTTTCCCTTATGGTGGTATGGAGAATCCTAATATTACGTTTGCGACGCCTACATTAATAAGCAAAGACAGATCTCAAGTTAAGGTTATGGCCCACGAATTGGCCCATTCGTGGCTGGGTAATTTGGTTACAAATTGCTCATGGGAACATTTCTGGTTAAATGAAGGTTGGACAGTTTATTTAGAAAGAAGAATTATTGGGGGCGTTGCAGCAGCTGAAGCAAGATCCAGAGGTAAAGAAGATGCAGTAGAACATGGAGAAAAAATGAGACACTTTTCGGCCATTATTGGTTGGAACTCCTTAGTCGATTCAGTTAAAACTTTAGAACCGAAGTACACTTCTTTGGTGTGGAACCTTAAGGATGGGGCAGACCCTGACGATGCATTTTCTCGCATTCCATATGAGAAAGGTTTCAATTTCTTGTTTTATATTGAACAAGAAATTGGAGGTATTAAAGAATTTGATCCGTTCATTCCATATTACTTCAAGAAATTTCGTTATGGATCGTTAGATACATATCAATTTGTGGATACTCTTTATGAATTCTTTGAACCGCGCGGGAAGGTCGAGAAGTTAAATGCTATTGATTGGAAAAGTTGGATATTTGGAAAGGGATTACCGCCAAATATTCCACAATTTGATACGAGTTTAGCTGATGAATGCTATAACTTAGTCGACAAATGGGTCGATTTTATGAAATCAGATTCCACGGATTTTTCTGCATTTAATGAATCGAAAGATATTGGAAATTTTGAGCCTAATCAACATATTCTTTTCCTTGAATCACTAATCGAAAAATTGGATGCTGCTTCTGTCTCGCCGAACTTTATTAAGGAATTACCATCTGTTTACCCATTTTATGCATCTAGCACTAATGGAGAGATAAAATCAACGTGGAATGAACTACTCATTAAACATGGAAAGTATAACACTTCTGATGAGATAATCAAGAATTTTGCTAATTGGTTGGGAACTGTTGGCAGAATGAAATTTGTGAGGCCTGGTTATAAGTTGCTAAAAAACTATGTCGGTAAAGAATTTGCTATAGAAACATTCACAGCCTTCGAAAATAGTTATCATCCAATTTGCAAGACTATGGTTAAAAAGGATTTGGGTTTAGTTTAGGAGACATACGTCACTCAAAATGACTTTCCAATAATTACCTCTACATTATTTGATAGAACTGAAATAACTTGTTCATTATGTATTTACGAATAAATATTTACGAATACATTTTAAAAATTACAGTACAGTTTTTAAAACACAATATTCTTTTCTCGAAGCCAATCTTTCGATCTAGATATTGATTTCTTTCTTGAATGCATCTAGTCTTCTTTGATGATCTTGAATAAACTTTATGACCTTCTTTCTATTATCTCTCAAAATATCATTTCCAGCCACATCAATACCATCTAACTTCATTAACTGTTTCAACAACATTTCGTCGAAATAGTTGTACTTGTATTCCAAGTCTTCAGGGTTTAACTTCTTGTAATTTTCCAAATATTCATCAATCTCCGGTACATACGTTTCTTCGACAAAATCCAAGATGGATTGTATGTCCTCATTCGCCTTTTGTGCTTTGGTTAACTTCTTTTTCGAACGCTTCTTCTGGTTCTTCTTGTTGGATTTGCTCCTTGATTGCTGTCCATTAGAACCAAAAAGACGACCTAATATAAATAACGTGGTGAAAGCAGTAATTGATAACGATACAGTAATTGGTGTCACTTTTAAGTTGCTGAAATCACTTACTATGTCGTCCCTAGAAATATTCTTCAATGCATTGACGTACAATTCGATGTCATTGTAATTAGTAGGAATTTTTTCCTTCAAGTGGTTAATGCATGATTGCACCTCTTGTAAATTACTTGGTAGTTGAGATCTTAACTGGTTAAAATGGCCGGTAACTGCTTCCATCGTCAGTGTTTCTTGTATTCTTAATATTAATCCAAGAAGAACTTCTGTCCTTTATTGCTAAACGTAGCTTATTGTTAAAGTGGACAAGTGAAATTTATGGCATGCTAAAGTTACACAAAACTGAATAATAGGATTATACTTAATACAGCCTATCTAATTATATAAATAATTCACCACTAAAGTCACGGCTTGGCTTCAAGTTATCCAAAGCCTTCTGTTTCGTAGCTTTATTAATAGGAGGAGGAGTTCTTTTCTTTATGTCGATAAAGGGTTTCGGTTTGTCATCGGCTTTAGTATTTGTACTTGCCGAGAAGGAATGATCGGCGCTCAGAGTATTACTGGCCACCTTCTTAGGCAATCTTCTCTTTGGACCTTTTGACCGGCCCTTGTTGGGGTGTGTAAGTTTAGAGTTCGATGAGTCTTCAGTGTCTTCACGTAAGGGTGTAGTATTGGCTCGGGAAATGTTCGGTGCGGGCTTCGATGCACGAACATTCGGTACAGTGCTTGCTCGTATAATTTTAGATAGCTGATCTTGGATCGACGTAGGACTTTTAGTAGTAGTTTCATTTAAGTCAGATGTCGATGGAGACCTTGAAGGGTTGGATCTTTTCCGATCATCATCTGGTTTTGGTTGAGCGATTTTGTCGGAGGTTTTTATCTGCTCTAACTTCTTTACTTGCTCCGATTTAGAAGAATTGGGTGCCGATTTTGGCTGAGGAGCTTTCACAGGCTTCAACTTGGCCAATGCAGCCAAACCTTCGGGGTTAGGTTGCTTTGTGGACTCACGAGCAGAGGACGAAGTAGATTTTTTGCCCAATTTCTTCATTTGTGATAAAAGAATAGCGTTGTCCTCGTCCTGGTACCTCTTGGGCGAGGGTTTCGATGGCTTTGGAGGTGCAGCTTTGCTGTGCGAAAGCTTCTGCATCTGTGATTTCAATAATTCTGTGTCATCTTGTTCGTATTTCATAATCGATGGTTTGGTTGGTTTTAAGGGGACAGGCTTTTTGGAGGAGGCTAATTTTTGCATCTGTGACTTCAATAGCTCGTTATCTTTTTGAGTGTATTTTTCAAGTGACGGTTTAGGAGGTTTAGGAGGGGTTTTGAATTCTGGACTATGAAAGTCTGGTGTTTTTGATTTGGCTAACAGTGATGTACTTTCTGGTCGAATTGGGTGGGTCGACTTATATAATGTAGCCTTTTCTTTGACTGGTGACTCTGGCGTATCATTCTTCTTGATGGCACTATCAAGCCATGCATTTTGCTTCTTTTCCCGTTGAGGAGAAGGAGATTTAATTATAGACACATCGCTCGGATCATTATGCTCAGGGATATACTTCTGCTTCGTACCAAATGTTGACGATGGTATTAGTGATTGCTTAGGTTGATACTTTGTGGCCGATAACGCACTAAAGTATGATGGTTTAGGGACCACATTAGGCCCATCGATTTTGTCTTTTGCATTTGGTTTGACTGAAAGTTCGTCTGATTTTATAGGTTTAATAGGTTTAGAATTAGTAGTCGATTCTACGGAGAAGAGCTCATCTACCATGTCGCTCGTCTTATTTCCGATATCAGAACTATCTCTGACATCGTTTTCCAAGTCTGCAAAAGATCTGTATTTGTTATCCTTCTTTGGCTGAGTACTTGGCTTGTCATATTCTAAATTGAAACTTTTATTCGTTGGTGTCTCGGGCTTTGTTTTCCGTGCCACCGGATTGATTAATTCAATTTGAAATTGCGAGGACATGCTCGTGGGTTTTGACGGTATTGAAGGGCCTGATTTCTTGCTATCTCTACGTGGAGGCATGGGAGGAGGTGATTCGTCTTCTTCATTAGCAGGTCTATGTGGCATTGGAGGAGGTGATTCGTTAAATTCATGACGTTTGGAATCTATGCATTGCGTTCCACTGCTTTCTGGTCTCTGAGGCACTTGAGGTAGTTCATCCGTTTCAAGGTCCTTTAAGTCCTTCAAGAAATGGTCATTATTCAGTTTAAGACCCCTATTAAACTTCAACAGAGGGATATCATCGTGTCCTCTTGCCGACCCAGAAAATGACGAGGACTGATATGACGAACCTTTTACTGGAGACGAACTGTTCAGACTCAGTCTCAAATCATCAACATTTCTTTGTAGATCCCGTTGTCTTTGTTGGTCCTCCTTCAATCTTTCTTGCGACAATTGGGAAATACTGGAAAGGAAATCATCCACTTTCTTAGAGGATGGAGATACTTCCGCCATAATTAGTTAGGTTATATAGATGTAGTCTAACTTGTTGAACATGTTGTAGGATTCTGTTTGTAAACAACAAACCTGCAAACCGATAAATTTTGCATGTTAATAATGTATCGAATATGATAATTATTAACATCAACATATTAATTCACTTTTTACTTATATGGAGACAGCCATGGCCAAAATAGACAATAAAATACAGTTCGTATCGTTTATATCACGAAACTGTGTACCGTTATATATTCAATCATTTCATATTGGACCAATGGATTCAAAGAATCCGAAAAATGCCGAAAAATATCTCAAATACAATTTCTTATCGCATATGGCATTAGATATATTTGTATCTCCATCTTCTACAAGTCTACGTGAACAACAACAAGATATAGAAGATAATGGAGGAGCCATACTTTTATTTATTCAGGACGATATAATGGTATATGGGTACGAGACTAATACTGGGTTGAAAATAGTGGTTGGTCTAGGAACGAGCGAAACAAGGTTAGAACGGAAACAAGAAGACGGTAGCAACTCGCAGATGTCTGATTCCAAGGAATCAAGTAAGGAATCAACAAAGGAATCAACAAAGAGTTCGTCTGTTACTACAAAGGAGCCATTGAAATTGAAGGATTTATTTTCTCAACTACACAAGTGCTATATACATATAATCTGTAATCCGTTCACTAGCTTGTCAGGGAATGCCGTGGATAATGAGACGATATTACAATCGGCTAAGTTTGACAAATGCATAGGCAGAATCGTGGACATCTGGAATGGTACATAATAAATAGACAAAATACACTCATTTTAATATCACATTGGCTCCTCTCAATTCTAAATATTCCTGATCTACACCAGGAGGCATATTTCTGATAACTTCCTGGTATATTTCCACGTCGTAGAACCGTAAGCTATTCGCAGGACTTTTATATTTGCCTGGTAATCCGGTTATATCACAGTAGTGTTTTTGAGGTTTTAAACTAGGTGGGGCATTTATGGAACTGTACGTTGGTGTGTCAAATTTGATGTTGGATTTGGCTTGCAAGTATTTAACTTCGTCCCCAATTATCTGTCGGCATGGTTTATAACGACGTTGTGGTGCTTTTCTCATTGGGTTATTTTTGAATGAGTGTGGTTTGGTGGAAACTTCTGAAAGTACGTGCAAGTCAACATCGCTTTTTGTGGGTGACTCTGTATGTGACCGCTGTATAGGTGCCATTTCCTATATGCTATTGATGGTGATGTTTAGGGCAGCTGTAGGGTGATAATTAATTCTGTTCGCTATTGCGGAAGAATATACGCTCACTTTTCAGCACTACTTACCGGTAAATTCCCGGGATATGCAATTTATTACTGTGTTTTATTATGGGTCGTAATCCTCGTAAATACCCTCGCAATTCAAATGCCCTGCTAAATTGACAAATTATACTGGCTTCACCATACAGACATAGTACTACAATGCACCATACAATCGTCATGTCTTACATCTGTCGTACCAGTAATTTTTTTGCATTCTGAGTCTCAAGTGACTACATAATCGCTCCGACGGTCTACTTTGTCTGTGGCACCTCCCCCCACCTTCCTATTTTCCCACTGTCACATTCATGTCATGTATTCCACCCTCTAGACAACCTAGACATTCTGCAACTGTCCGTATGAAACCATTTAGCGATGCAAATGCCCCTTATTCATGGTTGTTCTTCAATCACCCCACTCTATGCCCGGAAATGTTTCTGATCTACAAATAATCCTAACAAGTTCACAGCCAATTTTCTAGTCCCACGAATACATCTGCGTCTCTACAGGATGCAACCCCTGTGTTGGTTCCTTGGAGCACCGTTCGTCTACACTCTACTTTATTTAATTAACTCGTCATTTGACCATACCGCATCTTTTAGTGTGGCTGATAAGCACTTATAAAAGAAATTTCTTTTCTGGTAACGGTTTTGTCGCATCTTATTCAGTTTGGATATGTTACTGTATATATCGTATGCCCGTATTGGCTTCGCTCATAGTTAAGGAACAAGAAAGGGTCAGAAGTGAGTGATAAGTCGTAGTCTTACTAAGCTGATGACTATGATTACATGTCACGTGCTTTTTGATAACTGAAAATTTATACAAATTTTATCTGCTATATAATACCCGAGGTGATAACTGATTATTTATTGCATAGTTCTCAATAAACGTAGGTTTTATACATATTAGTGATATAAATAGTGTCTCAATATGGCTCCTCACGCTATCGAACCAATTTCAGGAAATGCAAGTGCTTCGGCCAGTATCAGCGGTACTGACAGCACTTTGTCATCCATAATCACGTCCAACCCATTTGAGGTTACTGTTGATCCAGGTTTGTTGAAAGGAACAGCATACACTTCGCCATCGACAATTATCAGTCAAACTATTTACGCAATTTCAAGCAAAGTGTTCAGCTACGAAACACCGGGAGCAGAGAACTTGTTGGACTCGTATTTGCAGCTTTGGTCACAACAATACCAAAGACGTAATTCATTCGGGATTGTGCCATTTTTCCACAAATTGCAAGTCAGATCTGGTGCCTCGAACGCCATTCTAGGATACTTTGGTAAGAACGGTACCAACGGTCAGCCATTATCCACGTTAGTTGGTGCCAATGCTTTGACGTATATGCACCCTACATTGGCCGGGAAGTCTGCCAGTTTACCATTATCGTTCAACGTCAGTGCTGTTGACTACGACACCAACACTGATTCTTTAGTTTCCAATTACACTGCTCCTTTGAGTGTTGCCCGTTCGTTGAACTACCCCGTTGTTACTCCTGTGAACTCTAGCGACGGTTTAGAATTACAACACTTGACTTTGTTGAACCACTATTTGGCCGCACTCACCGGCTGCCCTTCCTTGAACTTGTTTGATGGTCCAGAATTTTCCAAGACCTTCACTAGATACGACAACTTGTTGTCCGTTGGAGAATTAGGTCGTTTGTATCAAGATTTGTTGTCTAGTTCTGATGCTGCACCAACTAGTTTAGATGAAGCAGTTGATATAGCATTCGACAACTTGAATAAGTTAGCTGGTACGAGCTACTCTCAATTCGACTACATTGGAAGTCAGAATCCGGAAACCGTGTTCGTTATTTATGGTTCTCACGAATCCACTCAGGTATCGAATGCCATTAGTAAGCTTTCGTCCAATGTTGGTTTAATTAAAGTTCGTGTTCCATTGCCATTCAATTCTGCCAAATTTGCACAACTGATTCCTTCGTCTACTCGCAAGTTGGTTGTATTAGGTCAAGGTAATACTGAATGCTCAAAGTCTTCGTCGTTAAAGGCTGATATAACTGCATCTTTATTCTTGAGTGGCCACTATCATAACTTGAATGTCGATGAATTTGTCTACCCATTAAACTTTGTTTGGACTCCGATCACCATTACTAAAGTTTTGGGTGAATTCTTGTTATCGTTGAATCCAAGTGAAATTCTTTCCGAACCTGACAGAATCATCGCTTCTTCTCCAATCACCGCGAACACATCTCCAGAAGGTGGTTATTTGATTTGGGGTAAGGATGATGGTGCATTTGTTGACGTTTCTAATAAGTTAGCTTTATCTTTATCCTTAGATGATTCAAAAGTTGTCAGTATTAGAAATAAATTTGATAATATTAGCGGAGGTGGTTTGTTCCAATCCCAAATTGTATCAACTTCAAAAGGCTTTCCTGTTGATTCTGTTGATTCCGCAAATGTTGTCTTGATTGAAGATATTTCAATCTTATCTCACTACGATATTTTAGCAACAGCAAAGCCGGGTGCTACTGTTTTACTTGTTAATTCGAAACCAATTAAGAACACCGTTGAAGAAGATATCATTCCTAAGTTGCCTGTTGATTTTAGACGTACCTTAGCTAAGAACCACAACAAGCTAGTTTTAGTTGATTACTCAATACTAGAAGAATTGGATGCATATAATGATTCGACCAAGGGTTTCTCAAGTGACTTCTTGGTTCAATTAGCTTTCTGGAGAGCATCCTTACCAGAATTGGGTGATTTTATTGTTAATAAATTATTACAAGCCAATGGTAATGGTTTTGAATTATTAGCTTCCGTTTTAGATAAATTCATTAACAGTGTTGATGAAAAGAAAGGTTTGAAAGAAGTTAAAGTTTTGTCCGAATGGGTTGACATAGAAGATGAACCTGTCGAAAAGAAAGAGGATGACGAAGAAGCTGAAGAAAGTGGTCCAATACCATTCTTTCCAACTGAGTCTTCTTTCTTCCCTAACCCACGTACTGATACTAGGGGGGTTGATGAGACTGTTCATACCGGCTACCGAGACTTAGCTACCAAATTAACCTTCCCTGAGGCTTTTGATGTTAGGCAAGAATTAAGACCAGATTTACCAGTTAAGAACTTTGTGGTAAAAGTCCAAGAAAACAAAAGACTTACACCAGCTGAATATTCAAGAAATATTTTCCATATTGAATTTGATACTACTGGTACTGATTTAACTTATGACATCGGTGAAGCCTTAGGTATTCATGGCCGTAACCCAACTAAAGATGTGGAAGTATTCTTGAAATTCTACAATGTTGACGCCGATTCCTTGGTCGAAATTTCTAACAAGGACGATCAATCGATCTTCGAGATAAGGTCTGCGAGACAGGCATTAGCTGAAAGCGTTGATTTCTTGGGTAAGCCACCAAAGAGATTCTACGAAGCATTATCTGAATATGCTACTAACCCAAAGGAAAAGCAACAATTAGAAAACTTAGCAAGTGCTGCAGGTGCGGAGGAATTGAAGAAGAGACAAGATGTTGATTTTTCAACTTATGTTGATCTTTTAGAAGAGTTCCCATCTGCCAGACCTTCATTCTCTGATTTGGTCAAGATTATTCCTCCATTAAAGAGAAGAGAATACTCCATTGCTTCCTCTCAAAAGATTCATGAAAATGCTGTGCATTTATTAATTGTTGTTGTTGATTGGGTTGATCCAAAAGGCCGTACTAGATACGGCCACTGCTCGAAATATTTAACAGATTTGAGAATTGGTGATGAATTAGTTGTCAGTGTTAAGCCTTCTGTTATGAAATTGCCACCATTGTCGACTCAGCCAATTGTTATGTCCGGTTTAGGTACTGGTTTAGCTCCATTCAAAGCCTTTATTGAAGAAAAGATCTGGCAACAAGAACAAGGTATGGAAATTGGTGACATATACTTGTACATGGGTTCTAGACACAAGAAGGAAGAATACCTTTATGGTGAACTCTGGGAAGCTTACAAGTCTGCCGGTCTCTTGACCCACATCGGGGCTGCTTTCTCAAGAGATCAACCAGAAAAGATCTACATTCAAGACAAAATCAGAGAAAGTGTTGAAGAATTAACCGATGCTATTGTTGCTAAGAATGGTTCATTCTACTTATGTGGTCCAACTTGGCCTGTTCCTGACATCACCGCTTGTTTGGAAGATGTCGTTATCAACGGTGCTAAGCGTGAAGGTAAAGAAATTAAGGATGTTGCGAAGATAGTTGAAGACATGAAAGAAGATGGCCGTTACATTTTAGAAGTTTATTAGACTCAATATGTATATTTATTTGTTTCTTTGTATGCGTAGATTTAATATCAGTAATTTTCAATTCCGCCCATTGAATTCTTGATTTCTTGTAATACCTTATGACTATGATAATCCAGTATTGATAAGTTCAACCTGTCAAATAAGTAGTGCATTATTAAATATGTCGTCACTTCTACATATTGGAACAAATTTAGCTCAAATTATAGAGCTTATTGACGAACAATAAAACCCCAATATGTCTCATATGGTCTGTCTTATGCCCGGTTATCCAAACTTTTGATTAGGTGAATTTTCAGTTAGTCATTTGGTCTGTCGAAATGAAGTTTGCTGCTTATTTGTCAATAGTGCGACTTTTTAGTTCCTTATCGAAGTTCAACTTTTCAATTTCGAACAATTTCTCGATCATTTGTAGATAAATAACAACGAATAAATTTAGAATCCATTCATAAGAGAGGATGGGGTTTGCTTTATTCCATCAACATATGAAACAGGTGATGATACAATCTTCAGAAACCCCGTGGAGAGCATCGGTATCTGGTATTATGGGTTCAACTTCGTACGTACTAACGAACTGTTTTTTTTAATATCGGAGTTATACTAACATATTCTAGCCTTGCATGCTGGATCGTGTTGTTGATGCCCCAGTTGATAGAGCAATGGAGATTAAAATCTGCTGATGGTGTCTCTATTGGGTTCATATCGATATGGTTTTTAGGCGATGTCTTTAATTTAATTGGAGCACTCTGGGCAGGTTTGTTGCCAGAAGTCATATTTTTGGCAGTTTGGTTCTGTTTTGCGGATGCAATGATGATATTTTCATACTTCTACTATACTCATATGTATCTAAAACATCATAGGAAGCACCAGCATGGCCACGAACACCATATTCATGACCAAAATACTCATGAACGCCACGACCAAAGCCACGGACATAATCAGACACATGAGCATGAACACGTTCATCGTGAAGAATCACCATTATTGGTGAGAAGAAGATCATCTACTCTTACGGATATAGCGATAGAGCCTGAATGCCATAGCGTTTTCATTAAATACGTCCTTCCAATAATTTTCGTGCTTGGTGCTGGATGCATGGGGTACTTTTTATCAGATTCAAAACACGCTGATAATGAACCGGCTTCTGACATTCAATTAGGGCCTCAAATTGTTGGGTACTTGTCGGCAGTTTTATATTTAGGTGCAAGAATTCCCCAAATTATTAGGAATCATCAAAGAAAATCGGTTGAAGGTTTGAGTCTATTATTCTTCCTTTTCTCAACTTTAGGTAATTTAACTTACGCGAGTCAAATTCTCTTCTACAGAAGTGACTCGCAGTATATCGTATTAAATTTAAGTTGGTTATTGGGATCCCTTGGTACCATCTTTGAAGACAGTTTTATTTTCTTACAATTTTACTTGTATAAAGATAACATCAACAAGGGCGAAGGATTTGCTTAAACTATTTACTATTTTCCTCTATATCTATTCTACAAGCAAGTAAAAAAATAATATACAATTGTTAAGTTAATGCAAAATGGAATGTAAAAAAGATCTATAAGCGTACAAAAATAAATTATTTGAATTAAGGATTGAAATCTGCTAATTGTTTATCGTTTTTCGACGTATCAATCTTCCAATCGTCAACCCCGGGCCATTCAACGTTAATACGCCTCAAATGCGACATATCAGTATTCTTCAAGAACAGGCTTCTTTCCTTGGTCCAGCGATCTTGAACGTCCTCAAACGCCTTACCCCATACTTTGTCGTATACCTTTTTAATCTTGGCTTCTTCCTTTTGTCTAACTTCTTCTAAAGCCATGTATTCCATATGCTTTAAATCATCTGAAGAAGGTTCGTAGATGTGCCAAATAACATAATGGGGCAATCCAACGACTGAATAGCCCATTCTCTTAGATAATTTACCAAATGCTTCTGTCTCTGCATGCTTTTCAAATGAAAATGCAGGGAAATGAGAACCAGTACGGAATACTTTTGCTTTCGTCAAGATTGAAACACCGCCAATACCGTCTAATTCCATTTCCACTTCTTGGTCACCATAAGTATCTCTTAAATAAGCCAAGTGAGGTCTCCATGTTTGATATTCTACATATCCCTCGACAATGCATGCATCTTCATCCAAACTTTCGGCTAGTTGAAGGCCACCGTCAGATTCTTGCCATGAATTCAAATCGTACGGTTGTTGGTTCCCTAACCAATCTGGAAGAGGTCTCCACACATTAGGTACAATGACATCTCTATCGTGATGCATAAGGTCCTCCAAGATCGTTTGTGGCACTGTCTCCACATCGGCATCTCTCCAGTATACAAATGAATGATATGGTTTGATTGCGACGGACCATAACCAATTTCTAGCTCTTGCCATTAATTTACGTCTTGGTCCCTGAGCAGCAAAACCGTGTCTATCGGAAAACCCTTGACCAATAGCTTGGCCGAAATCTTTCTCAAAGATTTCAATTTCTCCGAACCTCATAGACGCATCAGGATCATTTTGAATTTCAAGTAAATGTTTATTCAATGATCCCATAGTGTCATCGGACGAGTCACTTACCAAAAACGCCAAATCGATTAAGTTATGGGGATATGTTAAGTTTTTCATGTGTCCAAAAAACATTGGCAAGTGGGCCGCCGCATCTCTCAATGGAACGCAAAATAAAACCCTTTCATCTCTTTGCCAGCCGTCCTCGCTTCCACCATAGTTCTCCAAGTCGTAATACTGCACTGTTGGATACGACGAAAAGTTTGGCGAATATATTGAAGGTATACACATACTAACCACCCTTATGACAGAAATTACCAACAATATTATACCGATGATGTAAAATTTAAACTTATGTTCGCTGAATTTCCATGGTGTCTTTTTGGATTTCTCAGGCCTATTTTAGGTTAGTACTTCCCTATCTTTTATCATACATGTACCATACATGCTTTAATGCATCCATACAAATGCGTCCAATTATACAAAGTTACTTACGGATAATCATACGGCGTCATCTGTATAGATTGTGCCATCTTTCGTCTAAATAAATACTATGAGTACGGATGAAAAAACCTAGTATAAACCTGCCACTAAATGATTTCTTCAATAAAACCTTTTTTTATTACCACGATACACCCTGTTCGCAGTATAATAAGTACCTTTCAACAAATATCTCGATATTTTGATAAGAAACAGATAACGCTAATTACGTCAAGACTGAAGTATCAACACTCAAATTTTTAACTCGATCTTGGATGGGCACGTGCAACAGCTTTCATTTCAGCTGCAAATTTTGTTCCAAATTCACTTTAATCGTATCCTATTAAGGACTCAGTAGCTACATTACGTGTACATATACTACAGCCTACGTTCCTGAATTATATATCTTTAGCTAGAAATGTTTTGATAAGAAAAGAAAACATGACACGGCTCAATTTTGTTGAGGCATGGCTTTTATTACTCTCGCTTTATTAACAACACTCATCATAGTAAAATGTCATATATAATAGAATATTTGTGTTTAGTGAGGCTATGCGATTGAATAGATTTACTTTGTGTGAGTAAATGCTGTATGTATGTAAATTTGTATATTTATGTTAAAGAAACGAAGAAATTCTATTTTTGGCTGATAGTTTTGCAAAATTTTCAGTAGATTTATCAAAAACCCGAAATACTACAACCACATGTGAATGATGATACTAAAATGGTACTTGTCTCAGAATGACACCAATATACGTACCAACTCCTGTTCTGATGTTGTTGTAGAAGTATAAACGGAACAGAATTGAATAAACTGATGGTGAGAAAAACGATATTTATATCTTAAATAGGAAGTCTACAAACAGTAAACAAACCGCGTAAATACAACTGCAATGATCTATATTAACTAGTAGATATTGTAAGTTCTTTAGGAAATGAAGGTTGAAGAGTTGATTATCGACGGGTTTAAGTCGTATGCTACTCGTACTGTCATTTCGGGATGGGATCCACAATTTAATGCGATTACTGGGTTGAATGGATCTGGGAAATCCAATATTTTAGACGCCATCTGTTTTGTATTGGGTATAGCATCGATGTCCACGGTTAGGGCATCTAACTTACAAGATTTGATATATAAAAGAGGACAAGCTGGTGTCACCAAGGCGAGTGTTACTATTGTTTTTGATAATAGTGAAATTTCGAAATCACCCATTGGATTTGAGAACTGTCCCAAGATCAGTGTTACCAGACAGATCATCCTTGGGGGAAGTTCTAAATACTTGGTTAATGGACACAAAGCACAACAACAGACGGTGTTAAATTTGTTCCAATCTGTACAGTTGAACATCAACAACCCGAACTTCTTGATTATGCAAGGTAAGATTACCAAGGTTTTGAATATGAAGCCATCGGAGATCTTGTCGTTAATCGAAGAAGCGGCAGGAACTCGTACTTTCGAGGAAAGAAAAGACAAGGCACAAAAGACGATGGCCAAGAAAGAATCGAAATTGATTGAAATACGAAGTCTTTTGCAAGAAGAAATCGAACCGAAGCTTGAAAAGTTGAGAAACGAAAAGAGAACGTTTTTGGAATTTCAGCAGATCCAGACTGATTTGGAAAAAATGTCTAGAATAATTGCAGCCCATGACTATGCCTTATATTCGAGGAAATTCGACGAACACTCAAAAATGTTGAATGAACGGGAAACAATCATGACCAATTTGAACAGGGACGTTGAAAAATTGGAGGCAGAGATAACGAATTTAACTCTTGATTTGAGCCAAGTCAAGAAACAAAGAGAAATGGAATTGAAGAAGGACGGAAAAATCAGAGAATTTGAGGCTTTGGAAAATCAATATTCAGATGAAATCACCCGTTTGAATACATCCAAGGATATTATCATTGAAAATGCGAAGAGTGAATCGAAAAAGTTAATTAAATTAGAGCAACATATATCACAATTAGAACAATCGCTCGACAACAATGCGGATATATATAGCAACCACGAGAAGCAATATAAAATCACCAAAGAGAGTTTAGCGGATTTGAAGAATGAATTTAATCGAAAGGAAGAATTATTATCTACTCTTTCCACTGGTGTGTCATCGAAGGGTAACACAGATGGCGGTTACTTAGCGCAATTGAAGGAAGTCAAAGAGAAATCGAACGACTCTAATGTGTTTGTTCAACAATCAAAGTTGAAGATAATCCATCTTATGAAGCAGATTAATAACGATAAATCGAAATTGGTGTCGGCAAAGCAAAATAATGAATCATTATTGAAGGACATAGAATCGTACAAACAGGAAATCAGTCATAAAGAGTCTAAACTTTCAGAATTTGGATACGATTCAAATAAAGTGTCCGAGCTTAGAAAGCAAGAATCTGTTCTCAATGAAGAAATAAACCGTTTAAATAACGAGGTTAACTACTTAAGAAGAGAGGTTGGTAATGTAGAATTCAACTACACGAAACCGAATCAAAATTTTGATAGGAGTGTTGTAAGAGGTATTGCAGCTCAATTATTTACTTTAGATGAATCAAATTCTGACAAGGCGTTAGCTTTACAAGTTTGTGCTGGTGGAAGATTGTATAATGTGATTGTTAATACGTCTGAGGCGGCATCACAATTGTTAGAAAAAGGTGAATTAAAGAAGAGAGTTACAATTATTCCATTGGATAAAATATCTTCAAGGGCTATAGATGATAAATCGGTGCACGCAGCTAAGAGCTTGTGCCCTAATAAGGTTGAGCTTGCATTAAACTTAGTTGACTTTGAGAGTGAATTATTAAAGGCTATGCAATATATTTTTGGTAATACGTTTATTTGCAATGACCCACAAACAGCAAAAATGGTTACTTTTGATCCCCAAATTAGAGCCAGATCGATTACGTTAGAGGGAGATATATATGATCCCGAAGGTAATTTGTCTGGTGGCTCAAGGAAAAATAACTCATCCATATTGATTGCCATGCAAAAATATAACAAGTTGCAAAGTCAAATCAAGAAATATCAAGCCGAGTTAAATATAGTTCAGAGGGATTTACAGAATTTTGAAAAGTTGAGTCATAGGACTCAATCATTACAGAACGAAATTAATTTAAGCAAGCATGAATTAACTTTGCTAACGAGGAAATTTGAAAATAATCCTTCTTCCTTAATCTTACGTGAGAATGAAAGAAATGAACAAGAAATCAAAAAATTGACAGATCAAATAAAACAAGAAGAAACGAAAATTAAAGAATATACAGATGAAATAAATTCGATTGAAAAGGATATGAAAGAGTTCAGTAGTGATAAGGGTTCCAAATTGAAAAAATTAGAGAAAGAAGTTTCAAAATTGCGAGATCAAGTTCTTAACAAAGAAGAAGAAATTAGAGAAAAATCAGATCAATTTCAAACCATACAAATCGAATCAGAACAACAACAAGGAGAGTTAGCCAACTATAAGGAATCATACGAATATTCTAAAAACTTAATTAATGAATCAAACCAGGAATTAAAAAATACTCAAGAGGGTATAGCCGAGAAAAATGAAAATCTTGAGCATATTAAAATTAAATTGGAAGAAGAAAAGGCTAATTTATTAGGACTTAATGAAGAAATGAATGAATTGACCTCAATTCTTCAGTCAAAGAATGAGTCTTTAAATAATTCCAAATTATCTATCCAAAAGTTAAATCATGAACTTGAGAAATCTTCTTCCATTACCGCTAACTTCAAAAACCATTTAGATACACTAGTTCTGGAACATGACTGGGTAATGGATACAAATGTATTAGACAGTATTATTCAGAAGTATAATAATATAAATTTAGATGAGTGTCACGAACAAGCAGAAGTATTGAAAGAGAAATTTCAAGGAATGAAACGTAAAGTTAATACAAATATCATGAATATGATAGACAATGTCGAAAAGAAAGAATCATCTTTGAAGCAGATGATAAGAACTATTGAGAAAGATAAATCTAAAATTGAGAATACAATTGACAAGTTGAATGGCTACAAAAGAGATACATTAAATACTACCTACCAAAAGGTGTCTGTTGATTTTGGTAATATTTTTGCGGATTTATTGCCCGGATCCTTCGCTAAATTGGTACCTGTGGATGCAGATGATGTGACAAAAGGTTTGGGCGTTAAAGTTAAATTGGGGCCTGTTTGGAAAGAAAGTTTAGTTGAATTGTCTGGTGGACAAAGATCTTTGATCGCGTTGTCGTTAATCATGGCATTATTACAGTTCAAACCAGCGCCTATGTACATTTTGGATGAAGTCGATGCTGCTTTAGATCTTTCTCATACACAAAATATCGGTCACTTAATTAAGACCAGGTTTAAAGGATCACAGTTTATTATTGTTTCTTTGAAAGAAGGTATGTTTACCAATGCAAATAGAGTTTTCAGAACCAGATTTCAAGACGGAACATCGATTGTATCGGTTATGTAATACTATATAATAGTTAATTTAATAACGTGTAATGAATCATTATTTGTAGAGTACATGCAGAGTTTATTTAACCCGGTGTTTGAAATCGGTAAATCAGTTTCCGGCATTTGACCGACTTAAGGAAATACCGAAATACCGAATACTTCAAATAGCCTATTGAAATTATATCAATACAATAAAAGACAATGCTCGTTGGTAACCAAGGTTTTCAAGGTTCAATAAAAGCACAAAGCAATACACGGTTTCTTGTTCCAATTGATATAAAACTTGGTTTCAGAGATTGTTTATGCTGACGAATGAGGCTTCCTTCATATTTTGTTTAAACATGTCTTAAGAATTTCTTTATAACCTTTTCTCATCCATACGTCGTCTCTCATATCTTGTTGCATACCGTTAAAATCATACCTTTATGTACCAATATCAAAATCTTTTGAAGCGTGTTGCACGTGACAAATTCCAAATCATTATCATCTCTAGTTTTGTAAATTTGCAAGTATATGATGTAATGTGATAATATTGAGCTGGATTCATGAAGAGCCATGTTTAGACTACAGCGTTTTCAGAAACACTGCATATCAGATAGGAGATTTTATGCGACTCGGAAGGAATATCCAAAGTCTCGACTGGGCATACTAAGCATACGAGAAGAGTTCAGACAGAGAACTGATGATTTTAAAATACCGCTGTTAAATACAAAGAAAGAATCGCTAAAGGATAATGTAGATGTTGCCGATGCAACAAGATCGATACTTCAAAACAAGAAAGCATCGTATTTTGATCCAGCTAATTCATCATTAAACTTGGCATTGGATAATACAACACTTTTCAACAAGATTTCCGAAGATGCAGAGATAAGAATGAACAAGAGATTTAGAGATGCATCAAATTCTTGGTTACGTGACTATAAAAATTTGATAAGAAAAATATCGTCCAATTCAAAGACGAAGTCCAGAGGGTCTAACAAGGACTTGTTGATACAAACAGAACTTCAGAATTGCCTAAAAAATGCTACTATATCGCCAGAAAATGCAGGAAACGCGATATGTGCCGGCGACTTAGTAGCATTAAATAACGATAGCGTGAGTTTGTACATTATTGTTTCTTGTCCTACAGATCTTGATTCTAATTCGTACACATTCATTAATAGAGAAGGTGAAATTGTTTATGGACCTAAACAGTTGATAAAATTGAGATTTCCAGGAGCTATTCCTGGGCACTTAATATGCATTATTAAAGATCTTGTAAGACTTGAGACTAAGTACTTAGATATGGCTCCTGTCGGTGTTACAGATGCAACTTTTTCAAAATCCGAACAATCCAAACCTCAAGAGATTCGTCAAACACCATCCGCTCCAAAAACTCCAAACGATGGTTATAATAACAAAGGACATGTCGATTCATCAGAAGTTGGAGGTGACTTTATTGTCGCACAAGCGTCTGCACAGTTATTAACAAACTCAGATGTCAATACCTTTCATGTACCAATAAAGGCCCGTGAAATTTATTCAAGAGCGTTAACTCAGGTGTCTATTGATACATTTGAGAAAATCCCAGAAATATCGCAGAAGTTGGAGATTCTACACAGAGTATTGCAATACGACGAAGACGGTGATTGTCTTGATTCGCCAAGAACTATTTCAATATTTCAGCTATTGAGATACATGGAGCTATTTAACTTGAATATTATTCCAAAACTAATGAAGGAGGGTGATAAAAACGATGAAGCTAGTTTGTTTCAAACACTCAGAAAGAAATTCAGCAATTCATTCTTAGATTTCGATAAGGAGTCGAAAATTTCTCACTTGGGCAAAATGGTTCCTAATGACTTATCGTGGAAGAACTTTGAGAATGAAGAACACTCAGTATCAACTTTCATGTCCCTAATTTTAGCATTAAGAACTCAAGGTAGACTATGGAATATCAATCAACAAAATTCTACGAATCCTCCTTTAAGTGTGAATATTTTACCGTTGAGAAATGTTGACTTACTCGAGAAAACGATAGCTTTTTTGAAATTTAGTAACGGTGATGTCAAATTTGCCAATTACTTGATGAAAAAGTTGAAGAAAGAAAAAGTAGATACTCCTGAATATTACAGCGAAATTGTTCAACTCTTTAAAGATTACACTGCAGGAAATTTCACTAATGATCCAGCTGTAGAAACGGCTCTTGTTTCTGTAATTAGACTAGTTGACAAGTCTCTAAAAGATGAAAATTTATACTCAGAAAGATATACCTCTCTGACTTATGATTATTCGAAAGCTCGTGGTTTTGAACTACTACAAATGCTAGAAGATCCACTAAATTCTTCATCTTGCGGATGGGAAAACCCCTCCAATTGGTCTTATGCACTCCAACTACCAAACAACAATGTACTGTTGATGTCAGACCTCTCAGCTGACTACTACAAATATTTGGATGAATGTTTTTCTCTTAAATATAATGGCCTAAAGGAATCAGTGGAACAAAGTGGACGCCCAAAAAACTTGGAACTAAATAACCCAGTTCCATCTTTAGAGGGGTTTGATATGGAATTTCCCAATGAGGATGATGGTCTGGATTTAACAGAAGATTTCTATACATCAGATCCATTAAATAGAATCAGAGAAGACGTTGGAGATATACCAATTTATTGTATTGATTCCGAAACTGCTCATGAGATTGATGATGGTATTTCTATCACTACAGATAATGATGATTCAAAGTACGTTTTGTCAGTACATGTGGCTAATCCTACATCTTACATAAAACCATTTTCGACTATCAGCAGTATTGCATTCAATAAGGGCTCCACGACGTATTTACCGGAAGGTCCGTCTATGATGCTTCCGAATCTTATTTCCAAGATTGCAGGGTTGGGCGAGTCTTCAAAAACCAGAACTTTTGTTGTGCAATATAGATTAGAAAAGGCTGCTGTTGATGATTATATTAAACGCAAGAATTGTGATCAATCTTACAAACCAGATTCAGACTTTTCTGCAAAAATTTTAAAGGATGTTGAATCTTCTGTTGATATTAAGTTGTGCAAGGCGTCCAACTTCCCTAAGAATTTTACCTATAGTAAAGTGAATGAAGTTTTAAATGACGAAATACAATTTGAAGCTTTTAAAAATGGAAACACAACTAACATTCATTCATCAAATTTGTTTAAATTATACAATATTTCTACGATATTGAAGGATATTAGAATCATGGTTGGAAATGGTCTTGAAATGAGTATTCCTAGATCGTCAGTCAAAGTAGACTACACACCAGATACGACTGACAAGTTCGAGGAATCGGAAACGGGGTATGAACTAGCGATCGGAGATCCGTCGAATTCTGGTAGACATGCTGTTGTATCTATATCTAATGGTGCAGATCAAGGGGACTTGTCTAAATCTCAATTGTTAGTGTCCCATTTTATGATAAGTGCAAACTATGCAGCATCGGTTTTTGCAACTAAGAACAAAATTCCTATAATTCACCGGAGCCAGGAGATGAAACTAGACGATTTCATTTTGCACAAGCTCCAGGAAATATCAAAAAGAAAGTATTTAACTAGTGAAGATTTAAGTATAGAAGAGGTATCAAAGATTCTTTCTGTATTAACATCAGCAAAATTTCTGGTCGAAAGAAAGCCCCATGAATCATTAGGTCTTCAAGGGTATGCGACTGTTACTTCACCATTGAGAAGGTTTGTCGATATGATCAACCACTGGAAATTTGAGGAATTTTTATTATCAAGGGCTAATATCCCTACTTCGAACATCAAAGATATTCAATTGTACTATATGGGTAATCATTTACAGAGCTGCGAATTGATCAACAAGAAAATGCAAAGTTTCTCTAGCAAATTCTGGGAGGGCATTTTTTTTAAAGAGTATCTCAAGTTGCTCAACCAGGGCAAAATATCCAAACCAATCACATTCAAATTGCTACTTAAAAGTAATCCTAAGTTTGGAAATATCAGCGTTCACGTATTAGGATTCAATAATCTTAAGGCAACGTTAGAAAGTACAGAAGACGTTGTCGATAAGTTCAACACCGGTGAACTTAGAGTCGGTCAATTGTTAGTAGGAAATTTCCAGATTACTAAACTCGATTACATAGAAGATGAGCTTGTGTTCCGTTACAAATAGTTTTAATAGCTAGAGGCCTTTCTTGTATATATAAAATAGATATTCTTATACACTCAATATTCGAAAAACAGTGCAAATAGAGAGGCAATAAGGTCCAAAGAAGGAATAATGAAAAACGAAGAAGTGATTCCAGCTTAATTATTATAAGTTAAATCATGGCACACCATTAATTCTTCTAGATCATAGAACTTCTAACTATAGGTATTATTGCAGTCATACTATAAAAGTACGGTGATTAATGCGTATATATGAGCACTCCTTATCAAATTTCAGCACTCAGAATGATCGTGAGACCAGATGAAAAATTTTCAATTTCATTTTACTAGTTTATCTTCTTCCATACTTAATTACTACTAATACAATAATACATAAAATGGTATGTTCAATTATTTGAAAGACGTTGGAACACCTCCGCACCTACTCCTCTAAAGATTATATAAAATATGAAGGTTGTGCACAAGGAGTGATGTTATTCGTTCTTTTTCAATTACATTGAGAATGCTATCTACTAGTGTTCACTAGTGGACAGTCTTTGAAATTGAAAGTATGGTTACTTTGTATCCGCAAGTACCCAGTACTTGAATGCATTTAACTAAAGAATGTGCATACACTTCTTGTTGCACAGGCTGAGTATCTTTAGATACTGTAGAGTAAAAGGTAATAAAAGGATTGTTCGTTGACATTTAATATTGAGAACACTTTTAACTAACTTTACTCAATGACACAGCCTGCAAAGAAAGTTGCTCCAGCTCCATTAACCTCTAAAGCACCAAAATCTGCCACATCAAAGAACCCATTGGTTGAATCGAGACCAAAGAACTTCGGTATCGGTCAAGATATCCAACCAAAGAGAAACTTGTCGAGATTTGTCAGATGGCCAGAATACGTTAGATTGCAAAGACAAAAGAAGATTTTGTCTTTAAGATTGAAGGTTCCACCTGCAATTGCTCAATTCCAAAACACCTTGGACAAGAACACTGCAGCCCAAACCTTCAAGTTGTTTAACAAATACAGACCAGAAACCGCTTCCGAAAAGAAGGAAAGATTGACCAAGGAAGCTGCTGCTGTCGCCGACGGTAAATCTGCCAAGGACGCCTCCCCCAAACCAGTTGTCGTCAAGTACGGCTTGAATCACGTTGTCGCGTTGGTCGAAAACAAGAAGGCCAAGCTCGTCTTGATCGCCAACGACGTCGACCCAATCGAATTGGTCATTTTTTTACCAGCCTTGTGTAAAAAGATGGGTGTCCCATACGCGATTGTCAAGGGTAAGGCCAGATTAGGTACTTTGGTCCACAACAAGACCTCTTCTGTCGCGGCCTTGACTGAAGTTACCTCTGCTGACGAAGCCGAGTTAGCCAAGTTAGTCTCGACTATCAACGCTAACTTCATCGAAAAGTACGAAGACTCCAAGAGACACTGGGGTGGTGGTGTCATGGGTTCCAAGTCCAACGACAAGATCGCTAAGAAGGCCGAGGCATTAGAACAAGACCCAACTACTCGTGCTTAATTACATGGCGATTCTATTGAATAATCCGTTACGCTTTGTGACCTTCATCTAATCTCTGTATATTATATATATGTTTTAATTACAATTTCACGTCTTTCAACCCGAATTTCGGATCCAAAACCACCGCCAAACCCTCTGAACGCTTCAGACTACCATCCAGATGGCCCTATTGACATATATGTACATCACCTTAGGGCTAAACCCTGGTAAGTTTCACTATTTTACTAATTAACAATTTGAGGTTTTTGTGTACTGAAAAATTTTCCCTTGCACTAACCCGAATCTTCATTCGACTGAGGATGAATACTTAGGACTTTTCAACATATTTACCAAACTTCTTACTCACATTGTTAATTAAGCAAGTAATTGTTAATAAGGGTATGTTTAAAACTATAACACCTCGTGGAGGCTAGAAAGGGATATCAACTGGAAACTGTAACCACTATCGAATACTGAAAGGAAACTCGATATAAATGTGAAAATTCTAATATGACACGAGAACTATTTTTATAAAATAGGCAAGACAGAAACAGAGAAACCTCAGTGTACGAATGCTAAAGGGACTGAATAAAAATGATATCGGATGTTTTCTAGGGCAAACAGAACTAGAGTTTAAGACAAGTTAGAATACTGTGGTGCAGATGAAGAGCAATGGAAATTACAATGGTTCTAATCAGTCACGAAAGAACAGAAGAAACCTATCAAAGAAACAAGATTTCAGTAACTACACACGCGGTCGCTATATTCCAGAATGAATGTCCCAGAACACAGGAATAATAATACTAACATATTCTAGAAAAATGTCTAAATCTAAGAATCACACCGCTCACAACCAAACCAAGAAGGCTCACAAGAATGGTATCAAGAAGCCAAGATCTCACAAGTACCCTTCCTTGAAGGGTGTTGACTCTAAGTTCCGTCGTAACCACAGATACGCTTTACACGGTACCGCTAGGGTTTTAGCTAAGGCTCGTGCTGAAAAATCCGCTTAATTTACTTACTGAACGAATTATCAACGTTTTGTATTATGTATAGTTTCATGTTTGGTTTTTAGATCTTTACGGGTTTGATAGTATTAATAAAGCTTTTCAAAATTGTTATATCATTAACGTTGTAGTAGTTAGATCGCAAGGCCCATCGATGGGATGACTGACCGCACCTGTTCCTTTCTCAGACTGTTTCGAAGATGGTTGTATCTTGGCTTCTGACTGTATTGCTTGCATTATGGTCTGAAAAGTTGTCTGGTATGATTGTTATACGGTTTGGGCACGTCATGCTCCAGAAAGTTGCAAAAAGACCCAAAACACAAATAAGCGTTTAGTGGTTATTTGATACTACTCCTGATACTAATCCAGTTTACCCATAACTAATATTAGAGACTAATAAATAAGAGATGTCGTCAAGTTTACCAGAATCACCATTGCTTGAAGTCGCCAACAGCGACCAAAAAACCTCTCGAGTGTATATCAAGAATCTTCATTTCAACACATCTGAAGAAGAATTGGAAGGTTTCTTAAAGGATTACGAACCGTAAGTAGCAGCTATTGGGGTTCTCATAGAGAACAGTAAGGAATAATAGCGGAAAATATTAACCATTTATCGAATTAATGTCCTTATTCCTAGTTACACAATTCGGTTCAGCAGAAGCCATAGACACCGGCCGTTTGGGATCGCATACGCTGAGTTCAAGAGCGTAGAACAGACCAACAAAGTGGTCAAGGAATTGAATGGTGCTCGTTTTAATGATCGCCAGATATACGTGAAGCTCCATGTACCCTTCAGTCCTATGGGGAAGCCTATATTTGGAGGCAGAAGGAATACACCGGATCAAGCCAAGTTACGTGACCCCGGCATAACTACCGAAAGCTCCAATACAAGCAAATCAAAGTCTCCTACAACAAAGGAGGCTGATGGTGTTTTACCAGCGGTTCCAGGGTCGTCTAACATAGAAGATATTCCGTTCACGGACGAACCAAAAAAGGACGTCAATGGTGACCAGCTAAAGAAAATGTCAAAGGATACCATTTTTATCGGTAATGCGAGTGATAGAACAGTCGATAAGGATGTACGTGAGCTTTTCAAAGATTTCTTTCCTACGCAAGTGTTCATCTTTCGAGGAGCGAACCAGAGGCGCATGCAACGGGCTATTTCATTAAGACAGAAAACAGTCAGTGTTCTTGTTACCCTTAAAAACGAAGAGGACTTGTCTAGAGCCATTGAGGAGTTAGACGCAAAGAAACTCAATGGAAGGTCTGTATATCTAAAGGCGGCCCATTTGTCGAAAATCGAAGAAGTTGTCAAGGCTGCCAAAGCTAACACGACTCCTGATAAATCGCCGCCAACAACGGCCACAGTAGAAGAAGAGGTACAAGAACAGAAAAGCAATACCACTGCCGAAACAAGCATTTTAGTCGAGATGTTTAAAGAAACGCAGAAGAAGATCCAGGTCAAGTATAAGACTATTGAGAAACAAACCAAACCAAGTGAACCGCTACTTGAAGAAACGGACCGTGACGCTTCGACCGAGAAAATAGTCGTCGCTTAAGATTTGCAACTACGTAGCGTACATACGCCTGGCCTACTTATATACGAAGAATATAAAAACTACAATATGCTATTCAAAATTTTTAATATAGAATTAAACGCAGACATAAAAACTAACCCACAAAACTATTTGTACTTAATCATTATTATTTTATACAACAAATTAACTATGAAATAATTTAATCTTGAGTTTTTTGAGTACCACGTAATAAACCAGTTCTTCTGGCCGCGATTAAACCAGCCTTTTGACCTGGAACCGCACCTCTGGAAATAGTAGAAGCCTTACCAATATGTTGATGGTTACCACCACCATGAGGGTGATCAACTGGGTTCATGGCAACACCTCTGGTCTTTGGCCAAGAGTTACGCTTAAGCTTGTATTTGTGGAAAGCTCTACCAGCCTTCAATAATGGTTTATCAATTCTACCACCACCGGCTACAACACCGATGACACCTCTAGCTGCGGAAGAAATAATCTTCTTAGCACCGGATGGTAACTTAACTCTGGTCTTACCTTCGTCAAGGTTGTGTCCAATGATGATAACGTAGTTACCAGAGGTTCTACCTAAAGCACCTCTGTCACCAGACCTTTCTTCGACATTGGAAACAATAGTACCTTCTGGCATGGAGCCTAAAGGTAAAACGTTACCGACATTTAAGGAAGCCTTCTTACCTGCATAGATAAATTGACCGGTGTAGACACCTTCGTTGGCAATGAAGGTTTCTTCTCTCAATTTGTACTTGTATGGATCACGGAAAGAGACCTTGGCTAAAGGAGCACCTCTACCTGGGTCGTGAATGATTTGCTTGACAATACCACGAATGTAACCATGACGTTCAGCATAATCTAAAGTTCTTAACTTAGCAGCACCCTTTCTTAATCTGGTGTGCGAGGTGAAGATAGAACCAGCACCTTTTCTTTGGTTACGAATAACTCTACCTATAAACTTGTTAGTATATGTTTCAAGTCTCCCGCTTCTCCCTCCTGGCGGGTTTCAACTATCTGACTTTCGAATTATGTCCTGCCATGAATAACTACGCAGATGCCTTCACACATCGCTCCTTGGTCCGCCTTGTACCCACAACCAATTTGTTTCCGAATCCTGGCTTTATACGGGTCCTCAGCCCAAGGTTCCTTTGATACTGTATCGTTCATCACAATTATTGTCTTTTTGTCATTATTTTTCAATGTTTTTCACTCCATATAGTTTCGTCAACTCATCTCGTCGAAAAATTAACATTCACGCCGTCTATAATTCAATAGTTTTCGATAGTCCTCTATGTTGTTATAACATACCCATTTTCTAGTGTTTGGTTTACTTTGTAGAAGTCCTTAGTAGTAGCTTTTTGTAAAGTAGTAGCTTTTCTCTACTATTTTGGGATTGGTACTGCGAGAAGGTGAAAATTTTCAGATTTCGGGACAAATTACACAAACCCATTTTTCGGTTCAACTACAAATTAGTTCTAGGGCTAAAGCCCCTTATTCATGGTCCATGTGAGTCCAAAGGTATAAGGTGGGTGGGAGGATGCAAAATGTAGCATAGAGGCAGCGGAGAGATAACACTAGTGAGCTGGACAAGTACCAGCCTGGAGGATGAGTTGAACCATCTTTGGGTCTGTAGAACTGTAGAGCGATAGAGAGTAAGTGGAATGATGTAGGCCAGATGAGTTAAGTAGTTGCGGGAAAGCAACACTGATGGACAAAAACTGTGTACATGAAGAGGTGGCACATAAGAGGTGGCACATAAGAGGTGTATTAATAGACAGAGATGGACAGAGAAATGGTGCGGTGAGATGATGATAAAAGAAATAAACGTAGATACAGTTTAAACATTCGGTTATACGACTAACAGCACACCATAACAACTGGATGCACCAGCGGCCACAAGCAATTAACAAAACGAATTTTATTGACGTAAATAATACAAAAAAATCAAACTAAATCGAAATCAATTGAACGTAATTAAGGATAGGGTGTAGACTAGAAGAAACTTCCTGGCATACGTATACCTGTAGTCTCGGGCTGGGTCGTCGTGGCATTTGAAGTTGGAGCAACTTGATCTGGATCGTTACCACGAGAAGTCGACCTGTCTACCACATTAGCCGATCCGTAGCCACATGATCCTTCGGTTTGTCTTTGGGAACCTTGATTGTAGCCCTGTTTGTAAGCTTCTTCAAAAACCTGACCATTACTACCGCCCAGTCTGGAGTCTTGGGCGTCGTTATGGCCGTACCTATGGGCATCATAAGCACCAGCTGCACCGGCTGCACCTAATCCAGCTGCGGCGGAATCAGTATCTCTGGAGGTTTGGTTGTAAGCATCGTAACCTTGTAGACCACTAGAATCATCCAATCTGGAGGTTTGGGTGTCTTGGTAGCTTTGTTGGTTATGACGAGAACCGACACCAATGTCTTTTGATCCACTAGGATCTTGGGTTGTCTGATGGCCACGTGCGTTCGATGGGGTTAGATCGATTCTCTGACCATGTTCGTTTGTGACGATACCAGTGGTGGCATCAATTCTCAATTCTTTCACTGCGGCTAACACAGTTGGTTGTTTTTTAAGAGCTTCAACAGTTTGGGTTGCAATTCTGGTAGCGTCGGTATTATCCTTGGTACCTTGAACTGTAACCACAATGTCTGAACCATCGGATGGTTTAGAACTTGAAGCATTTGTGCCAGAATGATCCGTACTACCATGGCCAGCTGCCCCTTGACCGACAGCTCCGTGACCCATAGCCTCACGACTAGAAATGTCTCGGCTAGCGGTCGAATGGCCACCATCAGTAGCGTCAGTTGGCCGACGGATGCCACCCTTGTGGTCCTTATTGGCATTACCGGCTTTGTTTTGAGGGTGTGAATGAGAGCCATAGCTTGCTGCTGCAGCTGCCGCGGCTGCACCGATGCCGGCGCCAGTGGCACCTGCCTTCAAACCATGGTGTGATTGTGATTGTCCAGCAGAAGAATCAAATTCCCTTTCACTTTTCGTAGACTTTCCTAATCCCGATGAAGGTTGAGTGTTACCCAAAACACCCGCACTAGCAGCTGCAGACAATCTTTCTTTGGCCTTTTGGTGTTCATCATGATGGTCATTTGGGTTTGTAGAATCAAATCCTCTTTGATTTCCCTTAGGAGAAACGCCACTTTGCTTGTTAGCAGTTGCATAACCAACATCACCACCAGTAACACCACCAGTAACACCACCAGTAACACCACCAGTAACACCACCAGCTGTACTACCAGCCACTGCATTCTTACTGGATTGGCTGCCGGGACTTCCGACTTTTTCAGCTACATCATCAGTCTTGTAAACCTCTTTCGTTTGTGTGTTAATCACTAACTTCCCGTGCGTCAAGTCAACTCCTTGAGCACTGAGTTCCTTCGACGCTTGATGAGCAATCTTTGAGGCTGCGTTTTCATCTTTAACTCCAATTACTTCAACAAGTAAATTACTTTCATCGATACTCTTGTTTTTGGAACTTGATGCCAAGTCGCCGACACCAGCACCAATAACACCAGCACCTATTGCACCTGCTGCTGCTGCACCATAACCATGACTTGACTTATCAGTTTGAGATTTGTCAGACGATAAACTCGCATCTTCAGCTCCAGCAATTTCTCCTGCTTCATACGAACCTTGGATGATTCCTGCAACATAAAATGTGTACAATTCGTGTTCATTTAAGCTAGTAGCACCTGTTTGCTTACCAGTAGAAACATGGTTTTTACCGTATGCTGTACCTGCACCTGTAGCAGTTCCTGAAGATTTACCAGACGAGACATTCTTGGCTGCTTGGGTATTGCCAGATTCATAAGCTGCTTGTTGAACTCCGTGGGAATAAGCGCCTTCTTCGATTCCCTTTGAATAGGAACCTTCGTTAGCTCCTTGATTATAGAATCCTTGTAATGGGTTTTTATTGGATTGCGAACCGTAGGCGGCTTCAGATGCGTCAACCTTACGGGTGTCCTTGTTTGATGAAGAAAGGCCGTATCCAGCAGCTGCACCTAAAGCGCCAGCACCTGCTGCACCGGCGGCGACTGCCCCACCATAATGCGAATTAGAAGGATGTCTGTCAGAATCAGATGCCACATCAGTGGCGAACTCACGTGTGTCGGCTTCTTTATAACCACCTGGCATGTCTGAGGTATCTGAAACACCTGAGGTATCCACATTGTTCTCTTCCTTTTCTTTCTTAGTTGTAGCTAAACTTGCGTCCTCCGCTCCAGCAATTTGTCCTGCTTCATAAGAACCACGATTAATACCAGCAACATAATACTCATGTAATTCTTTTTCACTTAAACTAGTGCCTACCTGCTTGTTTGATGAATTATGGTTTGCACCGTAAGCTGCATCCGCACCAACACAAGGATCTGTATCCTTAGAATGTGACGATCTATTCTTATCTGAAGTTGATGATAATCCCATTGCACCTGCCGCGCCAGCTACTGCACCCATGAGGCCATGGTGTTTGTGTTTATCTGAGCCTACATTTTGTTCGTCTAATTCATTGGTCGAACTTTTTTTTTTGGCATCATCTTCACTTTGTTTCGTATGAGCATATGAACCCGAGCTTTCTTTCAATTCATCTTTTCCGCCCGTAGCAATATGCCTATCCTGGTTTTTGGAGACGGACCCTGGAACGGGTTGAACATTATCCCCAGAGCCCTCAGAAGTTTCCCGAGCTTCATTTTCAATCGATGCACCTTGGTGAGACTCCAAATTTTTAATTTCTGGAGAGGTATCTTCAGCAATTTCAATTAAATTTCTATCGTCATCTGTGTGACCATGCTTTTTATTGAAGGCTGCAACATCTGCTTCAGTTTGAGATAAATTCTGGGAAGCTTTTGGTTCATCCTCAGATTTTGTAACGTCAGCTTCCGGTTGTTTGGAATTTTTATGTTCTTCACCTCCTACGTGAGCAGGCGCCTCTGCAACATCGTCGAAATTTCTGGCAGCTGGATCAATTAAACTTCCTTCAGTATGGTTGGCAGCTATTTTACTACCACCATACCCAAGAGCTCCGGCTGCTGCACCTACTGCCGCACCAATACCAAGCCCTTTGTTATCGTTAGACTTAGAGTCATCAGTATCTTCCTTTGCTAAGTCCTTATTTGGGACAGTCTCCTTTCTCGAACTGTCAACTACATTTGCATTTGGTGATTTGTCGCTTCCTGTCCTACCAGTTGTGCGAGCACCGCCAGGCGCATTGGAAGATCCCAAATTAGTAACTTTTTGAGCACCTTTGTCAGCACTTGACGCCCCTTGGCCGGCATTCTCAAGAGTGTCACTGTTTCCTTGGTGTCTTGGTTGACTGACTACATCACCAGTGTCATCTTCTGCAGCATCGACTAAATTCTTAGATGACGTGGGATTGGATCTATTAAAACCGAAAGCACCTAAGATTCCACTACCAGATGAATTATCTGGATCGGCATTTGCAAGATCTTCTCTTGGAACCGTATCTTTCTCGCTATCAACCTTTGTTGGGTCAACACCACTTTTATTGGAATCAATTCTCTCAGGAGTCGATAATCCAATTGCCGCAGCAGCACCTCCAAAAACACCAAACAAGCCTGATCTCGTTGAGTTAACAGTAGTGTTGTGGTCATATGCCTCCTCTTCATCTTCTTCTTCATCATCATCAACATCTTGCAATCGTGGTGTGTCAATTGATCTAGAGGTTTTGGAACTACTACTTGATCCCCTGCCGGTACCTAATTCAGTAGTAGCCTTTTGCCTACCTGTTTCGTACGCTTCATCAACAATACCTTGCTTTCTACCAGCCTCATAAGCTTCATTAATAATATCAGAATGAGAACCATCGTATCCAATTTTTTCAGCTGCGACGGCACCAGCCGCACTGATTGCACCAGCGACTCCACCAAGGACACCAGGTTTCGAAGTACCGTCATCGTTAGTCTCAACATTTCTGTCAGTCGCAGAACCATCATTTGTTGAAGCATCCGTGGAATCATTTGCAATAGAATCAGTTTCTTCATCAGTATCAAAACCTAAGGTATTCGAAGCCATTGTCGTTGCTACTCCAAGGACTCCGCCAGTAGCTGCACCAGTACGAGCATTAGTCCCTCTAGCGGTATTTGCTTGGCTTGATATGTTACTATTATCTAGGCCAACTTTCGGATCCTTTACGAATGCCTCTGCTTTTGTTTCGTCCACATTACTAGTTCCAACAGTGCCAGCCGCACCCGAACCAGTATTAATGGGTGTCTCTTCTGAGGCAGCCCTCACACCTTCTTTGTAAGCTTCATCGACTGTGGTCTTTTCATGAGATTTACCTCCGAGTCCAACGTAGCCAGCTGCTCCAGCAATAGCTGCAGCAATACCTGACCCCGCAAGTATACCAGTCTTGTTAGATGATTCATCGTCTGAGGAATCATTTCCACCAGTAGCTTCTTTATTGTAGATATCAGTCGACGCAACATTCTTATCTTTGTAAGTACCAGTACCTGGAGCAGTACCACTTGTAGCACTAGTACCTTGTGTCTGAATAGATTCCTCTTTAAAGTATTCCTTGCCTGCATCATAAGATCCAAATATAACACCTTGCTTGTAGACTTCATCAATGATGAATTTCGACGAGCCAGTACTTGCAGGCGCAGATTTGACTCCTTCGACGTAATCTTTATCAACGGTGGAGTTATCGTTACTCTTACTCAAACCACCATAACCTACAGCCCCTGCGATCGCAGCAGCAATGCCTGTACCGGCAAGAATACCAGTTTTGTCAGAAGAATCACCTTGGTCCGCAGAACTTGCACTCTTAGTATCACTAGTTACACCAGCGGCTGCAGCCGGTCCAGTCTGTATAGTACCTGAAGTACCTGGTCTACCTGTTCCAGATGTTGTACTCGGTGTGGATTTACTTACATCAGAATTACCCGCAGATGAACCGTACATGCCAGCAGAATTAACTTGGTCAATCTCCTTCTGAGTGGATGCAATTCTTTTATCTAATTCTTTGATTTGTCTATCGTACTCGTAATCATCCTCAGAAAGATCTTTTGTGACAGCGGTAGCACCAGCACCTGAACTGGTACCATATGTGTTGTTAGTACCACGAGCACCAGTAGATTCTGACTCATAGGCGCTAGCAGTACCACGAGCGTCATCAGCATCGGTCTTTCTATTGGAACCCGCCGCGATTCCAGCAGCTCCTGCGCCACCAACGGCAGCACCAGCAACACCAGCACCTGAACCTCTTTCCGAATACAGAGAAGTTGGGGTGGCCCCCGCGGCCGCTGTCGAAACACCTTCCCTATTCCAAGCAGATTTATTCTTTGCATGCTCCTTTTCAGGGTCACCGTATTTCGACGGAGATTCTTGTTCTGATTCCTGGGCTGACTCGCTCTTTTGAGATGCCTTAGTATCACGCGAACCTTGCGCTTGGCCCTCATTATATGCACTGTTCTTAATCTCGTCAATAACGCTTGTTTCTTGCTTTTGTTGTACTTGTTGTTCTTGTTGTTCGTAGTATGCCGAAGGATGGGTCTTCAAGTCACGTTGCTTCTCCAACTCGGCCTTGGTAGCTTCACTCATCTCACCCCCGTTGTCCTTACCGTAGACACCACCTTGGGTATCTCTGGGATCGAAAAATACCCCTGTTCCTTCCTTTTTGTTGGCGTCATCAGCGTACAAGGGATAGTCGTTCTCAATTACTCCAGAATTGTTTCCGTTTTCTCTACCGCCACGTCCAGCAGCCCCGGCAGTAGTGGTAGCTTCTGATCTGGCTCCAGTTCCAGTTCTAGCACCAGCACCACTTCCATAATGCTCTTTATTCACCAAACTATCATCGATTGGCAGTTTTTCGTTGGCGAAATCACCTCCCGTGTCCTTGTCCACGAGCGTTCTGAGAACCTTAGGTGGATGTCTAACCACCCGTCCCATAGGTGATGACACCACAGTGTCATTATCGTATGAATCTCCAGATCTATAACTTTTACTAGATGACGCGCGAGCCGTTGATCCTGCTCCTGCTGTGCCTGTTCCAGCGTATGTCCCTGAGTCTGCGCCTCCTTTCCTTTCGAGTTCTGCTCTCTTGCGTCCTTCTTGGTATGACAATTCTACCACGGAAGCAGTACCTCTGCTTGAGACCCCTGTGCTCCCAGCACTAGCTCGCTTGTTCCCATTGCTTGACGCAGTGCCAGCGCTACCTGTGCCCTTGTCTGAGTTCATACTCGAAGATCTCGAGTGGGATCTGAACGGCTTTTTCAACTTGTTCAAAAAACCCTGTTTTTCTTCTTGTGACATAATGCTAGTCTTATTTTTTCAATTGTTGAACAGAAATATCGTGTAAATCTCTTGTATATCCAATTACCGTCAATGGTGTATCAATTGATCAATTGGTATGTTAATTGGTTAATTAGTTAATTAGTTAATTAGTTAATTGGCAAGTAAGTCAATTATTCAATTAGCAATTAATAATTTGTTAATTCTTTTGACAAATATAATAAGTTTCTCTGCAATTTGAGACGGTTTTCTTAATCTGATGCCTATGCTATAACTCTCAACTTATATATATGAATTTAAAATTTCATGACTTTCACAGCAACTATTGTGAAAATTTCGGCCAATTGTTATAGTACAATAGCCATCATGATTCTTTTATTGCTACTCACTAACTCCGCAACTATAACGAATGCGAAATTACGTTACTTACATCACGTCAAATGCCACGGTCCAGGTTCACGGCTGTGGGTAACTCCCACCTCCAACCACCCACGAATACCATTCGTGGTGGTGGTGGTGGTGGTGGATTTACCGTTGTAGTATCGACCGCATGTACCAATATGTAGAAGTATAGGGCCATATACAGATTATTGCCTAATATAACCGAAAGGTTTAGAATGCGTGGGACCAGCTACGTCGCTTGGTGGCTACATATGTATGGTGGATGGGTAGCATGAAACACGGGTGACCCTGTTCTTCGATTGCAGATTGCGTACATACATCGGGGAAATCGGATATTATGGTGGTGCTGGCTGAAATGCCAGACGGAGTGTGTAAGGTGGGTGGTCGAGCCCAGTAGTAAGGTAGGGATAGAGTTACACATGGATGGACCTACAGTGGTGCAGATGGGGAATTGGCGGTGTAGACAGGATATGTGGGTGAATAGATGTGTATAAATGTGTATATAGGGGTATGTAATGGAATAGGTGGTATTGAGACGATTGGAACCATCAGCGTCATAGCAATCAACGAACCAAGGACGTTCGGGTGTTCGGGTGTTCGGATGTGGGAACATTGTGTGTAGGGATGCATCCCAATTGTTCGTCGAAAATACATGAACAAGATGGCAATAAGATGGTTGTGGGACTGTGACCAGGAAAACCGTCCCACAAGGCTAGGAGAAGTACAGCACACGTATTGGGTGATTGCATGCGCGTGTAGTCGATCGACGGAGATTGTGTAGCAAGTAGGACAGAAGATGGACTATCTCTGCATGGTGCATAGCAACTGACTGCAAGACGCTGACGCCATCGACCAGGAGGACAGCCTGACAACCACGGAATCGAAGTGGTCCATTGAAAAGGAAATTAGGCCGTGGGCACAAAATGGCCGTTGGGAGGCCGTTGGATTGGTTGCACTCTTTCGCAACGAGCAGATGCATCGACGCGAGACCAGACGACCACAGCCATAAGTCGGTGTTTTGTGCTAGTGGAAATCAAACGTCTCAGGTTGAGTCTATGGGCCACAACCGTGCTGTGCTATGTACTGGCGAACATCGAATCTGCCGTGGGTTGTCTATATGCCACTCGCAAGACGGGTCACACGACACCCATAATAGCTGGCACACTCCCTATTTGTACTGGGGCATCTTGTTGGTCTTATTATACACCAACCGTGTAACCAACCAGTCCAAGCTCTCGCGGAGTCCCTGGTTCTCCAAGATCGACACTGGTAAGAGCTTCAGGTCCGTGGCCTCGAGCTCGCTCACCAAGTCAATGAAATACCCTGTCTTCAATGATATCAAGTCCACTGCCGTCGGCAAGTCCTGCTTGTTAGCCATCATGAGAATGGGTACGTTGACGAAGTCAAATCCGTGATTGTCTTCACACCACGACAGGTCGTGGGTGATCTCCATAAGCGTCTCGTAGCACTCATGGAACCGCTCAGTGTCGGTCGAGTCAATAATGAAGATGATCCCATGGCAGGATTTGTAGTATCGCGACCACATACTGCGCAATGACTTCTGGCCCCCCAAGTCCCAGAATTTTAAGTTGATATTGTCAAACTGGTGGCTGTCTGTCCCCTCATATTTGATCGTAGCTATGTTCTGTCCCACCGTCGGTAATATCCGCTTCGTCTTGATCTTATCAGTTGTATTAGCCGCATTTTCTGCCTTTTTTGTCTCGCTGGGCGATGGGTATAACATCTTGAGGTGCTCCAAAAAGGTGGTTTTGCCCGCATTGTCCAACCCAAGTATAAGAATATTGTACTGCTCCCGCTTGGTATACTGTGTGTACAATGACGATGCCAAATGAAACATACTATGGTTTTTTCCGCTTTTTTAGTCTATAATTTGTCGTATGAACACGGTTTGTTTGTATCTAGTACGACTATTCTATCTTGATCCCGTAACACTATTTTCTGCAATCTGGTCTGCTTTTTCCACAATATCAAATATTATCGCTCCGTTGTGTGGAATCTATGTGTTCGGTCTTCTCGGGGTGTTCTTGGTTGATTTGTATATATTCTTTACTGTTATAGGCTTTGTAGACCTACAATTATGTAATTAAGTGTAAACTTACCCGGCTTTAGACCACTATTTACGTCCCATCGAAATTTTTCACTACTTGTGATAATAGTTTTTTTTCTTATTTATACCATTTATTCCGTCTAACAGTATGTTTATTTGATATATATTGTACATATGATGATCATTTGATAGGGACAACTGATTTACAAATGAAGAGTTGTCTAAGATAGTAGAAAAAAATCTGATGTACTACCATATTTTGCTCAAATTTCCACATGAATCTAATACTAACAATCCAGGTTAAACACATACACAATATCAGTTTGGATGTCTTCTGTTGGCTGTCTGACAACATATAGTGCTTCGCCTGTAGACTTTACTTCTTTGTTAAATGAATGGTCCTAACGACACATAAATAGTGACCATCACTTCTCCTACATGCGTTTTTGTACATGTTGTGTCCATTCCAGCCGGTCACTGGAACACTGTAGTATTTCTCTTGTCCTCGAAGCTTTTAACTCAGAGCATCGAACGAACGACACAGTAGTGCTTACGTTGTAGATTAGACAGCTTGACTTTGGTTCTGTTTTGCGTCATTGCACGACACGCCATTTTCACGGTGTCCATTTAATAACGGACCGAATGGTTTGAACAAGGTACTTCTTCCTATATAAAACAGATCAATTCGCCCATTATGTCCTTCAAACTTCCGTTTGATTTGCTGTCAATTCAGGAATCGCTAAACTACGACAACTTATCCAAGTCCATCCAGAAAGTCAATCCAAGTAAATACTCAGACCAATTTAAAGAGTCGATCCAGCCATTTGCGTCCAGGACCACCCAGTTCATCAATGGAACCAATATCTCGGTCAGCGAATTGCCAGTCGAATACTTGCGATTAGAAGCCAGTTGTGATTTATTGTTGAAGTTGTACACCGAATTGATCGAGTTCAACAACGACACGTTCGCTAACGTGTCGTACGATTATCCTCCAGCAAACTACACATTGACGAAGATCAGGGACGCCAATGTCGGAGGGTTGATTTCGAGCAAGTTTACTCAATTAAAAAAGGTTTCGTCCCCACAAGAATTTGAAAGTATCTTGATGGGGGCTAAGGATGATAAGGATACGAGTGGTGAAGACCACGTAGAAATCCAAACTACATCAGTCCAAATTCCAAAAACATTTTACGGGTATCTCTCGCACGTTACCGAGAAACACGGCCAGGACTTCATGGAGTCAAGCAACGCATTGTCGTTAGGCTTGATGCAAGTGTCATCGACATACTTAGAAATCGCCAGTGCCAGGTTAGACATGGACAAGACCATGATGAATGAATTGAACGCCAAGTTGGTACTGATATTAAACAACCAGTTTATCAAGGTTAACGAGTTGCGTAAGAATGTATACTCTATTAGACTGGACTTCGATACCATGAGAGCCACCGTGGGTGAAGACGAAGAAAACGAAGACTTGATTAAGTGCGAAGACGAATACGTGAGTGCAACCGAAATAGCTGTCACCGAGATGAAGAAATTGTTGAAACCATCGAAGTCGGTTTCGTTGCTAAAAGTCTTTGTGGATACCCAAAAGCTGTGGTTTGAAACTAGTTATAAACAACTAACTGCGTTGTCTGAAAGCTTAGATAAAATTGATGTAGCCGCCGAAGAAGAAGAAGAAGACGATGAATACCAAAATTAATCACCTCTCGATCGCCAATGTTACCTGAAACAATATGAATGCAAATTATCTTTTAATAGTTATGTCTTCTGTATTTAATAGTATACAATAATGAGAATGCGCATCAACTGTAGATGAAAAATTAATGATAACCCTAACCAGGCTAATGAATGCTAATAGACATGGAGAACTTCAAGAAACAGCCATCTTATAGCGACAAGAGCAATGTTGTCCATAAAGCCTATTTAGTGGAGCCTATCATTAGGCACCGGATCCAAGATTCGCTTTTTTACAAACAATATTTGTACTTGACCAACGAAGCGACAATATTGGCCATAATCGTAAACCAAGTGAAATACATCGGCAGCACAAATGCTAATGGCAAACCGTCACCATTTATTTGCTGTTTACTTCGATTTTTAGAATTGGAACCCCCCAGGGAGGTTATTGAAATGTGTTTGCATCAATTGGGCACAAATGAGTTCAAGTATTTGACAGCATTGGTATTACTTTACATTCGACTCGTCTGGACGAACGAGGAAGTTATCAGCACTCTTGAGTCATTCTACCCTGACTACAGAAAGCTACGGGTTCAATTGAAGTCGCCCATTATAGTGAACGGCACCCCTCAGCTCTATAAGCTCTCGTATATGGATGTATGGTGTGATGACCTCTTGAATAACGAAAGGGTCGTCGATCTCATCTTGTCTCGGATGGTTCCACGCCAAATATTACACGAAAGAGGATTGGTTAATGAAAGAAACTACCATGCCATCGCATCTGCAAGCGGAAGTGAAAACAGCTCAGACAACTACGAAAGTGACAGCGACTGATGTCTATTCTTCCCATTAACTTTATCAATAATATCATCAATATTCTACCATTTGATATGGTGCCATGTCATCGGCAGTTATCTCTACTCATTGTGTCTATTCTAGAAGAAGTCGCTACATGCTGGTTGTGCTGCGTAAGCGCATCCGGCAAAAGCCTATACCCAGATTCAAATTTCACGCCAAAAACGATACTAACGTTGCTGCTGTATCGCCAAGCTTCCGTGATAATGAAGGCCGATTAAATACCAAGTACTTCAAAGGGATATTAAAGGTAACTAAAACTGGGCAATATCTAGCGTGTTTAGCAAGTTGGGCTGAATTTGCATGTTACACGAAATTCCATAAATAGACCTTTCGAACGATATTTTCATAGAATAAACTCTTATATCTTTAGGACTACAAATGAACATATAACAAGGCAAATGACAGTAACTATATTGCCACAGAACGGACACGAAGCCCAAAACGGAAGTTCCGGCGATCAGGCTTCAAAGACCAAGGTTATCTTTATTGCATTACTTTTCTTGGTATCATTAACTTCATTTGTTCTACAAACTGAACTAACATCGCATGTGTTCCAGCTTGGGTTCAAAGAGCCAGTAATTATGTTAATCGTAACCCACGGATCTTGGTGGGTACTATGGCCTATGCAGGTGATAACGATATCGGTCTGGAGAACAGGCAAGAAGATCCAACTGCAGAACAAACCTAAAGATGGGGGTGGATCTCATTACCAAAGATTGGATTCCAATTCACAATTGTTAGAGAACGGTGAGGTACCCATCCATACGGGCGAGCACGGTTCGCTTGATGTGGTAAAATATTTCAAAAAATCCATCGTCAGACAGGTACGTAACGTTTACCATACGGCGATTTTGATTTACGAAGCCAATGTCAATGGTGATACTTCGACATATGATTGTCATCAGGTGATTGATCAGAATCCACGTATTTACAGCTCTAGCTCGTTGACAGAATGTTTAAGGTCGTTTGTGTCAACCGAGCCTTTCAAATATATCCTTGTGAAGTCTGCTATTATCACGGTACTTTTGACGGTTGCAGGAGGGACGTGGTTTGTTTCTATGGCCATGACTTATGCTTCTGATGTCACTGCTATTTACAATTGTTCCGCGTTCACAGCATATGCGTTTGCGATTCCTATCTTGAACGAGAAATTCTCCTGGTTAAAGGCAAGCTCAGTGGTGGTGGCAGTTGCAGGAGTCTTTATCGTTGCCTATTCCGACGATTCCCGACCTTCAAATGATGGAGAAGAGCTCTATCCAAATAGACTTTGGGGTAATTTGATTATTTTTATCGGTGCTATCTTATACGGGTATTATGAAGTTTTATACAAGAAATGGACATGCATTCCACCGCACTTAGTCAAGATTATCACACCTCGCCGTCAGTTAACTTTTGCGAACTTTATTATGGCTTTATTCGGTTTATTCACAGTTACAATATTGGCAATTGTGATTATTTTTGGTTCGATTTTCCATATCCATTCCTTTAACTTTTTCAATTATGGAGAAAACACCTGGAGAATTTGGGGTTTTATACTTGGGTCAGCAATTGCTAACATCTTGTTCACTGCCCTGTTTTTGTCTCTTATGGCGCTTACAAACCCTGTTTTGTCATCCGTCAGTTCGCTATTGACCATCTTTTTGATCGGTATTGTTGAATGGCTTATTTTCGGTAACAAGTTGAGCTTCCAACAGTTGCTTGGGGATTTCTTTGTTATCATTGGCTTTGTTATGTTGACCACTGCTTCGTGGAAAGAAATTAGTGAAGGTAATGACGATGACGACGTCGAAAACGTTAGTACTTTCTCATTTGCTCCTAGTACTGAAGGTTGAGCTTCAGTCTGTATCGTTACATTGTACATTTACATATTAAATTAAATAGCATGTCGTTGCACTCGTGTGGACCACTAAATATACGACCTACTAAATTTTGCGAAATACGACAATCTGAGCTTATACGGAAATTTGCCATTAAAGCAATTGTAAGGAATTTCCTCCATACGACATAAACATGACTATTGATGGTAACAGTTCGGATACAGCCTTTAGGGGCCTTATGAAAAATTTGAATTTGGACGAAACCCAATTCAAATCATACAAGACTAATTTTTCCCAATTGACATACGATCAACTTTCCACCACCAAAGGCGAAATCGAGTCACAATTATCCTTACTATTTGATATATTAAGTAACCAATATAATGCGAATATGTCAACTCCATTGCTAACGGATGATGGTTATCCCAGAAGTGATATTGATGTTGTGGGAATCAGACTAATTAGAGTTAAGGTCATACGGTTGAGAAATGATGTCAAGTTGGTGTATTCGCTACTAGAAACTAAATTAATCGAGAAGTTTGAGTCACAGAGGGACTTAGTGACACCGGAACCACCACATGAGGCTGAGCAAACTCAAGCGACACCTGTGTTCACTATTCCGTTTGCAACTGTGAGCGAAGTTGTCCGTCTTGGGCCTGCCTACACTTCCGGCCTAAAAGAAGGCGACCAGATCGTTTCCGTGGACTATATCCATGCAGCTAATCATGAGAGATTATCCAGGATTTCTCACAAGGTCCGTAACAGCATAGACATACCCATATCCGTAGTTGTTTTAAGAGATAACACCCGGCACACTCTCGAGTTGAAACCTACTGATAGGTGGGACGGTAAAGGTTTATTAGGTTGTCGTCTACTTCCATTATAAATTAATCAATCATATATACAAAATACCCTTCGTTCAACATACATAACAACACCACTCGAACATTCTTATTAACCCCCGTGCAAGGTACTTGTGAATGTGAAAACATCACCGCTCTCCACTACGTAATCTTCCATACCTTCTAATTCCCAGTCGGTGTCGTTAATAAGCACCAAAATCCCAGGACGAACAGTATCTTCTTCGATGAACACAGGTATGTCTTTTGAATCACTTATTATAGTTGCAGTAATATATTTAATCAAATCTTTCATCGTAGCGTCGCCTTCTTCTAAAGGAACTTCACATTTATGTTCTCTGACACTGTTGGAGATGACATCCAATCCTCCCAAGAATTCTACCTTAATTTTAATACCCATCCTCGTCGTGAATCTAATTCGACACCAATACTTCACTTGTTTTCAACCTAAGGTACATCTTTATGTCCCATTTTACGGGAAGACGTGGAAAGTAACACAAAACTACATACCGAGATTGATTTGACCCATGCTGAAAATTCAAACACGTTAGCATTAACACTACACTATACAGCAAGCATATTTAGATATCTATTCTTAATCTAAGATAAATTGAAGATAGAATGATCCAATTGAGAATGATTAAACAGTGGGCAATTTTTGTGGCATTTTTGTTTGGTGTATTTGCCAATGCCTTGTCCGCAGATGTACAAGGTGTAAGTCAGGCATTAGTGGTTTACGATTCCAATCTTTATGATTTAACCGATTTGACGACTGCAAGCGCTGAAATAGCACAATTAGTATCGGACTTGAAGGAGAAACATGGGTTTGAATTAACATTACAATCTTACTTTGATGAAGAATTGTCATTATTCGTAGCGGACGAACCAAGATATGACCACTTAATTTTGCTTCCTAGTTCCAAGAAGGCTATTGGAAACAAGAAAGGTTTCAACCAACACCAATTGGTAGAATTCATAAATAATGAGGGAAATATATGTGTTATTGGCAATGATGAATCCGTGTTACCAGACGATGTTAGAAACTTCCTCAATGAGTTGGGCATTTACCCAGCTCCAAAGGGATTCAAGTACGTTGATCATTTCAACAATGAAAACGGTATCCCTCAACTCACCAGTGAGAATATTGTCAACAAGAGAGTCCTTGGGGAATTTGCAAGCGGCAAGCATGCGTATGAAGGCACCGGCGCTTTTATATCGAACAACGAACATATCTTCCCAATTATCAGAAGCTCTAAAACTGGTTTTACTACTGATGAGGTGGATGGTGCTATCACCCAGGAAAAGACCTGGACGTTTGGTCAACAGGGGTTTTTGGCTGTTGGTTTCCAAGCGTTGAACAACGCCAGATTATCGTGGGTTGGTTCTGAATCATTGATCAATGACGCACTAGTTCAATGGACTTTCCAAGAAAGAAACGTGTTGAAGTTACAATTTGTTCAACACTACAAAAATGAAAGTCCAGACCTCCCTGACAATACCTTGTATCGTATTAAGGATCAAGTTATTTACACAATCGGTGTTTCTGAATTCGTTAATGACAAATGGATTCCATACGAAGTCAAGGATGAAGATGACACATTACAACTTGCATTTAAAATGTTAGATCCATACCAAAGAGTTAATTTGCAACCATTGGGTACAGGTTCGTCTGTTGAAGATAACGATCTTGCCGAAGACACATACATTTATTATGCTAATTTTACAATTCCAGATCAACATGGTATTTTCACCTTCGAATTAGATTACAAGAGATCAGGCTTAAGTTACATAGTCGACAAAAAGGTTGTGACAGTTAGACATTTGGCCAACGATGAATACAAGAGATCGTGGGATATTCCAAACTCGTGGTTGTATGTCGCTAGTGCCGTTTTAGTTGTGTTAGGATGGTTTGTATTTGTTGTTAATTTCTTATATATTGGCAACACAAATGCTTCCAAGAAGAACGTTTAAGGCATCCACATGATAGAAATAGTACAATCAAATAATCATATTATTATAGTATTAAAAATATTTAAAATATAAGAAAGAACTATGTAGCTATTGGAAAACAGTTCCCACTCAGCGCTTTCCCGTTATTTTCAAGATACATACTTAGAGGCGAGTTACTTTTAATAGCTTATCTACCGGTACATTTGCACTCTTAAAGAAGACTCAATTTTGAAAGTTGAGGAAAGGCGATTGCAACATTGTAAATTAAAAGCTAAAAATATAATATTTAACAACATCAATTTCCCTAGAGGTAATTAATCCGTCTAGCAGCTTAGAATGTTCATTATTCATTATAAAGACTAATACTTGCATTACAACCACTTGCAGCTCGTATTGATACTAAACTGTAAATTAAGAGAAGCAATTTTCGCAGTTTTATCAAAATTTGAATACTGAACATCTGATTTTCAGTTGATCCAATATATATAAAAACAGTTGTAATTAACCAACCATGTCTACAGTTTCAGACGCAGAAAAGCAACAGGCTCAAGATAAGAAAGCGCAAGCATTACAACAACAGTATAATAGATACCAGGAAAATATAACTAATTTACAAACTCAACTTAGTACCATAACTTCGCAAGTTCACGAACATGCCATAGTCGACAAAACATTAAGTGGTATTCCACCATCGGAACGTGATAATCGTAAATGTTTCAAGATGATAGGCGGAGTACTTGTCGATAAGAGCGTTGATGAAGTAATTCAAATACTTAACGATGAAACCAAAAGCTTGAACGAAGAAAAGACGAAATTTGAAAAAGAATTGGTCAAGTCGAGAAAAGAGCTGGAAACGTGGATGAAAAACAACAACGTTAAGATTGTCAGTGGAGGAGCACAATAATAACCTCGGAATGCATGTAATATAGTTATAGCAAAGTACTTACGATTAATACAATAAAATTTGAGACACGTACAATAATAATTTGACATAAATTGAAACATTCGTAAATACTACCCTTCTAACCCCTACACGGCAATAGTCTTCAAGTATTCGGTACGAGATTCACTATTCCTACCGGTTTCCCTGTTTATAGCCTCCCATTTAGGTTCGTCTTTGAATAATCTGATTGCTTTAACTTGTCTGAGCGCACTGGTCAACGTAAAACGATGATAAATACCTGCTGGTAAAACTAGCATATCGTTTGGAGCAATCTTAGCTCTGATCCATCTATCCTGTTCATCTCTTACATCGAAATAGCCTTCACCTTCAAGAATATATCTAATTTCTTCGTCCTCGTGGTAGTGTTCTTTATAGAATTGTTTCATCTTATCATTGAATGCATATATGTCACCACCAAATGAATCTAAATTCAATGTGATCTCGTCTCTATTCTTATAGTTTCTCTTGGCAGCGATGTCATCTAATTCATCCATGCTAGTAACATTGAAATATTTGACACCGATCTTCTCAAGATCTTCTACACTTACCTTATCTCCGGAGTCGTGAACTTCGGTAAAGTCCTCTGGAGTATCCTTGTTGTCGTGGTAGAAGAATTCAACCATTGCGACTCGATTTATATAGTCTATTAATTATTTATCGCTGATTACTATCAAAAAAGGTTTACAGGCCCATGATTATATAGCAATATTACGACATTGATGTGGTTTAATGTTCAGCGACATTTTTAGTCCACAATATTTTTCGATGTCGAAAATACTGTGAATAAAGCCTGCACTAATAAGTTTTTATAGTACGAACATGTATAATAATAATAGTAACAATGGTAATAATAATGGTAATCGAGGTTATAATAATAACAATCGGAGTAATGACCGATCCCAGGGGTACAACCAGAATATAGAACAACAACTAGCATCCCAGGAGAAAAAGACTGCATATAGAAGAACGGTAGACCATGGTAATAATATGGGAAGATGGTATATTAATCGAAGTCTTGGGATAGACGATCAACCGATTGGTAAAATAAGGCCCGAGTCATCTTATTTGATTGATTTGTTGCCTTCGCCAGCATATTCGTCGAATTCAGTGAAACAGAACAAGAATAATATGTCCATAATGGATATCCAGACTAAATTTGTGCATCTTTCGTCCAACAAGGCAAAGCATTCTATCAATACGGTCAAATGGACCCCCGAAGGTAGAAGATTGTTGGTGGCGTCCCATAGTGGGGAGTTCACTGTGTGGAATGGAATGACGTTTAACTTCGAAACGATTATGCAAGCACACGATCTGGCCATTTTATCATTGAAATACTCACACAACGACGATTGGTTGTTGAGTGGTGACCAGAGTGGTGTTATCAAGTATTGGCAGACAAATTTCAACAATGTGAATATTATAAATGGACATACTGATGGGATTAGGGACATTGCATTTTCTCCAAATGATTCTAAATTTTTGACTTGTTCAGATGACTCAACCATGAAAATATGGAATTTCAATAATGGTAAAGAAGAAAGGAGCTTGGTGGGCCATCACTGGGATGTCAAATCTGCGGATTGGCATCCAAACTTGGGACTTATTGTGTCAGGTTCGAAAGATAATTTAATTAAGCTTTGGGACCCTAGAGCATCGTCATGTGTTTCAACGTTGCATGGATTTAAACACACAATTACTAAAACTAAATTTCAGCCTACTGGTACGAAAAGGTTATTGGCATCTGTGTCGAGGGATAAATCATGTCGTATTTTCGATTTAAGAACTATGAAAGATATATTGGTTATAAGAGATCATGAGACTGATTTGTCTTGTGTTGAATGGCATCCGACGCATCCATCTATGATCACTACTGCGGCATATGATGGATCGATGAACCATTACATTATGGATTCATATATTTCGGACAATAATATCAAAAACGATAGCAATAATAACTCAACGTCTCCAATCGAAGCATCTCATAAAATTCCATATGCTCACGAAAAGGCCATACATGCATTGGAATATCATCCATTGGGTCATCTATTATGTTCTGCAGGAGCTGATAGGTCGGCCAGATTCTGGTCCAGAGCAAGACCTAATGACCCAATGTCATACCAAGATGCGTTATATACAAACGAAAAAGTTGGTGCGTGGTATTATGGTGTTAATAATAACATTAACGCTGTAATCGAACCTTCCGCGACAGCTGTGAATAAAGATGATTCATCATCTGCACCAACTATGAATTTACCTGGTTTAAATAACTTGCCTAATGGTAATGAATCCAGTACAAACGGATGGGGCAACATCCCTGGTTTGAGAGGTCATTGAGGAAACGAGTACGTAATCCATATAGACAAAAGTATCCTACATTTCATAATATCAAAGTATATGTGTATTAAACTTTCTGATTATTATCCCTCTATATAAATCCCTATATATAAAAATTACACTAATAATGTTTCCGAAATGAAATAAAATAATATACAAAACACAGCTAAATCAAAAAGAAGCCTCAATATTGGTCTTACTTTTGTAAAATGCATCCACTGCTTCAAAATACCTTTTGCCCTCCCTTTCTGGGTAATTTTGCATGAAGTCCTTGAGTAATGCAAGTATCTCATTATCCGATTGAATTTCCAATCCATTCGATTCAGAAAAGTTTGCAAATTTGAATTCTCTGCCACCATTTATAACCTGAACATAAAGTGTAGCCACGTCGCTATATGTTGCTAATTCATCCTTTTTTATTGGATCATAAATCTTGATATAATGTTTAGAGCGCTCTCTAAAGTCTTGAACAGATGTATTATAATCCTTGCCTTTGTAATCCGCATTAAATGCTTTTCCGCTTATATTGAAATTTACCAATTTTTCGTCTTTGCATTGAACATCCATAATAATGATATTGTTGACCCGGATCAGTGATTCCCTAATAGTTTGCATAATTTTGTTTCTTCTTTCCAATGTCGTATTTGTGGCATCGAGAAAGCCTACGTTGATGTTTCCCTTATTCAAATCAAGGAGCAACGTGCTTAATGAAGTCGTCGCAAAAATATCTCGTTCGTACTTGGCCTTAGAGTTGTTAGGGTCAAAGAAGTCCGAACTGTTAAATGAGTTATGCTTTAGTTTCCGGCGTATGTCCCCTGCGTTATATATCTTTGTCTTATATTTCTTCTGATCTAAAAACTCACAGAGTTGCTTGGATATCGTGCTCTTTCCCGACGCTGGGAGCCCAACTAAAATTATGACTGTTTTGTTGACATTAAGATTCTGTGACAACAAACTGTTTAATTCCTCCACCCCGAGGCAGTTTTCTTTAACAGTCAGCAAAAATGGCGTGGACGTTATGCTGCTTGCAGTTGTCTGTGTTGTATTGTGTTTAAAGCTGCCATCATAGTAGTATTCGTTCGAATCGAATAGCGAGTTAATCGAAGTGCTCGACCCTATTCTATCAAACTCTCGAGTCCCATATGAGTTTTTCGGAGTTTGAATCGCCTCTAGTCCTTGTCCCGTCTTAATTTCTATACTTTTCTTTTCAATATTATTCTCCTGACCTTTGAAGAAGGCCTCGTGGTGATGCAAAGTATACATCTTAATAACTAGCAGCAAATAGCCTTAGCTCTAGTGATAACTCTGGATATTTAGAAACTAATCTTAAAGTGGCACTATCCAGACAAATGCAATTAGTCTCTCTATTAATTTCTGCCTTATAAGCTCATATGATAGAATAGCTAATTAATTATTCTAATTGATTAAAAAAAATTAACTTTGTTTTTGCATATTAACGCAATAAATTTTTCCGGTGTTGATCTTCGGACTTTTTCCCATTTAAGATTTCCGATGACAAATACTTAAAATTTTTTTAATAATATAAGCAATGAAATAATTATATACATGTATTAGTAGGATATCTATGAATTCGATTTATATATAATGGGATTTGTATCCTTCTCTTCCCATTTCTCAGTTCTAGCCTTCCCGATGGCAGAGTATACTTTCAACACATTTGCCTTGTCAGAAACGTTTTTGCGATCGGAAGATTGTGCAGCGTCATTATTAGTCAAGGAAAATTCGTAAATATCATCACCATTTGATTCGAGATTCTTCTTATAACTAGATGTAAGCATATCAGTGGTCACTGCAAGTAGATCTAAGTATTCCTTAGCGTTGCTGGGTAATTTCTTTATGGAATAATTAAGTCTCCATGGTTGGTCTTTTGATCTAGGATATGCATGCAAATCCTTCACAGGAGATTTGGAATTGCCAAAATAATGATCTACATCGATGCAGTACGATATCACGCCAAGGTCTGACTTTGTAGTTTTCCTGTTGAAGTCGTTTAGCTCGTCACGGTGTCTCGTGAGGTTTTGGAGTCTTTCTTTGGGGGTGATTTCTTCCTTGAAGCCCGTCTTGAAAGTGGACGGAAATTTTTGTAGCACTTGGACCTGATCATTGTCCAACGGGACGGCCATAACATGCATTCTCTGTTTGGATGACCCGGGTATTTTCGAGGACTTCAAGAGTAATCTGAAAGCGGTATCTTTAAACAGTTCAGCTTGGTTAATATCATTAATGATAGTTTTCAATATTTTTTCCCATATCTCTAGTGACATTTTAAATTGAGTGTCAGCAACGTACGAGGGCAAGTCGTCGTCGATGTCCTCCAAACTCGTGGCACCAATGTGTCTGGTTATTTCGTTTCTGTCGTGATTGTAAAAGGTATTGTCAATTTCGCTTAGTGGCAAGTATTGAAAACCGAAAAACGAATTTATGTTGTGATATGCAATAAAAATCCCATCCATCTGGCCGATTCTAGCCTGGAAACTATATTTGAGTAATGCACCCGTTCTTATCAAATCTGTGTATTCTCGTTCAAATGACTCAAGGTTACCGTTTAATTTCCAAATTTGATATGTACTGTTTTCTAATTCTGGGTTCCCGCTATCATATCTGATGGCACATACTGCTCTCGTCTTTAAATCGAACGTTCCATTCCCTGGTAGCCTCTCGTCGTAACAGTCTAGTTGAGATCTCATTAAGAAATCACCGTAAGATGCATAGTTATAAATATTCTGTGGTTTATCGCCTTCATCTTCTATTTGCTTCTTGTGTTGTAAATCTTGTATTTCTTGATTCTTATAATTAAGAGTATATTTTTCAAATTCCCTCTCCTCTGTAGTTAATAATGTCTCCAAGCAATGGCCCATAGCTGATAAAATAATTTCTGTATCGGCTGACTTATCTGATTCCACAGCATATATCATTTCCCCTGTGTTGGTATTCTTCCCCTTCGGCTGAACAATAACACTACTTGCAACCCTCTCTATTGCCCCAGAAAATTTAGGAAAGGAGAATCTTTCTTCTTTGTTTGGCATATAGTTATTTAATAGAAGATAAAACTGCATCAATGCAGTGGTCATTGAAGAGGTGGACGAGTAAAACTTTTTGTTCTCTTGCTCTGCAACTTTCAATAATGAATTATCCTTCGATACGCTTATGAAGGTCTCAATTGCGTCAAAGTTAAATTCATCAAGTTTGATTATCTTCTTCAAATATGGAGTGAAATTATATATTCTTGTTCTGGGATCCTGCAAAAAATGTACACCTGGTGAGAATAGCGTTCTGTCTAATTTATGTGCCAATCTCGAGATTTTTAATTTATCGAGTTGTTGCACTTGTTTAACATCTTCATTTATAAATATTGTCTCGTTGATTACTTCGACCGCATCCTTACTCAAAGTTGGTGCCCTATATGGTTTTGTACTTCTCGGCTTCGAATACGATGCATGCTTGCTCAATGGACTTCTTTTTACCTGAGCTATGTTACCGGTGAATCCAGCTAGTAATTTAGAGTTCGTATTAGACTTCAAATTCCGGGTTGGTGTTGGTGCAGGTGAACTTTCCGTCTTAATGGCATTTTGAACTTCTGGAGAGAGTACGTTCTTATTGATATCTTGGGTATATTTCTTAGAAACTTTTCTAGTCCTTGAAAGGTCTATCTCCTGGTCTAATGTAGCAAGTTCTTGATTCGTCACTCTAAGTTTCGACGTATGCTTCAATGCACTCGAAAGGTCTACTGGACTTATCTTTTGCTCTTCGCTTGATTTAAATGGCTCATTTTTCTCTTTCAATAAACATCCAGTATTGCGTATATTTCTCGCCTGAGATAATCGAATCCTAAGAAATTTTCGGCCTTCTCTGAATCCCAACTTCCGTATAACCAACATTCTATGCTAGTAATATGTGGTTTACTGAGTGAAGTGCTTCGTACATTATCAAAATAGTAAAAAAGCTACTCAAGCTCAAGTAGTGTACGTCACTATTTAAATTTTCGCATACATATCAATTAGCATATAGATATGAAAGGGATACACTTTAGCAGCATGAAATCGATCTACATTCTGCATCATGAAACGTCAAATTTATTATTGCCATCATTGACAGCACAAATCGATATATAGTAATTTATAAACGACTAACCCAAAGTAAAAATACATAAACATAACAACATAAACTAAACCCTAAACCATTCTACCCAATGCGATAAACCAGTCAATATAGACTGCCTCTGATAGATTCAATTGTAAACCCTCCTATCTAATTCACGAAGGACGTTTGCAACTGATTGGACTTCTACCTGCATCCCTCTAGTAGTCAATTTCCCAACTAAGGTACTGAAGTCAACTGAGTTGAACTTCTTGTGTCTGGATAAAGTACGGTACGCATCAGAACAAGGAATAAATATATCATTTCGTTCGGGCGCATTTGGGTTGGTCGAGTTGGTAACAGAAATCGATGGTAAGCTAGTTTTGGAGCTCAGCCTTGAAATTTGAGGAGCGCTGGAATCCTTCAGATATTGTGACAGTGCCAGTTTCGAATCTGCATCGAATGAATTAGATCTTGAGTTTACTTCACCCTTTTCTATATTGGCAACTGTGGTGCAAAACAACGTTGACATTGGGTCCATTTGACATTGCTCACAAGTTCCTGGGTTACCTGTGCATCCTCCAGTCTTCTTAGTTTCAGGAACCGGAGAAAACTCCTTGTCAGGTGTCTCGTTAGAGAATACTGAAGAATTCATTCTCGTCGTTTGTGCTACAACTGTTGGGACTGCCCCAGGTGACAAGTTAGTAATTTCACTAATCTCAACCGATGGGCCAGGATGCATAACTGGCAATGAGCTCTTACGAAAATTATTTGTGTTCAATTGAATTGGAGGTAATGATGTAGTTGCGTCGTTTGATTCTTCTAGTTCCGCGGTTAAAGTTTCGTTAAATATGGCTGCTTCTTTCGCAGCTTCTCGACAAACACAAGGAGTATCATCCGTGCAGAATCCACAGTCGTCAACTGGCGATGATTCGTCAAATTGGACAACAGAAACGGCTGCATTATCTGTGGCCTCGACGATCATTCCGTTGTTGTTAGAAAGTTTTTTTAATTTTTTCAAATCCGGCATTGGTTTGTTGTTGGAGAATTTTTTTGTGAAATCAATTTCATTAGATACCCGCTCGTTGAATTTTCTCTTCTTACTGCGTAACGATACCGCTGGTACTGGTTTGAATTCCTTGATTGTCTCCTCTAATGATACCTTCTTGATCGGCTCTGGTTCCTTCAATCCTACTGTTTCACAAAGACACTCTTCCTTTACACACACACCGCAATCGAATGCGTCGGAGCTAGAAATATTAGAATAGTTCGCGGCATGGGTATGCGGCGAATTGCTGTTCGAGATTGAAGTCAACGAATTGTTGTATGAGGTAGTGAACACTGGAGGCGAGTCTGCTGATGGTGCTGGAGATATCTGCTGCACGGAGTACGAAGAAGAACCTGATGGCGAGCCCGTAGAACGGCTATTTGGCGATGGATTAGATTTGAAGTGCGATATGGTATTGTATTGTGGCGTGAAGATTTGGTTGGCTGTCTGGTTAGTGCCATTGGCGTTTTTCAACGCGTTCATGTCGTTCCTCAATTGGTCTATGCTTTTGCGCAAAAACTGGTTCTCCACCTTCAATTTATCAATCGTGTTCACTAACCCTATCTCTTTGACATCCCTCTCTTTCTCCACTTCCGAAAACTTTTCTTCTAACTCCTGTACTCTCCCTGCCCGTCTTTCTCTAAATGCTCTTTGTGCTGCTCTATTCTGGGCCTTCCGCTTCGACGCAGGCGTGTCCACACTAGGCTTTCTCCCCGGTTTGGGTCTAGGTGGCAAAACCCACTCTTTGGATGTTACTATCTGTGTCACTCCCGTCCCCCTCAGCGTGTCTATAGGTGAACTCTTCTTCGCCCCTGGTGCTCCCGTCCGCACAAACTGTGGTGGGCTATCTGCCGACGGAGGGCTATCGGCAATCGCTATCGGCGATGGTGCTAAGTTGTACAGTCTGGGTGCTATACTTGGACCCTTAGTAGTCATTTTCTTGGTTCTTGTTGGTACTAAAAGCTCGTGGTTAGTAAAAAAAGTCCTGAAATATAAAAATCTCTCTATTCAAGCTGACCGATATCGGCTGATTGATCAGATAAAAATTTATCTTTTCCATCTGAAGCAGTTCCTATCCAATCAGAATCAATATTATGTTACACAAACTTGACAGCCGCATATTCTCGGTACCACAGTATTCACCCCCTTAAATCCGGAATCGCATATGGCTTTGTCATCTGTAGCATCAAGAATATAAGAATAATAAAAGTCTGCCCTAGATATTGTACTTACGTTGTTATTGTCTAATCTCCCAGCAATCGTGAACTATGTGTGTTTTTTTGACAATTAATTAGTAATATTTTAGCTAACAGATCCGATGACCAAATAAACAGCTAGCCGCTGGATACTAACAAGCTTGTTTAATTAACTCTCGATAATATTTAACTTGTTTTTTAATATTCAATAGTATTTACACGAATGAAATTGAATATGAGTAAGCAGCTGGGATTTGGTGGTTGAAATACATGTAACGATGAAATACCAAGTAAAAAAGAACAATATATCTAATAAGAGCCCAAGAAAATGAGAAATAATAGATCGGTCGTGTAGGCTCCGATATCGGCTACTGGAATTATAACTTATATACATATATTTATGGTAAACGTAATTACAAAGATAGCATTAGCGACCGGCAAAGAGACGGGGATAATGGGGAGATGATGAAGGCACCTCGGAAAATTTTTAAAACAAGTTCAATTATATATATAGGTAGTTTAAACTTAGTTTTGTTGTGAGGCAGCTCTTTCGGCCTGAACCTTGGAGATGTCTTCAGCAGATGGGGCACCTTCGGTCATCAACTTGTTCAAACTGACTTTGCCGAATTCGTCCTTTAATTTCTGTTCTTCCTCCATGAACTTAGGAGCATTTTCCTTCAAGTATTTCTGGAAATGTTCGTATTGCAATTGGCCATGTTCTCTGATGATGTCCAAAGGCATCTTAGGTTCCTTATTGACACTTGTTGTTGGGACACCCATCAAGGAGGCCAAGAAATTACCGGCGTTAGGTCTCTTGGCGTTGTCGAATAAGTGCTTGTTGTCCTTCTTCCATTGTTCTCTCAACTTGGTTTCTCTTTCAGCAAATTCTTGAACAATGTTGGATTTGTCCTTGAACGAGTTCAAAATTGGTCTGACATCCTTAACGGGTTGGGTGGCCAAGTATTCCAAAAATGGTATCATTTTAACCAATGAATCGTCAAAGGATCCATCCCATGGCTTCATTGGGATAGCGTTGTCTGGTTGCATCGACCACGAATCCTCCTCGACATCAATCAAGACGGTCTTACCCAAGTCACGGTTCAATAATGATAAATCCTTGACCAATTTACCGTCTTTGTAACGACAGGCTTCTCTGAATAACGCATATGAAACGTACGCATGGAATGGATCTAATTTACCAACGGTATTTTCTGAGTACATCTGATAGTTTGAGCCAAAGATAACAATTTCGTAGTATTGGGACAAGTAACCCAAGAAGTAGTCTAAACCTGGTCTCTTACCTGTTCTCCATCCGTGTTTGGTATCCCAGTTTGAGTGAATCAAGAAGTCATCCAAGGTGACAACTAAGGTTAATGGACGACGGTATGCTTCAGGCGCAGGTGGTGGTAACAAATTTTCGAAAACTGGTTCTGAGAAGAAAGTAAATAATGATCCTAATCTCTTATTAAATCTACCGTACATTAAATTTGGTGAAAATCCATTCTCGATGTTTTTGCCCTCAAGCTTACTTTGTTCTTCTTCTGAATCCCAATCACGGCACATATATCCAACACCAGCAATTCCTCCAACTAATGTAGCAAGATAAAACATGTTTGCATATTTTTCACGTTGTAAATCTTTCGAGGTTTGCGCTCTTCTTTTTCTTCTTGATTTCTGCTCTTGGCCATCAGGTTTCTCTTGTTCACCCGATTCACTGAATTCTGGTTCCGGTTGTTCAGATTTTCCTTTGGTTTCATTGGGGTCTTCAAAACCTGCCTTAGCTAATAAATCATCCGTCAATATGGATTTTGGTTCTTCTGGCTTTTTATCTGCCTTCTTAGAGTAAAACTTAACAGTGTGTTGGACTGGTAATCTACTACTTTTGTTAGTAACAAAGCGCAAAGAAGAACTTATAGTTCTTGACAAGAGCTTTGAGTTCCTTAACATAATACTTTGGTCTACCACTCTTTAACTCGCTAGTGAAGACCCTAGAAGTTATTTCGACGATTTCTTACGTTGAAAAATATTTTTGTGAGAGTATGGATTACACAAAAAGTTGCGATAAATTAAGTAATACTACCACTAGCCAACGTATACTCTTTAATGATAAGGATAATACCGAGAAGGCTTGTCACGGCAGCGTGCAGAAAAGATATAAGATTGAGATTTTACTCATTTAAAACACCAAACCCACCACAATACCAAAAAGGTGGCAACATATTTGTAAATTCATTGAAATATGTCAGGCAGTTGGATGAATACCAAAAAAATCTTGAAAACGTATCCAGTCATGATAAGGTTGTAGAGCTAATGGAGAAAATAGAGAATCAACCTGAATTATTATATATTCTAGCTACATTGCATTATGAGTTATCCAAAATCGGGATTAACCGGTCCAGCGATCCAAGTACCAGGTCCAAATTGTTATGGAGGTATAGGCTAAATTACGTATTAAAATATTCCAAACTTCATAATATATTCTGGGAACAATGCAGATATTCCAATATATCGCAACGTACGCATGTGTTGTCATTTAATCCGTTGAACATTGGAGTATTAGACCCCTGCAATTTTTCGGAAGAAACTTATGATGCGTTGCAGTCAGGTAAATATAAAGATATAACATTCAAAGACGTCGAAATTATTTCATTTTCTAGGCCTCCTTTCAAATAACTATAAACTAAATACAAACTATGTATTTCATAATTAAATACAAACATATTAAAAAAATTAAAAAAAAAATTTCTAACTCATGGTTTTGGAATGTGTAAAGACTTGGATATCTCGGCACAGCCTTGTATGAAAAATCCTAAAGAAATAGCATGGAATTCTGCAAAAGTACCTTCGAAAAATATTGGACCCGGCAAGTCGTCCAAAATCATGTTATGGTAAACCAAGAACGCCATGAATACAACCCAGATTAAATTTGAAGGAATAGGTAAACCTTCGAAGTATTTTGACTTACCTAATTTATCCTTTGGAAGCTTGTTTGCAGAAATGTTAAATCTAGCTAATCTAGTCAATCCACACAATACCCAGTAGGTCAATAATAACACATCAATAGTGCTTTGGAATCCAATCGCAAATGCAATTGTTGCAGGCGAAACACCGAACGAGATCAAGTCCGCCAACGAATCCAATTCCTGGCCCATTAATGAGGTCTTATTTCTTATTCTGGCAACCCTGCCGTCAAAAAAGTCAAAAAACAAACCTAAGCAAATAAAAAAATGGGCTCTTTGGACATAATGGGTTTGGCCGGTATTTGTGAATCTCAAGCACGAAATAATAGAATAGAACCCCGAAAACCCATTCATCAAGGTGATGAAATCAGCCATGTGTAAGTTTCTAATTAAACTGAAATGTCTTGAATCCGATATGAATGCAACGTAATCCTTTTCATCTGGCTTTGGTAATGCCTCCTTGGAAGCCAATGAAAATAATGATGAACTTCTTCTGATTGGGGGATTTGATGCGTCTCCATTGATTATTTCAACGTCTGAATCAAAGTCGGAAGCTACGGCCGATTCATTCTTCTTAACACCGGAAGAAATTCCGCTGGATTGCATTTTATGACTCAATTAAAAGGTAGGTAAAATTCTAGACAATCCGATCTTAAAATTGCAATTGTGTCTCAAAATTGCTCTTGGGTATGGTTTCTATGAAAATATCAATGATATAGTTTTCAAATATCGCAATTAATGTTTAAATGCAATCAAATTAAATCAATTGTTATTTGTATTCACTAATAACCACTAATAAGTATTCTAGTTAAAAATAGTGAATAAAATACGATGGTCATTGCTTATCCTTCAGAGCGTGCTCGGTATTAAATTTCCTAGCAATTATTTATCTGCACGTGAAGTCAACATTTTTGTTAACAATAGGCCTAAAAGTATATAGATATAGAGGTAATGGGATGTATAGCATGTATAAATCTATAAAATGCATTATTATGGATAGTTAAAAGTAGAATCTATTATTTCGGTACTTAGTCAATGATTTGAACTAACGTATACCTTTGGGATATCAGAATTCGAATTCTGAGCAGAAGTATCTTCAGAATTATGTCTTGACGATGCCTTTTGATTCTTCAAGTCAATCGAGCTGCTACTTTTGTGAAACTGAAAATTCTGGGAATGATTCAAGATATCTCTGTTAGTATCTAACATTTTCTGAAGCAGACTTTGTTGGGTCATTGAAACGAGAGAGTCGTTGGACGAAACACGAGAGACGTTTGCCAGATTGGTAGGACTCAATACAAAGTATTCTTGTTGAGGACTAAAAGATTTTTGAGTCTGGTGGCTCTGCTGCTCTAGTTCGGCTTGTTTAATCTTCAAGTTTAATATCTCTTGTTGTTGTCTTAAATATTCCTGTTGCGCTTGTAAGTACGACTCATGTTGTTGCTGATGGCCAACAAGGTGTGGACTGGAGTTAGACGTCGCCAAATTTGATGGAGACAATGCTGCATTGCCAATCAATATTTGATTTGGTGAATAATTTGGGGAAGATAAGTTTGAAGCCGTGTGATTGGAAAAGGTTCGCTCGAATGGGTTTCTTTCTACCAACACTTCGTTTGACAAAGGGGATTTAATAATTGGTGATTGAGAATTCGATCCTGGCGTGCTTACGAATGGATTTGCAGGAATGATGTTATCCATTGTAATATTTTGCAAATTCAATGGCCCTGGTCTATTCGCATTACCTTGATCTTGTTGATTCGTGGCAAGTTGTTCTGGAGCAGGGTGTTTGCCAGACGCGGCAACAGAAGCAGCGACAGAGGCTTTTTGATCATGAGCGTTAGCGTGTCCACTTGAAGCTGCTGCATTTGCTTGCTTCTCAGGTAAGTTCGATTCCTGAAGTTTTTTCGTTTCTTCTTCTTTAAGCTTCATCTTGTCCTGCATTAACTTGAATCTTTTCAAATGTTCATTGCCAAATTGTAACAATTCATGTAAGTCACTATACCAATTATTATAATCGTTTAAGCCTTTGCATTTGAACGTGAATTTCTTACTTGTATTGGAAACTCTTTGTAGAATGAATTTGAAATTCTTAGCATCCTTGCTATGTAATACATAATCATTCAAATTGTACGATTTCAATGGAACATCGTCATTATCAATCATAACGGTCTTTTTGTCTTTTTTCTTGTTGGATCCATTTGGTGGTGTTGATACTTGTTTTCGTTCATCATTATTATGATGGCGGTGATCATTTTCAATCTTAAACTCGTGTAAATAATTGCACGTCAAGACGTAAAAGTTTCCACTATAGTTCTTTAAGATCTTCAGCTTCTTGTAAATTACACCTGACCTGATACATTTGTTGTGAATCGAATTCGCATAGGGTAATGATATCTTATTGATATTACGAATTTCCTTTTTCCGAGAAGCAGGTGTATCCTTGTAGATATTGAGGAAGTTCTTGTTATTGGTAATAAAATATTCCCAATAAGCATTTGAGGATCTCTGTAACTTGTTCCTTAATGTATCTAAAATCGTTATCATAACCACATCGTCTACTTCGCTGGACTCGTGGTTAACCAACTTAGCCATTTTTTCGGTGACAAAGTTCAATTCTTTCAAAACATACGTTAACAAATCCTTCGAAATGTTTTGCAAATTCAAGTATGATGCAAAAAGAAAGTTTTCTTGAATTAATTGATTCTTCAATTGATGTTCAACTTGTAACCTGAGTAAAAACGGATCATCCAAAACGGCCTTATCCTCTTCCCCATCCATTTCGTCAATTGGTTTCTTTGCAACAGGCTTATGACTGGAATACCTCTCTACGGAACTGGAATACGTAGTTAAAATTTTCCCAGTTTGACTAATCTCCTTGGCGACTTCATCATTTGCAAATGATTCATTTTTCAAACTAGACCTAATTTCCTTGATTTTTAGAGACAAGTTTTTCAACAAACTTTCCAATCTGGGGATCAATTTCGTTCTCAATTCCTTATGAGTCTTCATCTGAGACTGGAATAAATGGACGTGATGATTAATCAATAGCGGAGATAAATTGGTGAACAACGAATCATGGGGGAAAAATTCCGGTGGAATTTTAATATCATTGGTATTATGCGTGGACATTGGTAACCCTGATGTTTGTCCCGATTGTTGACTATGGTGACCCAGTGGTAATGATATGGGTAATGGTAATGACAACACACTGTTTAGCTGGTTGATATTATGAAAATTCTTGAAAAATGTTGAACTGCTAGTGTTCCGTTTGTGGGAATTTAACGAATTGGTATTATTTGTGTTGGCAGGAGTACCACTACGCTTCATGAATGTCGAGTTATTGGACTTGGTTTTGAATAACCCTGGTCTCTTGTCTTGAGACACTAGACTAGCATTGTCTCCATTGTCCCCTGCGCCATTATTTCCCCCGCCATTCTGATACAGTTGTGAATCGCCACCACTAGTCCCTGGACTTCCACTATTTGTTAAGTTGGTGCCCGAGAGCGTCTTCTTCAACTCTTTGTTTGGAGTTTCCGGTTGAGAATTATTGTTTTCAATGAGCGATTTGTATTTCAACGGCAAATCCTTAAACCCTGGGAACTGGACAGAACTGATCAGCTGAAAGTTTATGTTAGCAGAAAACTCTTTACTAACACTAATCTCCTTCAAGTAGAAGACGAAGGACTTGATGAAGTGTTTCCAGAACTTGAAATACGAAATCAAATCATCGATCGGTTTGGCGTCCCTATTAGGGACATTGATGTAATACGGTGACCTTGAATCACTTCCAGGTAAGATGGACTCTTTCTCAAAGGTAAACGACATTATACCTAAAGCTATTTGGACACCTTTCCAAAATTACAGCAAATTTTCTCTTAAGCAATCTTTTAGATACGTGTAGTATTTAAATCTCCTATTTATATCCTAGTGATCCGAACTCACAGGAGGTGTAACGGCTTTTCAATGATATTAATGTGCAGGGAGATAGCTCGCGATAATTCTAGAAGGTTTAAAATCCCGCCAATACCCAGATATTTATATATTAACTAGCAATGCCTGCCGGATACTTAAGCCTTAATATACGGAAGAAATTGCAGTGTGATAAAATAATATCATATATACAATACTGAAGAAGATTTTTAACGTAGTTTTGTATTGCTCTTCTAACGAAGGGGAAAAAAAATTCAAGCGAGCTTCTCGGGTCGAATCATTCGTAATCCGCTCCATAGGAATGGTGCTGTTTCATAAATCATGACAATATCATTTAGGCTAATATTTTATAAAAGTATTATATACGACGATATATTCCATGGCGGATATTATCACCTTATTGTATTAAATTTTTGGAGTATTAAGCATTAGATGAGATGAGCCGCAAACACATAATGAAATGGATGCAAAAACCACAATAACGAGCTTACTAGTTATTAGGAGATATATTGTGTAGACTAAGATACTTTGTATGAGAACTGGCACTGAGCCAAAAATATATTGCTACTTGCTACTATGACAACTATTACGACAAATAACTCAATTCGACTCAAAATCAAGAAATTTATATGGGACGATAGGCGGTTGCGTTCGCACAAAGATGCAGACAATATAACGCTTATAGGTGATGCTACCGACGGCGATGATCTCTCTAGTTCTGGACCTATTAACGTGGTTTCTGACGACGAGTTAGAGATTTTCAAGAAGTATAGAAATAATGAGATCAGGAGAGATAGATATAAGAACATTGACGGGGCCAATGTGTGCGGCACGAATAGGTCCAAAGCGAACGAGATATTTGGTGAATTACTTGAGTTGGATTTCGATACTATTTCGGAGCTAGACGAGGATTATGAGTCTGTGATTATGGAATTCACTCCGTTCGAGGAAATGCCGTCGCGTACAAACTCATTCAGACAGTCGGTTAAAAACAAGCTTAAAAGATTCCTCAGTAATTCGCCAACTGAAATGCTAACTAGACTTGAATATGAGGGAGAGAACTACTCCCCAGTTTCTATGAAGATTCCTGTTATTGAGGATACCGAACAATACAATAGGCTCGATACGCTGCTATTCGAGCATCCGAGTGTTGAGGATCCCAGGATCAAATTCAATCAGTATGTTGACGTTTTAATCTACAATGGGAACTATAACAACAATTTGGATGCTGGAAACTCAAGTGACACTATAGGCAGTGGTAGACTATGGAGAGATTTATCTCTACGCAAGAATTCGATTAGGCACCCGTTTACAACATCCAAATCGCAAACGGTACGTCCAATCCTAAAGAGTAAAACCAACGAAAATTACGAGTACGAAGCCATGCAACTCAAGGAGTTTGATAAGATAAACTTCGAAAAATTCATGTGTAATTTTGAAAACTATGAAACTTCCAAGATGAAACAGGAACCACATTTGAATGGTGCTAGGTTAAATCAATTGAAAAACTATTACAACTGTAACAAAGATTGGTGTTGATCACTTTTCGCCAGTTTATATTAGATACAAATCATTTAATTCATTGATTAGTATAAGACTTGATTGATGTATTAAACATCGTATATAAAGTAAATTATGCTAAGATTTTTTTATTTCATAGATTTATATGGAATCATATTTATACTTCACTTTATAACAATTCAACGCAAAATGGTGGTTATACACATATGGCTTGCACAATAAAATTTTACAGCTCGCGTGTCAGATCAAACAATCAGTATCGTATCAGTGAACTTGAGCACAGAATATTAGTGCTTCATTTCGGTTCCTACTATCTCGGTAACATTATATATTGTGCACCTCAATTCTCTTTCCAATGTTATCAATTTGATATTGTCAGCTTTAGTATGGTGGGTTTGTTTGTATTTGGTTTTCATATTTCATATTCACCATTATAACTTATCCATTAGCTAACCTAATTCTAATTTTTGTATTTTCTTCTTCAATGGTATCCCCCACCTATAGCCTGAAATTTGACCCAGTTTTGTTATAGCACGGTGACAAGGGACAAATAATGCTATCTTATTTGCTCCACAAGCAGCACCAATAGCTCTACTTGACTTTGGCATTCCCAAATCATTAGCCATTTGTGAGTAACACACTGTTTCCAGAGCCTTCGTATCCATAAGTCGATTCCAAACTTTCCGTTGCAATTCCGTGCCAAATACAAATTCGTATGGCATATCCTTATGCATTTTGTTAATTAATCTTGGATCTTCCGCCATTATCCTAAACTTCTCCAATGTCTCTGATATTTCTGAATTTGTTTTCCCTATTATTGGTTGAAGGAGATAATTCTTTAAGCGTGCGAAATCTTTCTTCATTGAATCTACTAATACTCCGGGATTATCCCCAAGCGAAGCATAATAAAGAGTTCCCTGTGTATTCGTCACCACAAGCGCTTTAGTATAACTGATAACAATAATTGAATATAATAAATATACGTCTTTCATTATAACTGATTAATCCTATAAATTAATCAAGACTAATTTTTTACAGTAGGATAATTCTAAATTTATATACGCGAGATGAACATTAAAGGCAAAATATAGAAATTATGATAGCACTTAATTTAAACAATTTGGTAACCGAGATTAGCAATTTAATACTTTTTCCATTGTTGCATGACATCCTTAAACCCCATCAAGTTATTAAAATAATAATTTACTAGTAAGTAGATTCCATCAATGCTTAATCCGAATTTCGTGAATAAGAAAATGGCTACTTGCTCTCGTCTGGAGACATTCTTTTTCAAGCAAAAATTAAATGCGATTATCACATTCTAAGTTTTCCATAACATGCCTTCTACGCTAGTAATGTCGTATGGGTGGGTTAATAAATAAGATTTTAGTTAAAGCGGGTTTTTGAGATTTTTAAGAATACCATGAAATCAAAAAAACAAGATTTAAAAGTTTCAGTTGAGATATTCGCCAAGCCACTATCATAATCCAAGTCTAGTATTACTACGCATACAACTGTCCGCTTCAATAAGGCAGATACTATGCAAAGTGCTGCGATATACAATGCTGCGAAAAAATTTCCCCAGATATGATAGTACACTCTCTTATAAATGGCATCTGTTCATATAATTCTTATTATCGCCACCTAACAGAAAGAAAGGTATGCTCGTATACATAAGTAGAGATCGGGAATCATAGAACCTTTGAAAAAAGGGTAACTGAAACATAATATCATTCAGCGAAAATATGGTTGAGGCTAGGTTATTCTTATTTCTCAGAATACTGATGACATTTAAAGTTCTTGTAATTTGCATGAGATTTATTTCATAGAGCAACGTCTTACAGAAATGTCTGGTACAATATTATTCATAGAAAAAAGACCCTCAGTATTAGATATAAATGTTGACAAAAATTTGTTTAGCCAAAGCTGCTAAAGCATTTTTAACAGGAGATAATGATTTTGGTAAAACTGATTTTCCCCATCATGATGTAAGAACAGCGGCTGATTTACAAAGAGTTTACCAAAAGTGGGGATCTATAGATAATATTGTAGATATAGAAATAGAAAGAGAAAAACTATTAATTACATCCCACAATATAATTAATTATGGAACAGATGGTAATAGTAAGAAATTGCTTGATTGGTCTCGAGAATATTGTTGTAATGATGTCATAGTGTTGACAAAAGAATGGTTAGAATTTAAAGTAGCGATGTTTGAAATATTTGCTGCTAAAGTAGTAAACCAATCTTATACATTAGCAGGAATGAGTTTTAAATTATTTGAATCTAATCTAGATCCTAATATTGATTTAAGACATCCTAAAAAAGAAGATTATATGAATATGAAAGATTCGTTAATTGGAGGAAGGTGTATAAGTATAAATGGAATTTATGAAAATATATTATGTTTAGATGTAAAATCATTATACCCAGCAGCCATGGCATTCTATGAACAACCATATGGTAGTTTTAGAAGAGTTTTAGAAAGACCTCAAGATGAACTAGGAATATATTATGTAAGGGTTATACCTATTAATGGATGTAAATCTAATTTCTTCCCCGTTAGGTATAATAATAAAATTACCTATAATAATTATGGGTCTACTCAGTATAATGCGTGGTATACTTCTGTGGATATAGATATCAGGATTTCTGAAGGTCACGACATCCAATATATTTCAACAGTATATTGAAGAAACATTATATAAATTAAAATTAAGGTATGAAGAAGAAGATAATAAAGTTAAACGGAATGTAATTAAGATTATTATGAATAGTTTATGGGGTAAATTTTCTCAGAAATAGATAGATACTAGTTATTCTATTAAAGCTGAAAGTGATGTAGACTTTGACGAAGAAGAAGCGTATAAGATTTGGGATACTGAATATATGTTGATTAAACAACATAAAGAAGCGGAATATTCATCTAAACCGATACAGAATGGAGTATTTACCTTAAGTTGGGCTCGACACCATATGAAATTATTAGGGGATGCTAGTACTAGACCGGAAACTGAATGTATTTATAGTGATACCGATAGTATTTTTGTGGAAGAAGAATTTAATCTTAATAGTGTGTGAATTAAACCATTAAAAAATACCAGTTATAGGAACTGATGTAGGACAATTAGAATTAGAATGTGAGTTTGATAAATTATTATGTGCCGGTAAGAAATAGTATATGGGATTCCATAAATATTTAGATAAGAATCAAAACCCTCAGATTGGAGAAAAGAAACGGTTTAAATAAAAATTAGTATAGGTTTAAAATACTATAGTTCAAGTTTTTATTTTGCTGACTTTTTTGATCAGTTTCAGTGAGAGATTATTTTTTTATTTAGTATGTGATAAATTTTTTAGATAATACAAAATGAGAGTTTTATGCTACACCTTTACTGGTAAAAACTTATTTCATCATATCAGGTGACCTATGCAGCCAAAATTTATCAATAAATTTACATTATTAATCGAAAACTATATTTAAAGCATAATTCAGAAAGCAGACTGATTTATTTAAGTTAATAGTATAACAATATGACAGTCTCCGGCGCGATAAACTTGTCAGCGGAACACTTGCAACATTTGAATGAAAAGCTTCAGGATTTATCACCGGAAGAAATCATAAAATGGGCTTATATTGCTTTCCCGAACTTGTATCAAACCACAGCATTTGGTTTAACGGGATTAGTTACGATAGATATGATTTCCAAGTTAAATCCAGAGGAAGGACATTTCATAGATCTAATTTTCATTGATACCTTACATCACTTTCCCCAAACGTATGATTTGGTTAATAACATAAGCAAAAAGTATAATCCTAAGATTCACACGTTCAGACCTTTAAACGTAAAAACTGAGACAGAATTTTCACAAAGATACGGGGACCAATTATGGGAAACCAACGACTCATACTACGATTTCTTAGTGAAGGTGGAACCGTCCCAAAGAGCATACAAGGACTTGCATGTAGCTGCAGTATTGACGGGTAGAAGAAAATCCCAGGGTGGAGCCCGTGGTACATTACCAGTCATCGAAATTGAAGAGTCTAGTGGCACTATTAAAATTAACCCATTGTGTAACTGGGATTTTAATCAGGTCAAAAGCTACATCGACGAATCCAGCGTGCCGTATAATGAATTATTAGATTTGGGTTACAAATCGATTGGTGACTGGCATTCCACGGCTCCAGTTGCTGACGGAGAAGATGAGAGAAGTGGTCGATGGAAAGGTAAAGCTAAAACCGAGTGTGGGATTCATGAAACCAGCAAATTTGCCCAATATTCACAATCACATACTGAGGATCAGAATGTGACTTAGACAGCAAGATTTGCTATCATTGTGTTCAGAATTAACATCATAATACGTACCAACAAGCCATTCTCTATCCAGGCTAGATAATAATATATCCGCCATTCGTGTTGATCATAATGCATGCCATAAACTGTATTTTATAGAAATAAAGCTATGTTTATACACAATACTGTAAGTGAGATTTTCAATGCCGTTCATTTTGGTTGTAGAACATTTTGTTAATTGTAATATGTATCCAATTTGAATGTAGGGTTCCTCAATGCATACAAAAAAACCCATATTTTGCATTTTTTTTTTAATCCAAAGTACAAGTAAATACGTACCGAAGAAATTTCAAAATTCTGGATATCGATCAGGGCATCTAGTAACATATATGCTTTAGTGGTAAATGGTGTACACTACAAGCAATTGTTTTAAGTCGATCCTCAGTTAATTACATAGAAGCTGCAAATATTGCACCTCCCGTTTACGCAGGGACCTACAAAAAACCTGACACCTCCGCAACCAGGAGTTTGTATCATTGAAATTGGAATACCACTTTGTTTTTAATATCCGTTGCCGATATAATCCGTCAAAAGTTATTATTTTACAATAGATTAATAATTCGAATTGATATATTCAACTAAGACTCGAAAATAGCTTTCTCGTTTAAACTAAAATACTGCAAAGAGATATATCATTGATAGAATCATGCTTCCGTTTGCCATACCTTATCCGCCAGAACAAGATAACGGATTTTGGGGAATTCCAACATCCACAATAGATTGGTGTGAAGAAAATTATGTCGTATCACCGTACATAGCAGAAGCATTGAATACGCTTACGAATTCGGTATTTATTGCGTTGGCATTGTTTGCTATATTTCATGCTTACAAAAATAAGTTAGAACCACGGTTTCTTTTGACCGGCTTTGGATTCATGTTGGTAGGTATTGGGTCGTGGTTGTTTCATATGACGCTTAGATACCATTTCCAACTTCTTGATGAATTGCCAATGATTTACGCCACTTGTGTTCCATTCTGGTCTGTCTTCAGTGAATTCAAGAGTCAAAGGGAATCAATCTTAATTGGTGTTGGTATCTTTGCAGCAGCGAACACATTAACTGTTATTTACTTATATTTCAAAGATCCAACTATTCATCAAGTGTCGTATGCACTTTTAAATGCTTCCATTATCTTCAAATCAGTCCGTTTAACCCAAGATCATGTCCATGACGCCGGTGCAAAGAGGCAATTACATAGAACTATGTTGTTTGGGGTGGCGATTTTTATTTTAGGTTATTTTTTGTGGAACGTGGATATTCATTTATGTACACCCATAAGAGCTTTGAGGAGAGAGTGGGGTATGCCTTATGGATTCGTTTTAGAGGGACATGGATGGTGGCATATATTGACAGGTACTGGAGTTTACTTTTACGTGGTCTATGAAGAGTATTTAAGATGCTTCTTGACAGGCACTGAAAAGTTTTACAATTTTAAATGGATCTTTGGTCTTCCAATTGTAAACTGTATTGATCCACAGGGTTTGGATAAATTCAATGAGGTCAAGAAGTTAGCTGAAGCAGATTCCCAATTTTTATTAAACGAAAAGAAAAATAACTAGTTCATATATTTCTATATAACACACATATTACAACATGCTAAGAATTTCATTTATAAATTTATCCTTCTGGATTGTACCCGCATAGTCTTCGTTTACTAACGTTTTGAGAATGCGGACAGCTTCATCAGATTCTACCTTACATTTTGAATCTGAGTCGTAACACATAGATTTCCATTTTTTTAAGATTTCTTTCAAGTTATTAATACCATCATTAATCTCGCCACTAGAGCACTTAGTTCTTTTATTTTGAATATACTGATCTTCATCAATAGAACTGGAGTTTTGAAGTTCTGATGCTTTTCTCTTTGCCATATTAACAATTTTATTTGGGAATTTCACTAACTCCGCAACATGAATACCGAATGACTTGTCAGAAATACCAGGCTCAACCTTATACATCAATGTAATATCATCTTCTTTTTCACCATTTTCCTCGTCAACTTTTTCCACATGCGCAACAACGTGTAAATTGCTGACTTTGTCTTCGTATTTTGTAGATAACTCAGTCAATTCATGGAAATGTGTCGCAAATAAGGTGAAACAATGTTTTTCACTAATCAAATGTTCCAGAATTGACCATGCTAAGCCCAACCCATCGTATGTACTTGTACCCCTACCCAATTCATCAATTATAATTAAAGAGTTATGAGTAGCAGTTGCTAAAATAGAAGATGTTTCTAACATTTCAATCATAAAAGTGGATAAACCTTTTAATTGGGAATCTCCAGCGCCAACTCTTGATAAAATCGCATCAAAAATTGGAATCTCTGGGATGGATGAATCCTCACTAACCGGAATAAATGAACCAACTTGACTCATCAATGCAATAACCCCTACCTGTCTTATATATGTAGATTTGCCACCCATGTTTGGACCGGTTATAATCACAAATGGTTTACCTTTAGAATCTACGTCTCCATCTGGTGTTGATAAATGGACATCATTCGCAATAAAACTAATATCGTCTTGAACTTCTAAGACGGGATGTCTCGCTTCTTCAAGTTTAATTTTTCTTTGTCTATTTTCATCTGAGTCAATTGAACTGCTAAGGGGATGTAAGATAGGTTTCACGTATGGCGTTGGTGCAAATATCGCAACATTTGCAAAACTAGTCAATACGTCTAAATGACCCAAAGTTAGGGATAATGACGTAAATACCAGTTGATAAGTTGATGTAATTGATAAAATTTCTTTTATCAATTCTCTCTGTTTTGTATTGTACTCACTTGAAAATTCCTGATATTTTTCGGATAATGATCTTAGAGTTTTCGATGTAAAGAATACACCGGCTTTGACTGTTTGTAATTCAATATAGTTATTTCCAGTGTTCCTCAACACCGAGGAATCATTTCTAGTTACTCTAAAACACCAACCATGTTGTTGGTGTTTTTCTAGCTTTAATTTTTTCTCTACCTCAATTCCCAAATCTTCACTGACATCAATATGACAGTTCTTAATATTTGATAATGTTGACTGTAAGTTATTATTAATCGAAATCAAGGATTCGTCAAACTCAGGCTTTATATTGAAATCGGTATTTAATAAATCATGCGCTGATGAAGATTCTAAAGGTGATAAATCAATAGTAGTTTCAACTAATTCCTGGTATTTTATCAAGGAATCATAACTTTTCGAAATTGGGTCTAACCAATATTTTTTAGTCAACTGTTTTATATCATCATCAGCGTTTTGTTCATTAACAATATTAGATAAATGATCAATTAGTTGCGGTAAAACAAGGACTAACTGATAAAGCCTAATCACATCTTCAAGTTTTTTATTCTCGTTCCCGACAGTTTTCTTTATACCGTTCGATATTTTTTTCAATAACCTTTTAATATCAGGTACTTGAGGTAACCAATCTTGAGAAACAAATACCCTGAGGTTAGTAGATTCCATAAGGTAATTAACTAATAGATGTCTTTCATTAATTTCACTTAAATTTGTCAATGGTTGTTTTAACCACTGCGATAATATTCTCGAGCCAACGGATGTCCTACATTTATTCAAGAGTTCAAAAATTGAAGTAATACTAGATGATTTCGTGATCATACTATTTGAACTGCTTGATTGTGTTGGGAAGATGTTTAAAGCTTTCATAGTTGACAGATCTAATTTCATGAATGAAGATAAATTATACTTGTCAATAGTAAAATTAGCAGATTCCTGAGTAAACAAGTCCAAATAGTGTAGCAATGCATTGCAACAAGAAAAAGATAATGAGTATTCAATTGAACTAATACCCTTTGAGCCCAATACCACTTCGATGTTACTTGCGTCATTAGTTGTTGCAAAAAACTTACCTAGGTCCTGCTCGATGTCCTTGTTTGTGAACAAAGAAGATTTCACCGAACTTATCACAATTCCTCCAATCTTGTCTAACACTTGGTACAATTTAATAACCTCACTATTCTCGTCTTGTGGATCATAATTTGAGGGTAGGATAACTTCCTTGACCCCTAATTGCAACAACAAGCTTTCCAAATTTGAAAAAAGGTCGTTGTCATCAAATTCTGATACCTGTATGCTATGGTTCAGTAGGTCAACCAAACATATACCAATCTTCCTCAGCGAGCCTGCCTGCTGGTACTTGATACCCGCTATCATTGGTGCCGAGAAATCTTTAATCATGTTCTCCAAATTAATTCCGTACTCGTTCGACAAGTTTTCTAAGTTACCAGGTGTAGCCATCGTAATCAACTGAAAGTTCTTATTATTATAAATCTCAACTTTATAATTATTATCGATCAAGCAAAATCTCAATACATTATTTGTAAAAACCTGAGAAGAAATAGTCACATACTTATTCTTGTGTGCTTGGTTATATTTCACTACCGATTGTGTTTTATAAATGTTGTCTGCAATCAAATCAGCATCTTCATCAAGAACAGTGAAGTAATCCTTATTATTGTGATCAATTATACGGACCGTTGATTTTTCTTTGGGCGGAAGATTGCTGTATTTTCTATAATACTGTCTTTCATCTCCCGTATCATTGAACTTAAGATCTGGTCTAGTACTGGACATCTTTACTTTACAATTAACAAGAAGATCAATATCTACAATTATTTGAAGGATGCTATCATATAAGAATCACCAAAAAAAGCGCGTTCGCGTTATTAAATGATGCCTGTATATAAATAATTCAAAAATTTATAAACCTATTGAGACTATACATAGAAACAACTCAATTGTAATTGTATCTGTCGGATTTGTAGTCAAATGGCGGTTGACTATCTGGGTGCCACTCATTTTGGTTACCATAATGGTTGTCGTAGTTTTGCTCGGCGAATCTTTGCGCGTTACGTTTGGCTCCATCCTGTCTAAATAGTCTAAACATTTGGTCTCAAACAACTTGTCAACCTCAGCGCCAGCAATACCAGCAATCACTTATTTAGCAAGCTTGTGTGATACAGGCTTTTCTTCCGTTCTCTGTCTGTCCTCAAGGACTTTTGCAGCTTCGAACGACGCAGCACTCGCAATCAGTTCATGTGCGAACTTCCCCTCGTGTTGATCACCGTAGACTTGTTGGTGTTTTGTTGGTGGTTATCGTGGCCAAATCCAAGCATTGTATTTCGTGTATTTTTCTGGTTACAAGAAATCGATTACGAATAATGTGAGAAAATTGTGGTATTCCGCTATACGGTGTCTACGGATCACTGTTAATAATAGAACTGTCTTCTAAACCTATATAGTCCCTGTTTTTGACGTGTCAGTAGGGGTGTATAAAACAATACATGTCATCTGAAATATAATATTATCCCAAATTTTGCATAATATACTAGTGAGCTTATGAGGACCTGTGGAATTGACTGCGAATTCCTTGTGTAAACGATCCGGTACCCATTATTGTTCAGTCGATGAAATGCCAATGACGTCCAATTCAAAAGCAATAAGTCATCAGTATATACTTAGTCATAGACTTGACACAGAAAACTTACATGACTGTGGTGTATTTGTGAAAAACATCACCAACCCATAGTGGTATTGAATCATGTTACGTAATCAATAATTAATTAATTGACTAATCTATATACGAGTCAGAAAATTTTCACAATCACTACGTGATACCTGGTTAAATAAGTGACAACGATTCTTCAATTGAGCCCATTCAGTAACTTGGACTATATTAGACCATGGATTCATTACACACAACAGAATTGGATGGTATTTTACCTTTGGTTTGTAAAGGTAAGGTTAGAGATATTTACCAAGTAGATGACGAAACGCTATTGTTTGTTGCAACTGATAGAGTTTCAGCATACGATGTGATAATGGAAAATGGAATTCCATCTAAGGGGAAAATTTTGACAAAACTCTCTGAATTTTGGTTTGACTTCTTGTCAAGTATTATTCCAAATCATTTAGTGTTAGCTAATAATGACGAAGAGCATTTGTTTGAAAAGTTACCGGCCAAGTTATCTGAACCAAAATACAAACAACAGATAAATGGGAGATCATTGTTAGTGAAGAAATTGAAGTTGATTCCTTTAGAAGTTATCGTTAGAGGGTATATCACCGGTTCAGCCTGGAAAGAATACAAGAATAAGAAAACTGTCCATGGATTAACTATTGAGCAAAATGATTTGCAAGAATCTCAAGAATTCACCAAACCGATCTTCACTCCTTCCACCAAAGCCGAACAAGGTGAACATGATGAAAACATATCGCCTGAAAAAGCGGCTGTAATTGTTGGACAAGAATTATGCGATAAGTTAGAATCAACGGCCATCGAGTTATATTCAAAAGCGAACGAATATGCTAAGTCAAAAGGTATCGTTATTGCTGATACAAAATTTGAATTTGGCTTAGACAAGGACAACAACATAGTTTTAGTTGACGAAGTATTAACACCGGATTCTTCAAGATTCTGGAATGCTGCCAACTATCAAATTGGCAAATCTCAAGATTCTTATGATAAGCAATTCTTGAGAGATTGGTTAACTGCAAATAATTTAGCCGGTAAAGATGGAGTCGGCATGGAGAAACATATAATCATTAAGTCTAAAGAAAAGTATATTGAAGCATATGAATCATTGACCGACAAAAAATGGTCCGAATTGTTATGTTGATTGATTACCGACCTTTTCGGGAAACTAATTAATGAACCTATATATGTGATACTTATATATAATTAATGCTAGCTATGTTACAAAATTCGAACCAAATTCCCGATGCTGTAAATTTTAAGCCTCTTCTTTTTAATGTTGCAAACTCCATTATTTTTACTTTTGGAGTCCATCACGGTAATACATGCTATTATATTTTACTCCCCATAAATGAATGAATTATTTGATGAAAATATTTTTTAAAATTCTTATATTTTTGGTTTTATTGTGGTTATTGAGATAAATCAATATCTATTTTTCCGGATGTATAATTCTTCGAATTCAGGTATGTTCCTCTTTTCTAAGCTTAATCTTTCCAATTCATCTGTAACTCTTTTCCTGTAATTATTGCCCTGAAATCTCGTCGGTGATGATTTGAATTGGTCTGAATGGTAGCCATTCGGGTCATAGTCGCTATTCTCACTATTTCTTGTTTTCAATGGGATTCTTCTAGTTAGTTGTGGGGACAACAATTGTGGCTGATCATCCAATTGTAGTTCCTTAGGGCCCTTTGGTTTATTTGGCAGCATAAGATGTTCATTAGACGCATAGTGGTTGGTCAGATACAAATTAGTCCGAGTAACTGTTTTGTTTGGAGACAGCGAAGATATCGGATCTGATTTTTTCCTGTGTAATTCCTGATGTGGCTGAGGCTGTTGATACTGATGCTGTTGTTGATTTTGATGCTGTTGTTTCTGTTTATTTAAAATTTCCTTTAGCCTCTGTTGAACTTCATGTTCGACTACCAATTTAAATTCCCTTTGATAGCCAAGTCTAACTTCTTTAGCCTCCTGGTCCATGGATTTCTTTCTCATTTCAAATTCTTCAATTAGTTCTTCTTCCAATTGTTTTTTCTGCGAATTGCATTTTTTTTGCATATTATTATATTCATTCTCTAGTTCTTCTCTTTGAACAAACATTTTCCTTTCGATGTTGTTTAATAATGATTCTTTCTTTTTTATTTCCTCATTCTTAGTCAATAATTGCTTTTGAAATTCATTCAAATTTGCATTTATCTCTTTCAATTCCATTTCTTTCCTTAGAAATCTAATCGACAAGGTTTCCAATAAATCATAACAAGATGGTCGTAAATTCGGATCAACTGTTATGCATTCTTTAATAATGGATCTTAATTGGGACGAATAAATTTCAGGTAAGTTTGGAATTATCCCTTGTTTAATTTTACTCTGTAATTGTAGATGCGTCTTGGCCTGAAATGGTGGCTGAAGGGTACAAAGCTCAAATAACACACAACCTAATGACCAAATATCACACACAGGTGAGTATGGATTATCCATCAATACCTCAGGTGACATATAGTACGGAGTTCCCACGTAGGTCTTAGCAAAGTCATTTTGAGAGGTTAGCATCTTAGCTAAACCGAAATCTCCTAACTTGATTGATTTACCAGAATTTAACATAAAAATATTATCAGGTTTAATGTCCCTATGAATTACTACTGTTTCTGAATCTATAGTTGGTTCGTCGTCAACTGAATTTGAGAATAAGTTAACTTTTTTTGCGTCAATCCCATAATGGCATCTATGCAATGCAAACAATGTCTGAACTAGAACTTGCCAAATAAATTCTTCGGGTACCACTTCTTTATTTTTTTGGAAATTTGAAATTACCTGTGCTAGATCTCCCCCATCACAATATTCCATATAGATATGTATAGATTTTTTTTGAATTATATGATCATGTCGGTAGTACTTAACGATATTCGGGTGATTCAATTCTCTCAATATTCTTAGTTCAGATATTAATTGGTTTCGTTCTTGATTGTTCATAGAATTATACTCTATTTCTTTTCTAACAAATATTTCACCAGTTGATTTTTGTTGAACTTTTCTGACTGTTCCATAAGATCCTTTACCTATGACTTCTAATGCGTCATATTCATTGGTTATAATAGTTGATGACATTGCAATTTGAATGATTCAAATGTTAATAGACAATATACGTGTACTCTTATCTTCTATTTACTAACAAACCGCAAATTCTTTGCATTATCTAAACATACAACTCGTAATATAATTGCTATGTATAAATTGTATTTATTATAACACCCAAGATTAAAGCAATTAGATATTTCTTCGATATTCTTTTCAATATTAATATCCCGTATAGAATCATATAAATTTCACATTAATCAGAGTGCAACAAATTTGAAGTTGTGGTGTTTACAAAATTTCCTAACTAGGAAGCATAATATATTTTGTTTTTATCTAAGATATTAAAGCGAAATTGATGACAATAGTTACGTAAAATTGAAGCATGATCTAGGTATTGTAGTATTTCTACTCTCATAAGGTTATGTTTGGGGTTGATAAATATATATTATCTAAATTGTTTATCAGTTTTATCTCAGATAAAATGTGAAGTTACTACATCGACATGGCAACCTTATGCAATATAATACTATTATTTAAGATTAAGGGATTATAAAAATATGTAGTATACGGCATATATATCCAAGAGGGGGATTTTAAGTGATATAGCCTGTCTGTTATTTTACAGAATGTAGAGATTAAGGGCCGTCCACAGAATATATAAAGATTAATAGCTCTTGAATTCTCTATAATAGTTGAGAAGTGTTCCAAAAACCAAACGCGTAGACTTCTCGACTGTTTAGTACATCTCATTTATTTCTAGAAGGGTTTACCTGTTTTTTTGTGCTTATAAAAGATGAAATATTTTTGCAAAAACTGGCTCATGAATTTTGAGACACTGGTTGATAATTCTAAATAAGTTCCGACGATCAACTAATGATTGTTATCGCTTTATTCGATACTAATGTTGTTTACGTTGATAAAAATCATTTACTAATAAATCAATATCAAATAAATTAACTTATTCATATTACTATCATGATGGGTTTAAAAATTCTATATTGTATACTTTTTTGTTTTCGAATTTTTAAAATAAATGTAAATTATTGAAGAATATTAAAAAAAAGTAAAACATGTTAGTAAATTGTATTGAACAAAAAGAAAATAAACAACCAAAAAAATCTTTGATCAAAGAGGATCAAGCAAAGTATTAATATAAAAGGCAAGTGTAGCTATTAGTTAATTAGCTTATCGATTCATATTATTCTTTGAAATGAGTTCGAAATATCCAACTTATGAGTCTAAATTCAAGGCGTTGATGGAAAGAAATCCGGATGCAGAAGGAGAGTTTATTTATTGTGTTTTGACGACGTCTATATGTTGCAGGCCGACATGCTCATCAAGATTGCCACTGAAGAAAAATATAATATTTTGTGAAAGTGTTGAAGAAGCAATAGAACGAAGCTTTAGACCTTGCAGGAGATGTAAGCCTGATGTTTCAACTGGTTGGAATTAGCTCCGGGAAATTATTAAACAGGCGTGTTCAATAGTAATGAAAATAGCTAGAACTAAAAAAAAAAAATGCACAAGCGTTGGCTTTTGAATTGGGTGTATTCAGATGGCGTATCTGTAGGACTTTCAAAAATTAAACCGGCATGACCCCCAAGAAGTTTTACAATGAATGTATGAAGGAGTCGGATCCGTTTAATTTAAAGCCTTTACCGTAGTACAAACAAAGAAAATTTACAATAGCAAAAAGTTCTATCTAGATTCTCTTCAAATTCAAACACCAAATGTAAAGAAGACGCTGAAATAAGTGAAGTTGAGCATTTGACTTCTGAAATGATTTTTGACGATTATGATGTACTACGTCACTTCACTGAATCAGTGGATGAAACTTTCATCAAGCATCTATAAAGCATTGTGTATACCCAGAAGGATATCGATTGCAACCCGTTTCATAGTATATATAAAGATTACTTTAACTTTTGGTGAATACATGCATGGTCCGAATGCACATGAAATATGACTCGATAATCTCCTGCAAAACCCAGTTATCTGTCGTCATATTGCTTGCTCATTTATGAACTATTGAAGTGAACGATCAATTCCTGGTTCATGTCTATTATGAAAAATAGAGCATAGATTTTACACAGTGGTTGTTGCTTGTAGGTTCAAGATTCTACGGCCTTGATAAAAGAATGAACTTTGAGGTTTTTTTTTGGGCCACAAAATTACAAGAATATTTTCAGTAACGAATTTATTTTAATTGCGTCAAAACACCGCCCTATTATAAACTACACCATACAAGTGCTACAAGTAAAAAAAAACTTTAATATATATTCAAATTTAATAAATTTTATACGTAAAAACTATTAATTAATTTATAATAATAAAGCAGCGAAAGAGATAGCAGAGAGACCGAATAAAATTTGACCTGGGACCTTGTACGAAGCAGCGTTTTCTTGTGCATCGACTTCTGGAGCGTCAGATGATGCAGCAGCAGAAGAGCTAGATTCTTTGTCAGCCGTAGGTAATTGTTCTTGTGCAGAAGATTGAGCTGGGGCAGACGTTTCGGGAGTAGAAGTTTCTGCTTGAGTCGAAGCTTCCGCTTGAGTAGACGTTACTGGAGCAGAAGGTTCGGGAGTAGAAGTTTCTGCTTGAGTCGAAGCTTCCGCCTGAGTAGATGTTACTGGAGCAGAAGGTTCTGGTGTAGAAGTTTCAACTGGGACTGACGAGTTGGAGTCTTCAGTGACAGTGGCTTCAGCGGCATACTTTAAAGCATTGGCATCACTAGAAGCAATATACCAGTATGGACTTTCGACACCAACCTTAGAACAAATAGAAGTAGCTAAACTGGTAGCAGTGGAGACCTCAACACCCTTACAGTTTTCAGCAATACACTGAGCAACAGGAGCACCCCAATTGGACATCATACAGAGACAACCTGGGTCCCAATATGGACATGGGGTGCTGTCAGTGTCTTCTTCGACACATGGCTTGGCACATTCTGGAAGACCAGAGTAAATTGGGTCAGCAAAACCGTTAATGGTAGCAGTGTGGGAAACTGATGGGTAATCAGCGTAGTTAGCAGCATTAGCTTGGGCAAAATATAAGGAAACGACAGCGGTAGTCAATAAATTAGCGGAAATCATTTTTTATTAAGCGAATGAGTATTACTTTTAAGTTATAAGATTTTGATGGAAACGATTAAAAAGTGAAAACTGTGTCTTTAAATAGTTTTCCAGTTGATCTCTAAAACATAAGCAAAAGTACATAGGGAATATCAAAGAAAGCCATTGAATGCCTAAAAACGACTCGTCCGTAAACTTTTTTCCGGCTTGCGGATTTTACTTGATGAATCTGATAAAGCAAATAATTGCATAATCCGCTATATAATTGTGCATGCATTCTGTGCATATACTATCACAATAAGAATAACTTTCTTTAATTACCACTCGTCTTCTTCAATTATCGGCTCTAAGCATGCATATCGATACTATATCCGATTAATACATATAAGCGATACAGAGATTTTACTGTGACACCAATCGGACATATCGGTGGTATAATTATCTGTTAAATCTACGAAATTATCTATAGTAAGATTTCGACCGTGCATATTCCATCTAAATTTGACTAATGCAGATATTTCAATGCAGAAAATTCATATGAATACCAATCGGATATATCGGTGGAATAGTTAGCTAGTTACTAAATCTTCAATTTTCTTGGATGCTTTCCGTTGGAGACGTCTTCTCTGCCAATCATTGGATAGACACATATGTAGCTTGTGCGCCTTGTGTGAAAATAATTACTGTAGGTTGAACGGGATGTAAATGAACCTCTAGGGATGTAAACATGCGCAAAGTTACGTTGAGGTCTAGACTGGAAAATCGGCGAAAAAAAACCCCAAAGTTATCGTAAAAAGAGTGTAATTTATTGAACTGTTCAAATAAAGAATATGTAATGAGACTATAAAACTAGTGAGATCATGAACATAATGAACGCCACTCTAGGAACTTCATTGACAGAAATAATTCTGGCATCGTTTTCCATGGAACTCGCTGCAGAGGATGTTCCTGAGGACGTTTCAGATGAAGTTCTCAGCTTCTTTGTAGATGATGATTTGCTGCTGCTGTCAGTTAAGCTAGCCGAATTGCTGGAAACAGTCGATAAGTCCTTTGCCTTCTTCAAATTTGCAGCTGAACTGAGGGCTGTAGATATGGATCCAGGCATTAACCATTGGTTAGCACCCACGCCCGAACATAACGAAACGGCTAAACTGGTAGCGCTGCTAACGTCTTTCCCAGAACATTTGGATGCGAAACACTCACCAACTTGACCTGCCCATTGTGGCATAACACAGAAACACCCCGTATCCCAGTATGGACAAGGTGTGTTATCTGTACTTATTTCAACACAATCCTGGGCACAATCTGGTAGCTTAGTGTAAATTGGATCAGCAAACCCATTAATACTCGCGGTCTTTGGAACTGATGGGTATGTTGCCCAGTTTTGCCCAGAGACAACAGAAATGATAGCAGCAAAAACTAAAAACAAACACAGGTAATTCATTCTTCTTGGAAGGTAGATATATTTCTGTTTGCAAAAAAAAATTAAACCGGCTATTATACTTTTATATCTGAAGAAGACTTTGCGTATTACGAAGCAAAAAATCCCTATATTTCCGTCCATGCGCAATATTTTTTTGCGACATTTAGATTGATCAGATAATAACTTTTATGCAGCTTTTCGAGCATTTGCTTGGCGCAACACCAGAACACGTAGAGTTATAGTAATAACGTTTTTTGTTTCCGACTCGGCAATGTAAGGCATTTCATAATCTGCATTATCTGGTTATCTGCATTAATATACTCGTGACCACGCATATTATAAAGGACAAGCAAACCTACGAGAGAGAAGGCTTTAGTACTGGATACCATTGAAAAAATCTTATATAGTTATAGAAATCCAAGCAGATCACTGAAAAGATTAGCTTTCTATATCTTTTGCTAATTAAATTGCGAATTCTAAACTAAATATTGGTTATTCTTAGGGACAAACATGAGCATTCGATTCAGTGAGCAGTATTACGTTGAAAAACAAAGAAATGATGATTTTCAAGGATTGATATTTTTGGTTGGTGCATTGGGGTTGATTTTTTATGGGCTAATTTTTCACTGGTTGCCACGCATTCTTAGGGGAAAGAGAGAAGTGGCTACGCTAAAATACAAATGGGTTTTCAATATGATGAAGATATGGGACATTCTTACTGGGTGCATTGGAGTGAACTTACCATTTCGCAAACAGAAATGCTATGTCCAACGGAGCTTGATCTTACTAGGGTTCATATATTTGGCTATCAATGCGGCATTCAGTTACGTTAAGACCGTCGACTTGGACTACGAACCTAGATTTTATATCATAGGTAAAAGATTAGGGAGACTTTCTGTAGGAAATTTACCATTGCTTAATATCTTAATTCTCAAGAATGATCTTGTAACTTCATTCACCGGTTTGCAGCACGACAGGATTGAAGTTATGCATCATTGGTTGGGAAGGCTAATTTGGACCATGGTTACAGTTCATTTGTCTTTAACTATTACGTATTGGGTAGGGTTAGATTTCGAAGTTATGATTTTCATACCTCCACAAATATTTGGTATGATTGCATATGCTACCATGTTCTTTTTGACATGGGCCAGTATGAGATTCATCAGAAAATGGTCATACGACTTTTTCCTTGTTCAACACAAAGTATTGGCGATCATTATGCTTTTATTCGTATTTTTCCACAACCCTTCAAGTAAGGCTGGGGTGTTGATAGCTGTTCATATTGTTGTACTTGATCGTGTTATATCTAGAATAATTGGTGTGATTCACAGAAGAACTAGTCCTACGAAAGGAATTTCTGATTTCAAACTTTTGGATGAAGATACTTTAGAAGTTAACATTGAAATTAAAACATTGTTAAACCCAAATAAATGGTATTCAAAAATTTTACCAAAAGTTGGTAATTGGAATGTTGGCCAGCATGTATACCTTAATGTCAGTAAAGTCAGTTTATTCCAATTTCATCCATTTACAATATCAAGCACCCCTGAATCAGGTGCCATTAAATTAATCATAAGGAGAAGGAATGGGTTTACCAAGAGGTTGATAAAAAAGATTGAGGCTTTACAACAAGATGAAGAGCTAGCCGCCGATTTTGTGCAATTAAAAGTGTCATTATGGGGCCCGTATGGTGGCAAAATTCAGCCACTTCTTAACTTTGATTCAGTATTGTTTTTTAGTGCAGGATCAGGGTCTTCGTTTACATTCCCGTTGGCTCTTGATCTTTTACAGACAATAAGACAACGAAATGAAGCCGGTGACTATTTCCATCGTCCAGAGAAAGCATTTATCCAAATAGTCTGGGTGATTAGAGACATTCAAAATATCAATTGGTTCAGGGATATTTTAAATCAATTATCGAAGTATATAGAAGATGGAACTGTCCGTATTGATGTGTACGTCACTCAATCACAACCAAATAAATTAATTTGTCATGAAACCGTTGAACATGATTCCACCAAAGAGGTATCTACGAAAGAAATAGTTAGAGATTTGGAAGATACTGCCTCCTCCAGTGCTTCAGATTCAGAATACGAATCCACAATCTTTGACTTAACAAACATTGAAGTACATTATGCACGCCCAAAAGCGTCTTCATTGATAAAGAATAGTGTTGACGAATTAATAACTGAAGACAAAGCTGGCTGCTTTAAATCTTTAGCTGTAATAAGTTGCGGTCCTTCATCGCTCACCGATAGTACGAAGGAGGAATGTCAAAGAAATCGCCAGAGAAAACACTCTCCAGATATTTATTGTTTCACAGAAAATTATTCATGAGTTTTGTTGTATTGGAAATATCATATTTTCTGTATGTGGCACTTTTTAACTGATGTAATATACATTTTACAAAACTTTGGAGGAATCGTATGATTGGAAAATGTAGATGACACTAAGCACTATATCGACTTATTGTAATGATAAACAATTGTGACTTCTCTCGATCATATATTAAGAAATCTTAGTTACATTCGGTGTGCACTCCTTTTTTTAAACTCTGTAACGTTTTAATCAAAAATGTCGAATTTTATATGCAGAATTTTTTTGATTTCATATTTGTTCCTTTTAATTTATTAATCATAGAGTATGGATATAGAAAGATACATTAGTGTATTTGGTCAGGCAGATTATCATATACATTTTATAATGCCGTTAGGTGAGCCTGAGAACTTAAGACAATAGCTACTCAAGAAATTTAGATCTACGATTTGGTGGGGGTTCGCGCAACCACCCCACCCCCACCAGAAATCCGGTTTCTGGGATAATCTTAAAGTGGAGTGGTTTTGGACATCGTTCCTTATGAACTTAGTATTTAAATGAACAAGGTTCTGTTGTTTTGTAGATTGGATAATTCTATTAATCAAAAATGAGTGTTGCTACTAAGTATGTATGGTTTTTTGAGAGCATGTTTATGAAGTTATTGAATTACTAACAACCACTTAGATCCACAAAAGTGTTAAAGTTTTATAATGGTCAAGAAATTCCTGCGAACGGCTTAGGAACTTGGCAATCAAAGGACGACGAAGTCTACAATGCTGTAATTGCAGCATTAAAGGTCGGGTACAAGCATATTGATACCGCAGCTTGTTATGGCAATGAAGAGCCAATCGGTAGAGCTATCCGCGATGCTGGTGTTAACAGAAAAGACTTATTCATTACCACTAAGATCTGGTGTACTGATCACACCCGTGTTAAAGAAGCCTTGAACATATCTTTGAAGAAGTTAGGGTTGGATTACGTCGATTTGTACTTGATGCACTGGCCTGTTCCATTGAACCCAAATGGAAACCACCCATTATTCCCAACGTTACCAGATGGGAATCGTGATATCTCCAAGGACTGGGACTTTATCAAGACTTACGAATTAATGCAAAAGTTATTGGACCTGGGCCAGACAAAGTCAATCGGGGTCTCTAATTTCTCCATTACCAATTTGAAGAAATTATTAGCTGCTCCAACGACAACCGTCAAGCCAGTTGTTAATCAAGTTGAATTGCACCCATACTTGCCACAGCACAAATTATTGCAATTTGCAAAGGAAAACGATATCATTTTGGAAAGTTACAGTCCTTTAGGATCTACTGACTCTCCTATTTTGACTGATGAAGTAGTTGTGAAGATCGCTGAAAAGAACAAAGTTCCTCCCGCCACCATTTTAATCTCCTGGGCATTATGGAGAGGTGCAGTTGTCTTACCAAAATCTGTTAGCGCAAATAGAATTGAAAGTAATTTCAAAGTTATCGATCTTTCGGACGAAGATGGAAAGGCTTTGAACGATCTCCATAAATTGAGAGGCATTAAGAGATTAGTCTTACCAAACTGGGCGCCTGCAGTCGTTTTCGATTCAGATGAATAAACGTCTAGTTTTAAGTAGTATTTACGTAGAATCAATATACAGACAGTTTTCAATTCCGGTATTAATCGTAAGCCACCATCATTTTTCGTGGGGCGCATTGTGGGGTAGAGCGAGAGCGATATATGAGAATCAAGGTATCCAATAAACGACGAATTTCAAAAAGTTTTATGTTCTTCGTATATGGACTTTCAATTAACTGACAGGCATGAAAAGAAAAAGTGTAGGCGGAGCATCACAGTATTTTTGTGATGTAGATGGATGCAACAAGATTTTCTCCCGATCTGATCATCTAGCAAGACATAAACTTAATCACAATCCAGAAACTTTCTATACTTGTAAATGGACAGGCTGTAACAAACAGTTCGTGAGAAAGGACGTGAAAGAAAAACATGAGAACAGGCATTTGATTAAGAGGGATAAACAAAAAAACAACCAAGGGAAGAGAAATTCGCAAAGTTTAGATCTGAAAGTGTCTAGTTCTCCACTTGGTAATATTTCAAATACAGATTTCAATGATAGAAACAACACAGAAGACAAGTCGGAAAATATGCCATCAAATAAAATTCAAAGAAAACTGGCATCTTTGCCGTTTAATAACGTTGCATATAACTATAGTAACGAATACGATAATAACGAAGTAGATAATCAATTGATAAGAAACCCAGATTTATGCCAGGGGACGGATAGATATCCTGGTTTGGATGAACTAAACAATTCTACCAATATTGTTTCCGACAAGAATGTTTTGCCAACGGATTTAACTCAATGGCTCTTTAACGATGATGCGTTTTTGAACAACAATGGAGAACTTAGTCCTAATTTCATCTTTAATGGTATAGACAATTACGCCAGCTCACTTTCAATGGATGCGTTTGCAATTTCGCCAAAATTTCCCCATCCAAACTTTCAAACATATGTGGACGAAACAATAATTCTTAAATTGACGGCTTTGATACCTGCGATGGCAGATATAATTGATTTTGGTGTTGTCCAAGTGGAGAGATGTTTAGAAATCTATTGGTCTATATACCATGTGCAGTATCCAATACTTCACAGACCATCCTTTAATACTCATGAGGCCCATCCGTTATTATTATTAAGTATCATTATGATTGGTGCAGGTTTATCGTTTCATACTGGTCAAGATGAATCCAATATATTTAAAGATGCACAAAGCTTTGCCGATACAATAGCAGAGCCATTAAGATGGTTGATTTGCGCGTCCGATGAGTTCACTTCTCCAGTGAAGTCCTGGATTATTCAAAGCCTAATTATTCTTGAAAGTTATGAGTTTTCTTGTTCTAACAGAAAACTACATGAAAGAGCATATTTACATCACGGACTCAAGATTCAATTATTAAGGAGAAGTCCGATATTAGGAGGTGATCCTCTAAATAGATCTAATGAAGACAACGAATTAACGGAAGAACAAGATCTTTGGAAAAAATGGATTGAAATTGAGTCGTTAAAGAGAGCTGCCTTGGTATCATTCTATCTTGACACTATTCGTGCAACGATTTTCGGACATGAGATAATTCTATTTGCTCATCAAATCAAGTTATCTTTACCTTGTGATGATATTCTATGGGAGATGTCTATCATAGATAAAAATAATCTCCCGCCACAAACAGAGACCCCCAAGTTCATTACTGCTTTAACCAAATTGTTACGCAAGGAAAAATTCGAAGCACCATCATTAAGTAGAAAAATATTATTAGCAGGCTTATTAACAATTAACTATCAAATGGAACAGAAAGATCTCCAGGTAACATTCTTAGGCTGGGAATCTGTAAAGGAATCATGGAAGGAGACGATATATATGGCAATCGAGGAGTGGAGGGAATCGATTTGTCATGGAAGTTGCCGTGAAACTAAATCAGCATTTTATTTACCGTTCAGTAACGATGACACACATCCGTTGTCTTCCAGAATCAATGACACTCAATGTAAGTTTCCAGTTTATCATATTGGACAAGCATTTATGAAAATTAATCAATATGATTGTATCATATACGCGGGGGCACCAAGTCGGATGAACGTTAAAACTGCGGAAAGAGATTACACTGCAGTCGAGAGTCGTATTGAAGTGTGGGCAAATTCACCTAGTGGAAGAATTTCTGTGATTGATTGTTATTTATTTTTATATGAAATGCTATTTGCAGAAGATGATGATAACATGAAGCTCTTTTATGATCCGTCGAGCGATCCAATATTTTATAGGCCGAACATTGTCGCTACTTCGTTATTCGTTATATGGGCATTTAACTTTTCATTGAAAGGGCCTGAATCCTTTATTTTTTCATCGGAGTCAATGATGATACAATCGTCAAATTTAGCGAACAAACAGATGTCATCTTATCGTGGAACAAATAGATTTGACTTAGAATTTGGAAATGACAGTTGCCCACCAGAAATTGAAGATGGCCATTGTTATATTAAAAGAATTTGTGATGCACTTATGAGGAATAATAATGGCAAAAAATTATCTAATGAATATAAGAAGAAATATGCTGCACATTTAAATGAAATTCCAAATAAACACAACATGGTAGGATTACTAAGATTGTTTAAGGATAAATATCAAGATTGCAATTCAAGTATATGTCGTGAATACTCAGATCTTTTGGAAAACTGTATACAAAGAAGTTTAGGCAAAAACAGACAATAAGAAGATTTAATGTTGCAGTTGAAGTATGTGGAGTAACCTAAAAGCTTCATAGATACGTAAAAAATACTAGTTATGCATAATTGACCCACAATTGACCAATCTATATTTATGAACCTTAACTTTAGAATTAGTTGAAGTTAGCATCGTATGATTAATGAGTGTCAAAAATTCACAAGGTGTTCCCAAATTATTATCAATCGATATCTCATCTAGAATATCTTTGTATAAAGATTTACATTTTCTAATTATTGCAAATATTAGTTTCTTTTCGGTTATATTGATACTCATTCTATTTAATTTTAAAGATTACGGAACGCGAGAATAGGATGGTTTTACACATCATTACAAGCTACCCTTCTGCCTTTGAAAATAGGTTTTCTAATTCTTTCTCATTCGGAAGACTCAACTTTTGTAACCATTGATTTTTAGAGAATGGTTCTGAGCATGGTTGACAATTTACTGCACAAGCAAATTTAGCAGCTGAATTGGCATCAATTGAACCCACTAAATATGGTAATATCACTTTAGATGCCATTAAAATAGTATTTGGATCTGGCTCGATAAATGCAGCCTTTCTGTCGCCCAATGAATTGACAGCTAAACTTCTATCTTCACTAGTTGTCACACTCCTAATGCCTTGGATTCAGATATAATGATTGAGCTAAGACCTTTATCTTTCATTGAAGGCGCCGCAAAACCACGTTCTATCGAATCGACTTTACGTGAACTTTTATTTTTGACATGTTGCACCCCGGATATGATACTTAAGCTTTTTAATGATGCAAATTTTCACATTGATACCGAATATAGGGGTCCACTGGGGACATAAACCACCTTCAAAATCACAAGACCTGTTAGTTTGTCTGACATAGAAATCATTTCCACTAAAATTAAAACCAATAATACTATCGAGGGTTACCAATTTGAATCCTCTTAAGTTGTTCTCAATACCTACCTCATACTGTGGACAAAAGTTATCGTATTCTTCAGCTTGGTACCTGAAGTTGAATGTTTTTTATGGGCCACTGGTTAGTGCAACAGTGTCTCCCTTTTTGTGTGAAACAAGAAAACCCGGAAATCTATGTATCATCTTCGAGGAATAATTCCTCTTTGGCAGCCCAAAATGGATGGGTTTCAGGAAGCATAAAGGGCACATAAGTTTTAAATGCTCAATATGGCGATTGCGGTGAATTATATGCTTCACACATAAACTGATTAGGATAAGAAAGTGTTGCTTCTAAACTTGGAAATTGGTTGTCTTAACCACCGTCTTAAGTTTCTTAAATAAACCCCTTCAAAATATAATTGGTTCTTCATCTGATTTAGATATCAAACGTAAAAAACCGCAAAAAGAAATAACCGCGATCCTGTAAATCATAGATCTTCGATATGAAATAGAAGCTCCATCATCAGCAAACCAATGTATATACTCTTTTGCAAATTGTCTGGCCCTGTCTTTAAACTTTTCGCTTCTTTCTGGATCTGTTTCGCGTCTTACCAAGAACTAAATCAACACATATAAATGCAAGGCAAACGGATTATAATAGTAAATACTGGCTTTCTTGCGGTGAGAAGACAATCACTGACTCAAAAGTACGCAAAGAGCGAAGATCAATAGTTGAACACGGAGGTGAAATCTAAACGGTAAAACTTTTGCGACCTGAAATAAAGTTTTAACTATTCATTTTATTAATGCAAAACATTAAAAATGCCTTCGTAGATGGTTGTATATTAGATTGTTTTATAATATGTTTCTTTTTAAATTAAAATATAATTTAGAGGATTATTTGCCCAGCGAATCTCTTTCATGAGGATCGCTAGACTTTCTTTCGTCTTCAAAATGTTCAATTTTCATTTTTGAATGTAATTCCTTATCAGATAAAAATGGAACCTCAGGTTGCCTCTACTTCTCCAGGTAGGAACTTTTTCATCCCCGTTTTGACCAATCTCTTCTAATATTTTGCCATTGGTTCCTGGAAAGAAAAACAAAACATGTATGGACTTACAACCACAAAATGTTACATAAATAATGTATTTCCTCCAAGTGATATTTTTAAAGCAGATGGTATATAAAATAGCGAATGCGAAATTAAATATCCAATTAGCAGATGTAGCAATAGCAGTACCTCTTTGTCTCGATGCATTATCTCCACAGGATTTGGCAAAATATACTCAATTGTAGACACCCCAACCCTCAGACTATGAAACAACAAACAAATAACATGATGTTCTGACAGCTTTTCCAAAAAGTTTTCTACCATCAGGAATCTTTAATCTAACAGTATCGTTACCCCCAATTTTGTCAATGGGAACAATATAAGTGGCTAAAGAATATTTCCAAACCATCATCCCAACCGCTCCAACTAAAGAAATTGGTCGTCACTTGAATTTATCCATAAATAAGAGAGATATGGCAGTTACTATTATTTTAAAAACATATCGAATAGAGGATGCGATTAAATTAGCATTATCGCTGTAACCAACAATCTCAAAATATTTGGACAACGTAATTATTCATAACATTCAGACCTACTAACTGTTGACATATCTGGGCACTTACGGTGATTCTTCTATCGATACTTTTTGGTAAATAAATCCGCAAATGCGAAGGATCTAAATTTTTCGGATGCAAACATTTGCTCTTTAATCTCACAAATTTCAATTATGAAGTCAGGATCCTCTCTATTACCTTTAGCTTGAACATTTTCAACGATTTGTTCTACGATATCCTGATAACCTTGCTTTGCTAACCACCTTGGAGATTCTGAAATAAATAAGCGTCCTAGAATGAGAATAAGACCTGGAACAATTTGTAGACTCCAAACATGCCCAAAATAACCAACACCATTGATGAAGCGATAACCAAACCCCACATACAACCTAACAAGAATTCCAATTGTAACAGGGGTTGCAAAAGTCCACCTACCAAACCTCCAATTTTTCCTGGGGCCATTTCGGAGCCATACACAGGAGCAACGGAAGAGCCGAATCCAACACCGTACCCAGAAATAATTCTCCCAATGATTAATTGAGCTAAATCTTGGAATGTTGATTGAATTGCAGCTCCCGTTGCCCAGAAGAGATCATACGTAAACAAGGAATGTCTCCTACCAGGATGTTCTGATATAAATGAAGCAGATATTTACCCGAAGAATGAACCTAAAGCCATTGTCGAAGTAATAAAGCCTTACATTTCCGTACTGGGATAATTGGAGTATGCAAGGTAATCTTCATCACTGACAAAAGCTGGAATTGACGTTTCGTCAATTCCAAACATCATACCAGAAATACAGGAGATTATTGTAACGACATAAACATTATAGAATTTTGGGAACTCATCAAAAAAAATCCTAACACTAAAGGGAAGCTGTACCAATCTGTTTTAAAATGCCATATAAAAAATATTATACTTTTTATGCAGAGTAAAGATTCTATATATAGCATAAATTGAATGGTGGGATTAATTTATACCGACGCACTGATAGAAATGTAGTAATGTTTTAACATTTTAACAGCATATTGAGCGACTGAAAATATGCCAGTAAAAGGAGTCTAACGACTTCTGGTTTGGTTGTTATTGATATTAACAACAAGTTCTAATACAATTAAAATAAACAATCGTGTAATTATGCGTGAGATAACTTAAGCTCATCATTCTAATTTTCGATTATATTGTTAAATGATAGACAATGACTTGGATAGATATGGATTTAAAAGTATTTATTTGTTTAAGGAGTTATAGTATTTGATGCCATATAATCTAATTTTACGAATTGATTATAAGTTATTGGGCATATTAGAGATGGATACTCAAACGTTAATCATTCTGATTAGAATCTTCAAATTAATCATATTTCTTCGTTTGACAAATTTTATTATACAATATTTCTAATTGGATACTGCTACTGGGATCGAAAAAGCTATTGAATATGCTTTGATGACTTTTGTCATTGTTTCGATTTACTAAGGAACGTCTGTAAGTGATATTATTCCTTTTAATTTAGGGCAGATTTTCTGTTTTAATCAAGAGGGAGTTTTTTTAAAAGCATAGTTGATTATATGTTCTAATTTATGTACAGCCAAAAGTTCAGATTTTAAGAATGCTCAATTTAGTCGTTAAAATTCTTGAGCATATGAAATAATTCTTCGCAAATAATAATATTGAATTGTGCTACGGGGATTCATGCTTCTCATGTATCTAATTTTTGCTTTATGATTTCCGTATTTTAAGACATTGCATAGAGGGCTATTAATTGCAAAGCATTTTATGAAGCACTTTTGTATATAGCGATAACCCAGAAATTAATCTTCCTTTTCCTGCAGCTCATAACCAAGCATACGTTGTGATTAAGCCGCAGGTTGCTCTGAGTTAAAATATTAAATAACTTGTATTTTACATGATGAATAATAATATGATATTAATAATACTCTTCTAATTTTCCATTATAAATAAAATATAGCAAATTTAAGATAAAGGAGAACACTTATAAGTACTATGACCAGACACAAATATTATTATGTTACTTCTGTAGTAATTTAATTTAACTTATTATAAGGACGATTAAAATGAGAAGATTAAATATTCATTAACGTAAATAAAATATTCGCACCCCCCTTGGTAATGAGGTAAGACTCGACGACATTTGAAACTATGAAAGCCAAATTGTAAGCGTTTCTTGCCAAACAAATAGTTTGTGCATTTAAATTTGTAGCAGACATTTCAATCACAATGGTGAAAGCTGGAGGTCTAATTGTGAGAGCGTAAGTGGCAACCCAAATCAAAGTTAACGCTGCCTGAGCCCATCTAGCATTTGCATTGTTTTCCACAGGAACTGCTAAAATACCAATAATGAAAAGCATTATAACTAGTACCAAATAACCACTAACATAAATATTTCTTCGACCGAACAGTTTTAACAAAAACCAAGAGCAAAATGTGCCCATAAATGCTATACCCGTTACTACAAGATTTAATTTATAAGTATCTTCACTATTAAAACCGGCTTGAGAGAAAAAGTAAGTTGGGGAATAAGCAAAGGTGGCTCCTGAGAGTACTTGGCCAGCAAACACAACAGAATACAAGAAATTTCAGTCCTACGAAGATTAGAACCCTGGAAACACCTTAAGTAACCTTTTAACTCTTTGACATCTTCGTTCGTAACTTTTTCTCGTTCTTGTTCAAGTTTATTAGTATATATCATAAGAGCCACTGTTTGGTGAGCTCTATTTTGGATTACTTTAGAACCTAGTCTCCTGACAGCAGTTTCCGCATCGTCGATCCTACACTTTTTTACAAGCCACCAAGGGGAATCAGGTGCAGCGCATGTTAAAATAAAAAGACTCAGATGAAGGCGCAAGTTATGCAGATGTTACTTTATCCCAAGAAAACCTTAAAAATACTTAGCAGTTCAATATTGTGAAATTAACGTTACTGCTTTTGATAATTTATTATCATAATATATAGAGAATAATCGAGACTTCGAAATTCCATACCAACCAGTTTTCCCTTTAGATTTTAATAATAGTATTTATGGTCTGGAATACCATAGGCTGGCATCACTCACAAGGGATATTATTACAGTTACCCCTAGACGGTATGATTGCCAAACATGGTCCAATAATAATTTAAGGCGTATTCCTATCGTTGAAATATATATGATAATAATACTTCATCTCAAATTGGAGCCACTCATTCTCTGGAATATTTTCTTTCTTTCTTTCTTCAACAATAATACTGAGTTTAACCCTGGATCACAGCAACAGCTCAATAAAACTCTAGTTGATTTTTTTTGATAAAGAAGGTATCTATACGAATCATTATGGTGCTCATGCAACATTGTCGCAAGTCAAAAGTAAACAATGGATATCATTATGACTAAATTAAAACCAAATAACCACGATGTTTGCGGAGCTCCAGAATGGCTTAGTTATGATTCAAAAGTAAACGATAATCAAAATTGTGTATATGATTTTAGAAGCATTTACTTAGAAGAGGACAAGTTTAGGGAACAACAGGTTGACTACGTGATTAGCATTACTGATGAATTAGTAATTGCAAAATAAGTATATTAATTTTCTATGTATTTTGTACTTTAAATATAAATATGCTGACACTAAAATCTGAAAAAGTTTTAGTTATTTTATATGAAACATAGTGTACTCAAAAATCGTAAAAAAAATCAGATTTACTATGAATGCCCTCAATGCCGTAGCCATGATACCCTTGTATGCTTTTTTATGAAATATTTCTAAATTGACCCTCTTTGACGGTAATGGATGCAAACTATTGTCAATTCTAATGATATCCGACACTACCTCTTTTTGTATTAGAGATTTTGCTGTATCTATAGGAAAAGCGATTGAACCTCCCATGACCCCTGCGATTCCACCCGCGATAAAGATTGAAGCTTCTAAGGATATGTCTTTAAATGAATTCAAAACGAACTTAGTTAATTCATAGGTGGAATAATATACACCACCAGACAAGGAATCTCTTAGAAAGTGATATTTATAGCCGGAATAAATTCCACGCAATTGTTTGTATTTAATAATTTTTTGTAATGCACCAACCATTGAAAATTTTTGAAGAATGTTACGATTTTTAGAAGAATTTAAATCATTCAAGGTGTCCATCTGTACTAAAGTTAAAATTTGAGAATAGACCTTAAGTAAATCAAACGGACAAGTTAAAATCGAAATAATTCCTGCCGAAAATGCACCACTAACAAAATTTATTTGTGTAGTGTGAATCAAAGGTTTAGTTTCTCTAGCGTAAAGAATATCGTAGAAACATGGTCTTATCCGGATGTATAACAGAATAGTAAGGGACCTCGAAATTGAACTAGAGATAATAGGAATGATGATTCCTCTATTGAAACCCATAACACCTTCAAACTTGTAAGTTCTTTTCATACAATCAAAATAACCTTTGAAGTATTGTGATTGCATTCTTGTCTTAATTGTGTCTACCGGAAATCCAAGACTGGTGCTTATCATTAGAGATCCATAAGCTAGAATAGTTGGTCTCCAAGGAAGTAATATACTAGGAAAGAAACTAATTTTCTCGTCTATTTCCTCTGTAATGCCTAAATTTGAAATACCTCCTCGGTTTAACCCATTCGGAGGTTCTATAGATGTCATATTTTTATGCTCTTAAACGTTCCAACACCCAATTTACTGTTTCATTACGATACAATTAAAATCTACAAATGATAGTAGGCTGAAAAATGCAATCGCAATATTGAAGATGACTCCTAGTCATCAACCTGCATATATCATGAAGTAATAAAAAACTTCGTTTATGAGCTACATGGTTAAGTTTTTTACGGAAATTGAAAATTAATTTTATTTAGATAGAGTCTGCTTTCAACGGTTTAAAAAAATTTAAACTGAATTATAACTTTTTAATATATAAGTTGCAAACAATTTACAAAACCTAATAGTAAGTCGTCTGGTGGTAATAGAAAGCTTACTATTAGGTTTGCTGAATGGAAAAATTCGCAAATATTAAAGAGAATGAAGAAAGATGTACCTGATCAATTCCATATAAAAATTAAACCGAGTTAATCCAATTTAAGAGAATAGCTATGTATATATCTGAATGCAATAACCAATTATAATTAAAAATCTATTCCTTCGGTTAAATGCATGAAATGTTCTTCTGAGGAAAAGCTGCGGCTGTATAAAAGAGCGAGCAATGCTTGTTTTATTGGAATGAGGTGATGCAGGAATAATCTACATTACAAGTATGCTCAAGACTAGGAAAATTATTATTTTTATAGAAAAACAAACGCTATATTATAACGTTTAAAATTAATTGATAGATCACCAAATTCCATGTATGCATTTATATAGATTAAGGTTCAGTTGTATGTCTTAAGTCGCATTAAGGACTTTTAAAATTCAGAATTCCAAATTATTTTAACTGCAGCCGAATAAGACTTACTAAAACCATAACTCGACAATAGACTGCTATGAGACTTCTTTTCGGGAAAAAAAAAATACTAATAGAAACCTTTTTCTTTTCAAGGTATTCTGTTCTTATTTCCGGTTCAGCATCAGAATCATCAATATTCACTTCAATGTCAGTATAATAATTTTTACTATTCATCCCTGGCACAAACCAGGGAGAATTTTCGAACAACTGGTTCATAGATTCTAAAGGGATTCCCTTTGCTTCTGGAAGTAAATACAAGAAGAAAATGAGTTAGTGAAACTGCAAATAATGAAAACGATATAACATCTGTAATCAATGTATTACATTGCCATGGGGGTAACCTGACCAATCATTTTATTCATTACGAAACAAGTCATTGTTTATAAAGAAACGCGCTTGGACCGAGTAGCTGTGTTGAAAACTTGGCTAGGTATAACCCACAGTAAAGGATCTACATAGATACTGAAGATAAAATTCCAAATAAATGTGGAACGATTGAATCAATCTGGTATGACCGAGGTTGTGGTATTTTGTATTGGGAGAGGGTGTTAAAAGAATACATGAAAAAGTAAACATACACTCACATCCAGTATTAGCTCGGATTAATGTCCATCTTCTTCCAATATAGGCAACGATGAGAACACATAAATCCTGAGCTATTAAAACGATAATGGAGTTGATTGCCTGATATAAAAGGGTATTCCCCGCGGATAATCCGATTTGCGCAAAAATTGTAGGAGCATAATATTGAATCGCAGATACACCAGTCATCTGAACCGAACTCTGTATAGCGCAGCACAATACAATTCTTCTCAAATTAAATGGTATCAGAAACAAACTTGCCCAATTGGCTTGTCCATACATCGTATCATATTCAATGGCTGCTTTAGTTCCTGCGAATTATTGCTTTACAAACACATCTTCCGTGTTTCCATGTGCAAATAACTTCCCCGAAATCTTCATATCTTTTTCATCCTTGTTGTATTCTAATAGCCACCTTGACAGTTCAGGGAAGAGTAATATTAAATTTCCCAAAGCCAATGCAGGAACCATTTTGATACCAAGTCGTAACCTCCATTGTCTGTTGTATGAGAATCCTATATAGCACCCATACCCTATCAAAGCAGCTACCAAGGCACCAATTTCTAAGAAAAATTGTTGGAGACTAGTAACCTTCCCTCTATGTCTTGGTTTGACTAATTCAGCTTAATACGAAGGAATAATAATGGTGTATAATCCAACACCAACATCTGCGAAATATCTTCCAGCAAACAGAAATTCTGTGCTCCACATCGAAGGGAACCTCCAAAAAGGAAAATTATTGTAGCGAGCAAAATTGTCAGCCTACGACTCAATTTTATAAGAAACCTGCAAATAATGCACCTGAAAAAGCTCTGATGCTATAATTTATGCAATAATTCATAAGTCATAGCGGTAGGTAAAAGACTACAGATGCAAAACAACAAACTAGAAACTGATATAAAACTGGTGCGATAGTCATAATTGATTCTTCGTATTCTTTTGCAATCAATTAATTATTCCTGGATGTTATATACTTTTCGATCCTTCTTGTAAATTAGTTCCCCAAAAAGTGTACCACGGAGTATTTCCCTTGTGGGAATAAAACAGGTGGGTTTCGGTAGGACAAAAAAACCGATATTCATTCCGGTTATAGATAAGAATAACCTTTCAAATACAGAGTATCTGTTTCCAAAGTAATAAGTATTTTTGCTCTTATGTGAGTAAAACATGTCGGCTCAGCTCAAACAATTGAAGTGAAAGAATGTCGCTCCCAATCGGAGATACGAATTGATCCACAACGGAGGTTAGGCACGATCGAAAAAAAATTTACAATGGATTTCTTGAGCATTTAGGGAGGTGCATTTAAGGTGGTGTCGCCTAGTATGAAAATCCCAATAGTCCTCTTGTCAGTAAGGAGGGTTACAGAATAGATGTATCAAAGGCATTTCAAGATATCAATATTCCTGTTGTTCGTTGGCCAGGTGGTAACTTTGTTAGCTCTTATCATTGGGAGGTATAGGTCCCCAAGAATCGAGACCACGACGTCCTATATTAGCGTGGTTGTCTGAGGAACAGAAATGTTCTTGTACGGATGAGTTTTTACAATAATGTGAATGGATGAATGTAGAATCGTACTTATGTTTGAACATGGGTACAGAAACTATCGACGAAGCATTGGCGTGGATAGAATATCGCAACTCAACACCGAATACATATTGGGTCAATTTAAGAAGGAAAAACAGACGCGGAATACCATACAAGGTCAAGTACAGGGGCTTGGGTAATGAAATATCGGGTCCATGGCAGGTGGGTCAAAAGCAATAAAGCTTCTTGATCCCTCCGTTCAATTAGTAAGTTGTGGTTGTAGGGGATTTTCAAAATGGGACTATGAAGTAACTCAGAATCTTTTCCAATATGTTGACTTCCCTTCTATATCTATACACGAGTGATATTCAAGATCAAATTAAGAATATCACAGGACCAGCAGCCGCCGAAACGGGGATTCAAACTACTGCAAAACTTATCAACTTAGCAAAGCTTACTAACTATATTTCTATGACCTCTACTTGCGTTGCAGTCAGATGAAAGGAGTAAGAAGCATCAAGTTAAAATTTGTTTCGATGAATGGAATATTTGCGATCCTGTTAGTTCTGGTGGAGAGATAGGGTGCGTGAAGAAAAATACTTTGGGAGACGCTAGCAGTTGGCTCGTGGCTCAATGTATTTATAGGCCAAGCTGAACATGTTGAAATGGCTAATGTTGCACAATTTTACAACGCTATAGCTCCAATTATGACGAAAAAAGATGGGATATTCTTCCAAAAAACTTACCATCCTCTTCGTTTGTTTTTCCAAAATATGAGAGGGGAAAGTTTAAATCTCCATGTGGCTACACCCCTATATAAAGGTGATACTCCAGGAGGAAATATGAAAATAGAGTAGATTAATGATGTTGAGTCCAAAATTAAAATACTTTATTGCTCAGCTGCTATTAACAACAAGAAAAATATATTGGCAGTGGTAAACAGATCTCTAATGGAAGATTCAACTACGAGGGTATCACTTTCCATTGTAAAAAAGACGATTGATCCTATTCTTGATCAATGGGTAATCTACAATGAAAATATGAATTCTATTAATACCTTTGAAACACCAGAAAATTTTAATTTTAGAGAGGGTTATACCAGTTAAATTTATATCTTTGAATGGGGGGGCGACTACTTCGATGGGATTTAAAAAGCATTCCTTTACTATTCTAGAAATTCTGCTATTAGAAAACATGTCTTGACAAATCCAGACAGGGTATCCACTGGTATTCGTCATGAATATATCAGTTATATGAAAATATGTGTTCTATCTTAGAGTCCTATGTATGATCTTTATACCAATTTTTTTAATATATCAATGTTTTTTCAGAATAGTAACTACTTGTATATTTACATTTTTGTATTGGGTAATTCCTTATAATTAATTGAATTCTGTAATAGTAGGATTAAGAAGCTGTTAGGTATTGAAAAATCGGAACAAATATCCTAAATGTAACTTTACGCCGCAGCAGAATATCCGATGTTCCAACCTTCCGGAATAGGATTCGGCTTAAAATAACCCGATATCAAAATTAAGGTTCAATTTTAGGTTTATAATTTCGGAATTGAATTCAAAATCTAATGAAACAAACCAAAATAGGGAAGTGCTCTAGCTATCGTCGATAGTATTTCTTTAATTCATTCAAAATGATTCTTTGAAACTTTCCCTATATTAAAGTTCATTAGGGACCAGTGCGGTAATTATCTATCACTAATCTATTTATATATTCTATAGACCTTGTAGAAAATTCTACTTAGTTTTATTTATTACTTTTAGCTAACTAGCTAACTTTAACTACGTATTTTTAGTTCCTAATTTCGTTAATCTTGTTCTAGAGATTGTTATGGGTGAACTAGTCTATTTATATTACAAGTTACACTCTTTTGTAACACGTACATATATATCCAATATATGTATACTTATGTTCTCTTACACGGTGACCTTTTTCTGACAATATTGAATCAGAAGAATGATAATTATTCTGTGAAAAATTTCGGCGTCGTACTTATGAGTATTTCCTAATTCAGCATTATAGTTGGAAGATTGAATCTGCAATTTACGCACGGTGAGCCGATTCACATACACATTTAAATTCTTAAAGAATGAAGAAGTTCATCCTGTGGTTTTTGTCCTCCCGTTTTTTTTGCGGCAGTTTCTATGTCAATTACAATTTTCATTTTTGTTTGGACAAGTTCACCAGATTTTCACTGGATAGTACCAATTATAGGCTCTGCCATATTCGTGCGTCCGGGGCATTTGTTCTCATCCAATATTTATTTAATTATTTAGGAACGCCATTATTGAGATACATGGCTTCTGTGTTTACTGGAAATGTTTTACTTAGGTCTGCTATTACTTACTTTTCCGTTGTTTGGTAGAATCATGGTTGAAAATTTAGGAAGACACAATTTTCCTGTTAGTTGGGGTACAAGCTTATAAGGTTTTATATCCCTGGAAAAATAAAAAAAAAAAAGATTTCTATTCCAGTATTGTTTTATTTGAACGAGCCTAGGTTAAGGGCCAGGTCTAAGTATTTAGGTACAGAGTGAACACATTTTTATAAATCATTGTATTGGATAGGGTTTCGATTGTAGGTTGTTTCAGGAGGAACCACTAACAACAATTAGGTATACTCACAAATGGTTGATAATTAACAATATTCTTTTTCAAATCATTACAACTTTACATACTTTAACCGAACATATAAGAACTGTGCGTAGATTTTAGTTGCTGATAAAGGTTTCTTGAAGAGAAGGATATTGATCGCACTAATGTTTTATAATAATGTGGGATAGTACCTACTCAATCAGTTCATTTATCGATTCTCTAATTATTAGTCTGAAGATTAATAAATAGATAATTTTAATATTATCTAGACCTTAAAGTTCTATTAAGTGCGTTAAACAGTTTAAAATTTTGATATGAATCTAGTATTGAGAGATCTTTATATAAACAGACTAATTATTCATTTTGAAAGAAACCAGATATTCAAACCTAAATCAATTTAATCGTACTATTGAATTTCATTTTGGTGGGTTTCTCATATTTATTTTTCATAGTTGATGTTGTTCGAATGTGTATCGGTGCAGACATATGAGAATCCTCGCTCGGTATAAGTTTCATATCAATACATGGAGAACGTAAGACTTTCATTTATATATAATTTTTTCTCGGCTTCTTTCGCTTGCAAGATTTGCGTGAGATACTTCAATATTTATAAAATTTGAGTGACACACCTCATAGCATACAGATGTATTATTCCGTCTTACGACATAGACTTTTTATATTACAAGTTGTATTTAAAATTAACGTTAATACGATAATTCTTAATATTTCAAAATTTAATTATCTCCATAAAATCTAAGTAAAACTACATCGGATTCCCTCAAACCTTTGACCACAGCAACCTTCTTATCTTCGGAGAATAAGTCAAACCCATTTTCTTCTAAGAATAAATCTCTTTCAATTACGATTTCAACACGCTTGACAGGTTTATTTTCCCATAAAATTACCTTGTCATCTTCAATGTTAAAAGTGACTTTTCTATCATTGAACTTAGGGTATTCAATTGGTCGTGGCCAGTCCTCCACCGTGACAATAATACTAGTGTCATCTCTTGAAATAAAGCTACTATAAGCAACTACAGGAATATCATTAGGTATAGGATTATAAGCCACAATCTCTGTTGTTTTATTGCTTTTCAATACGATCCCATTATCCTCCATAGAAGAGATCTTATTACCTGTTGAAATATGGTAGGAATCTACCTTCCATATCCCTGGTAGTCTACTGTATTATAATTGATTCCCCAAAATGACAATGAAATTTTGAAACTTACTATAATTGTGTGAAGGGCCACCATTAGATACTACGTTTGTCTCCGCTGGTGTGTCCTTTACTTCATTTATATTCATTACAAAACCAATTGTACGACTTTCTCTCTCAACGGAATAATAAGCAGACTTTGGTCTTCTGTAAAAATCACGTAATGCCCAAGAAGCTACGGGCCAACAGTCGCTAATCTGCAAAACTATAGTCCTCCCCCCTTTCTGAGTATCTCTGACCATCACTCTTCCATTGTCTTCTCCAAAATCTATACACATAACCGAGACACTACAGTTGCATAAATCGAGTAGCATAAATCCAGGAGTCCAAATCTAAACGTTTGACTTTGGGATTTTCTATAACATATAATGCAAGACGACGCTCAAATCCGTCTGCTTTATTGGTGATCAATAGTTAACCTCTGTGGATATAATTCCAAGGATCAGTAATATAGGCTTCCCAAGTCCTTCTGTTGGGTAATGCTTCCATTCCAAATTCGGAAACAAAACGACCACCCAATTTGTACCAATCCTGATACTTTTCCTGATTCCCATGTCAAACATTCCATTGATCTACACCACCAATAGTTTCATCCTCAGTCCCATTCCCATCGCACGATGAACTAGGATGATATGGAACATCGAATGAGTATGCGTGTACCTACTTCGGTAACACAGTTTTATAAATTGTTCTGGTTGGAAAATTTGTCTTCGAATGATCTCCAGACATGTCATCTCTGTCTGATTCTAGATTGAGTTATTCGGCAACTTGATAGTCTTCATTTTTACCAGCATAAATAGCAATAGAGAAGTATTTTCTTAACTTCTTCAATTGACCTAAAGCTTCCATTCTAACATTTTCAATAAATTCAGGGTATCCAGGATATTGACCAAATGCAAACATGAAATCCTGCGATACCAAAATTCCTAGTCGGTCACATTTTTGGTAAACGGAGTCAGTCTCATAAATTCCTGCACCCCAATCCCTAACCATATGTAATTTAAATGGCAATATTCATGATTTTTCATAGAAAACCGGTGAAATATGATCATGGACTTGTGAATGTGCATGAAATACTATTATGCGTTGATAGAATGCAGTGGTTCAAACTCGGCACGCTGTTAATAATTTGGTGATTAGATATCTTCTTCACATATGTTAATGATGATATCATCTTACAGAATAAATAGTGGTTTAAATTAAGATATTTCAGATTAAAGTCTAGTGTCGCAACGTACTTTAGACCAATTTATTTCCGAACTGTAGGAAAAAGTATACTGTGAAATGAGGACGTTCGACAAATTATATAATTATGAAACCTCTCTTATGAATAGAAATGTCAACGGCAGAGTGTAAGAGCTTACTTTACGGGTTGATTTTTTTTTTTAGTTATGGTATTAAACTATATATTATTTTTAACTGTATAAGAAAAAGTTGAAGGACATTTAAGAAAAACTCACTTAGCGTTGGCGTTGGAAAATGGTGTGATTATTTCTAAACTAGGACTTGAACTTATTGATAACCATTGCTCAACTTTTGGTTCTGAACTTAAAAATATCATTGCACCGTATATTTGGAACTCATTTCCAATAATTGTGCCAATTATGTATGGTATATTTTTTAATGTGTTTAAAGCATTTTCTCGAATTCAGTAATAAAAACACTTCAAATCCCATTATTGATCGGGAATACTGTCTTTGGTTGAATTGAACAATGTGAGTGAGGAAAACAATGTTAAGGATATTGCTAAAAAAATGACGAATTATATTTGAATGTTTTAATTTATCTGTAAACTTTTATTATTTTTATCATGTATGTACTCAAAATTAATTCTGATCATATACGTGAATTTCATCCACAGCTACCAGCCTGCTTTGGATATTACAATATTACAATCGAAACAGAAAATCGCAAAATTAACTTGATGTCTATAACTGATTTCTGGATCAACAAGCAAGATTATGAGCTAATCTTTGACTCTGATTTATTTTTGTCCAATCATAAGTATAATTTGGATCCTTTCTTGAATGATTCCGACTTCAAAAATATTTTCGACTATGAATTTCCAGTAATGAGCTAGTAGTATGACAATAATATCACGACTTGTTATAGCGTGAGGAACTCATATGAATGATTCTCATGTTATTATCATTCACCTCACCATACGCTAAGTGTGCAAGGATGTAGGGATCTATAAAGAATATTGAAAATAAATACGGTTATTATGAATCAAACCTTTCATATCATTTACCATTCTAATCAATATAATATGCCGTGTATTCCATTACAAATTTCTAGGCAAATCAATCAGTCTCACGTTTTTTCTGAATCTACTTGAAAATAATACAATATCGGATAAAATGAGTCTTTTTTTGATATGTTTACATTTAATTGGCCCCTTTTTGAATAAATGGAATTATAATACGAGTATTTAATGAATTCATCTGTTGTAAATATTTATATTGACATATTTTTGGGTATATAAAAAGTGTTTAGAAGTTGTAATAGAATCATGGTTTGGCAGATGTGATATAAATTACTTTCGATTGAGATTAATGTAAGCGATACTTTTATATTTGAATAAATTTGTTTTTTTCATTATTTATTAAAACATGTAGAATAAATTAGATTGATGTGTTAGAAATTGTAGGTAAACTTACCTCATTCTATTCATGCAATCAAAGCATCTTATTTTTCAAAGAAAAACGGATAATAAGATTTCACGCATATAGGCTCAGTTTTTTTCTGAGGCGTAATTATTTCATGGAAATAGGTTAATGCATGGGACAAGATTTGTCTCACTACTTCCTGCGACAGAAAAACAAGTCTCTTATTTCCCTTATTTCTAGGTATACAAGGTAGCAAACAATGATTTCTATTTGCTGCACCATCTAGTAATAGATTAAATGAAATCCTATAATAAGATTTTAATATCATGCAATACCCAGTTATAAGTTCATTAACAAAGTAGTTATTTTAAAGCAGCATGCAAAAACACAGAGTACCAGAATTTTTTAAAAGCTTTTGAGTCGACAAGTTTGAAAATTGGAATGAACCTCTCGTAGTCGAATTCAAACTAAAGGTCTTATTACCTCAAATAATCGTATAATTTTGTGGATACTGAGTGATAATTTTATAACTCAAGGGGGCTAAGCTTCTCATATTAGAGTATTTTTCCATTTAGCCTATCCAATTCCGAATGGTTTAAAGCCTGATGATGCCCCTCCATTATTGTGTGCTGGTTTGACAGTTTATTCTCCATTCGTACGCACTTTTGGTAAAAAAGCTTCTGGAAAATCTGTTGGTATTATTGGCTTGGGTGGTTTAGGACACTTGGCTATTAAATTTGGAAAAGTATTGCCGACAGACATAGTAATATTCTCAAGGTCGTCCTCCAAGAAGGACGGCGCAATAAAAATGGGTGCGGTAGATTATGTTGCCACTCGTGAGGATTCCAATTGGTCAAAGAATGACCTACCACGATGAATTTGATTTGATTCTTAACCGTGCATCAGGATCTAGTGAAATTGACGTTGCATCTTCTTTGAGCATCTTGAAAATGGATGGAACATTTATGGGCTTAGGAGTTGGAAAATTAGAGGAAGTTATGACAGTTTCTCCATTTTCAATGGTGTCCAATAGTGCAAGCATTAAAGCACCTGTTTTTGAAAGTGGATCTGAAGCACTTGATTTTCGAATTAGTAATAAAGAAGGATATTAGGTCATGGATTGAAACAATTCCTATTAATGAGAAAAAAGTTAGTGAAGGATTAACCAGATGTGTGGGCGGAGACGTTAAGTATCGTTTCGTATTAATTGATTTTAATAAAGCTTTCAAATAATATTATATGTTATATAAATACAAGTTAAGGAGAAAATCATTGTATTTTTCCCTGTACAACTGGCTGCAAATATTGAACACCTCTCAAAATGTGAAGGAATTGTTTATTCTCTTTTCTGTTATGCCGTTCACAGAAAATTATAATCACATTTGACGATCAAACGGCGCACCAAAAAAGTGCCGAATCGACTGGCTCAAAAACATTTTATGAACCACTCTAGCAGACATAACATGATATTCGGAGTGAGGGATTTATAAATCATCCTTATTCAGGCAATATATAGCCTTTGGTATTGCTGATATTTATGTGAGACGACTGATTATGAAAAGTTAATACTTAATCTGAGGTTTAAGAGCATTTATGTTGTTCAAGAGTGTGTGTTTGGTAGGTTCAATATCGTTGAGCGCTACCATTCATTGGGGATATTTCTCATATTAAAGTATTTGGGGCAAACAAACATTCCATTACCATTGGATAAATAAACTTATGAGAAGCCGATGAGCAATTGATATAATACACTACTGTAGCATAATACATGGAGACATTAGTAAAAGGAATATTCTATATTCGCATTAAAAAGTATTTTTTATTGATTTAGAGTTATGTAGATATTGTTTATTACAAAGGATACCTTTACACTACAATATGCTTCTGAATACTACTGACACAGTGAAAATGTTAATGAAGACGCCATTCAGCGCGCAAAAAAAATTATATCACGAAGTCATCTGCTATACAGTAAAATACTGACAACCCACCAGTTCCTTAACCACTCACATTTGCAACCTAACGTTGTGGTTATAGTGTGTATACTTTGCATAATATCGACCTATAGAGATAGATTTTGTGAAAGTGGAAATTTATGTTTCTATTATGGGGCTTTTCCTGCAAATATTCTTAAAAATCTAATTCATAAACATAGTGTATAAAAACGGCCCTATATACTGTAAATAATGTATTAAGGGTGCAATTTACATCCAACACATGGCGCAGGATGCTCTGCACTTTGATGAATTTCTGTGTTTGCCTTACCGGAGACATTCAAATAGCCAACGGCACCTTTATCTAACCGAAACATAGCATGATCTACCAATGCATAGGATCCTGGAACGGTCATTTTCATATCGACGATTGAAGCGTCTCCTGGTGGAACACCAACCGTCTGTACAAAGTGTCCTGGAGGGCTAACAACATCACCATCGCGGTATACGTTTCTGAAGTTACTGCCGATGACGTGGAAGGAGCTTGTCAAGTTAGGTCCTGCATTGCCGAAAAATATACGAATAGTTTCGCCGATGCTGGCCTTAAGCGGTTGGTCTCTTGTCAATGCCGATTCACTTCCATTGAACACAACTGCATCAGGTTCCTCACGGAGTCCATTCGTATATGAAAAATCCACCTCCTGCGAGCGTCTCCCATCATCATCTACTTCAGGTGGCTCATGGTAATACTCACTTTGCATTACGTAGTACTCACGATCCACTGCAGGTAGATCCCCCTCTGCGGGTTGCACGTATATGAGTCCATACATTCCATTAGCTATGTGCACTGGCACCGGAGCCGCTGCACAGTGGTATAGGTATATACCTGGATACAAGAGCCTAAATCTTCCTGTCTTCGTCTCACCCTCTTCTGCCGTTGTAACCGCTGCTCCCCCCCCAGGTCCTGTGAACGCGTGACAGTCAATATTATGTGGGTTACCTGTTTCATCCTTATTCGTTAGAGCCAATTCAATCACGTCTCCAGCTCTTGCTCTTATGAATGGTCCTGGAACAGTTTTATTAAACGTCCACTGTTCGTACTTATATTGGCCGATTGGATTGCCAATTTTAGTTGTCGTCGTTAGATCTACCTTGAGGAGAACAGGATAGTCTCGTGTAATCGGAGGAGGAACGTATGGTGCGCTCGTAAGTATGGCATTCTCCTTCGGAAGCTTTGACATCTCCACCATATTTGCTTCAAGATTATCGTAAAAGTCCAACGGCGACTGCTTCGTTTGATCTGGCGTTGTGGGCATAATTGTCAACGTTTTGGCTGGATCTGCTCTTAACTGCTTCCCCTGTCCGTAGAGAAATATACCAATTGCAACTGAAGCAGAGAGCCCCAAAATAAGACGACGTTGTATTTTCGTTGTATCGTTAGTTCTGGTCTTGAAGGAGTCCGTCGAAAACCCACGTCTTGACGTCCACCCCTGTCTTAGTGGCAGTTTCACAAACAAGAATCCTCGGTGTGTTGATGCAAGATTTTTTCTAGCTGCTGAAATCATCTTCAAGCACATTCACGATGTTAAACGCAATTTCTTTATTAGCAGATACTCCTTGTATTTAAAGCGCATGAAGAACTGGAAGCTGGTAAGCAGTTTCCGGTAAGTACGAAGTCTTCTTGATAGTAAAGGCCATGAGGTCACTGCGTTCGCAGAGGGGTGTGTGACCAATATTACAATTATTTTTTATGCATCCGAGTTTCATTTAAGTATACATTACGAGACGTTTGGATGTTCATGTGCGTCTGGATGCTAGTAGTGGTGCCCTTCAAGTGGTTACCTGTTTTTCTTTCACATGCTTGCACATATTCCAAATTTACTTCGGCATATTTTTTCTATGTCATGGAATCTCAGAGTTATATTTTGTAAATATAATTGTTTAATTTGAGAAAAGATTAATATTATCAAGTTTTAAGTAAATTCAAGTTTTACTCTGAACCCTATTCAATAAAGAAAAGATTAGTTAGAATGGGTAGGCGATATATAGATTAGAACAACTTTCTTTTCAGATAAGTGAAATGTGATTAGTTAACAGCTGATGTCTATGAAACGGCGACGCTCATAATTCTAGTAATCAATTCTTTGGATGCGAGATTGAGATAAGCGCGGGGATTGTGGTGACCGAAACTGGCGCTGGTGGTATGATATTAAATTACCGCCATTAGCGTGATCGATTTTCTAATTTATTGATCTGGTTACACTACCTATAAACACGATGATCATGTAAGCATTTCGTATCAAAAAGCTGGCAACCGCGCAAGCCGCTTTTGAAAAAAATCAATAACTCCGACCTTACACTATTCCCTGCACTTAACTCTCAATTTTTTAGTTAACACTAAAGATGTAAAGGAATTTTTAAAATGAGACGTCGATTACACCGACCTTCTAATTGTAAAGGTCTTTGATCCCGTCAAGACAAGGAGAGACATAATAGTTGTCGTGTCAGAAAAACTGATATGTCCTACAAATGTCGCCTGGAATACCTGGTGAGAAGACGGCCCATGAAAAGCTAATACTTAATCTGAGGTTTAAGAGCATTTATGTTGTTCAAGAGTGGGTGTTTGGTAGGTTCAATATCGTTGAGCGCTACCATACATTGGGGATATTTCTCATATTAAAGTATTTGGGGCAAACAAACATTCCATTACCATTGGATAAATAAAATTACGAGAAGCCGATGAGCAATTGGATATAATACACTGTAACATAATACATGGAGACATTAGTAAAAGGAATATTCTATATTCGCATCGAAAAGTATTTTTTATTGATTTTGGGTCTTAAAATTATGATGACAAAGAAAAATGCTCCAGACCTGTGAGTGCTACTCAGGAGAACAAGAAATATGAACGCGGAGAATTGCGCTTCCCGAAAAATACAAGGAGCTCAATGAATGAAGTACTGTGTTTAATCATATAATATAGAGCTATGTAGATATTCTTTATTACAAATAGGATGCGTTAAACCTACAATTGGGTGCAACAACAAAAACCTCTGACTCATGAGCACGTACTTGAACTAAAAATAATTTCAATACTTGAGCCCTCATTTTATACCAGCTGAATGTTCATCAACTTTCAATCCCCTTTCAATTAATTGGGTCGATGTGTTTTGGTCTCATCTCTTAGACAGATCAAGTCAATTTTGCGTCACCGGGTCATTGATAATTTTATTGGGCATATTCTGGATGTTATGAGGAGCTGTTTCCCGTGACTCAATCATCCTCGTACTAATCTAATAAAATCTCCACCCTCATTTTTCCCGATGGTTAAGAGATAGATTATGAGAAACCTCTCTAGGATCATCTTTTCCCAGTCCAAAAATCGCGCATTCTTTTCATTTAAATGGCGCAATATGCCCGAGGATCGTCGTCATCATCAATGCACTCCCATATAGACGTTATTCCCATAATTGTTATCTCTAATCCGGGACATGAGTAATTTTTTTATAACCCATTTGTATAGCTCTCTAAATTTTGATCTGTGCTCAAACCCAGGTAAATTCCCAACATGAAATGATATATCTATCCATCAAATGTCGCCATGAAACGCTCTCATTGAGTAGAAATTGACAAGTTTTCCATTGAGTATGCTTGAAAGTGTTTTGGGTATTTCCTATTAGTCATAGATACGTACTTAACAACCGAAAAGTTTTGCAGGTTTGTGCGGACGTCTGGTTGGAGATGTATAGTTGGTTGGTCACCCTTTTCCCGTTGTCTGTCGTTTGGTTGAGTTGTAGAATTTCTGGTCGCCGATGTAGCTTATTTGGTTAAAGATTGCCTGCGTCTGAATCTTTCCCCTGTTGCCTTGTTGAAGGAAGTCAGTATGTGTTTGGGGTTGGTTCTTTTAACATATTATGTTACATTACGACTAGAATTTTACTAAGAAATTTCTCATTTGTTTGGTTTTTCTGAAATTATTGCATCCTTTTTTCACTTTTAGAGTATTAGAGTAATAAACTTGCAGCTCTAAGTAGCAATTATGGTTGCATTATTCACTAATGTTAAAGTAACCCTCGATTCTCTGTGGAGATGTCAATTTCATTAAATACCAAGATGCAACACTTCGATAGGGCTTCCAGTTCTCTCCATGTTTTTCCATTTCCTCTATGGATAAAAGGTTTAATTTATTTCCTTTTTTAATTGGGGTTTTCTGTACTAAGGTACTTAATCCTCTCCTAATACCTGCATCACGAATAGGGAAAATATCAGATCTCTTCATATGAATCATTAAAAAAATATCAACTGCCCATGGGCCAATCCCTTTAAGTTCAAGCAATATTTCTGCTATCTCTTGATTAGTCATATCAGCCAATTTCTTCTCATCACTCAATGGATAATTCTTATCCGAAAACTTCTCGGAAATAGCAATTACATATCCTGCTTTGTTAAATGACATGCCTGCTGATCTTAAACTCTCTGGAGAGGATTCCTTTACGGCTTCTGGCTTTGGAAAATGAGGATGTTCCTCAAATTGATCGTAATGCGCAACGGATTCATCTGTTTCAAGAAAGAGTCTAATAAACTTGTTTATTATAGACCCTGCTGCTGTAGTGGATAGTTGTTGAGATATTATTATTTTAACAAGTGTTTGATATGCAGTCATCTTAACTTCATTCAAAGAATGTGGATCGTCGCATCTTTTAATAAAGTCTGATAAGTCAGGATCTGTCGTTTCAAATAACGCTATCGCCTTTTCAACGTCATTACTTCCTAAGGTGTCTTTCGAATCTGGTGAGTAACTGTTCGGAACACCCATTTTGATAGACTTTTTTTTAGTCTTCCGCTTCTTTTCTTCCGGTACTTCTTCCTCGTATTCATCATCGTATTCATTATTGTATTCCGTCTTAACCCTTTTCCTTAGAGAACGTGTATTGGATGTAGCTTTAGTTGACATAATGAAAAGTTCCTAAGATTACAGAATCATCAAATAATTTGAAATTTAATTTGACTGGTATTGAAAACCCCTGTCGCAATTCCTAAATTAAAAACAGGTGATAATTTGTCTGACTCCCAAACTTATATTTTGCGCATAAAAAATTATTGTATGCACAAATCCCCACTTAAACCACAAAGTTTTCGACTTACTCAAAAATTTATGGTTATTCTCAATATATATTATTCACAAAATAAATCTATCTACATTGTTTACAGACCAATGTATTTAAACAATAAAATATCTCATAGATGAAATGATTCATCCTTTTAGAAATAACCTCTAAATTGGTTAAATCATAATTGAATTTTTAGAGCACCGATATTGAAACTGCATAACGAATGTTCTATGAGCGCACGCGAAATTATATTGACAGTTACTGCGAACGACTAATTACAGAAATTTTCTACAATTCCACCATAACCTGTTACACTGTTACACTGTTACACTGTAATACGCAATTAGTCTAATGTATTTTATTATATAAGCAATATCGTTTAAGATACATAATGCCAGATCAATCAAATACAAGTTACTTTTCAGTGGTAAATTGCAACAATATCACATACTGTGATCCACTGAATGCAGAGTTGGTCCTCGTGTAAATGGAGGAGAGCCTGTTCTGAAACGAATACTACTTAATAGCAGGTTCAATCAGAAATGCTTATTGTGACTGGGAGTAGAAAATATCTGATAACCCGTAAAAGTAACAAAGTATTAATAAATATGTACATATATCTATGCGAGCCCACAATATTGTATACTTGCATAAAATTGGCTAAAAGAACACTTCTTATACGTCTAATATTTCGCATTGCATGTAACATGGAGTCTCATGGATTTCGCATAGTTCAAATAGAGGACACATCTTTGGTAGTCCATGAAAAAAAAATCAACAATCCATTGTCAAAGCGCTTTATTCAGTATGTAAGGCAAATATCGGGAGGTTGTCGGGATGTTATATTGGAGCAGATCAGCAATCACTTTCAAACTCATTCGCGAACACACTATTCATGTCTGGATGCAAGAGAAACATAGGGGTGGAGGTCCCTGAAATCACAGGCTGGGAAGTTCTCAAGTTAAATGTATGCAAACTTTGCTTTAATGTTTTTGCCGAGAAATATATCAATCAGAATCTTAAAAAAGATCATAACATCATCAAGAGATTCAAGCAATATACTTTTAGAACAATTGCGCATTACATTCCCACCCAGAATTCCATCGCCAAGACACGGTTCTCATCTCACATGCCTCATCATATTCAAACACTCCAACTTTCATCTATCTTGCTGAAGTTGAGAGATGGGACTTGAAGAATTGAAAAAATCATTAAGAAGTCTGAAGAAAAGCGTTTCTGTTCAAAACAGTTGAGGCTGCATAAGAACCAATATATTCTTGAAGATCAAGAATGGTCACCTAGATTGTTATGCGCTTTAGTTTTGAGAAAACATCTTTATCAGGCTTTTCTCTGGGATGGATACAGTTTTTATCTCAGATCATCAATCATTATCTGGGTTTTTCAATGAAATTATAGCTGTTGCCTTCCCGATATAAATTGTTTTTTTCGGCGCTGTATGGTTGTCAGTCTTTACTAACTTTGTTACGGTGTCAGTGGTATTCATTAATATATTGTCTTCCTACAGAGTTAATATCCATAAACGTCTTTGCTCCTAATATGCAGTTACAAAAAAATATATTAGAACCCTTCGATGATGTAAGATAGCCTATAATCCATGTTTGATTTTCTAGTCTCCCCGCCATCTCTTTCTTTTATTGGTTTAACAAGCATTTGCGACATTGCACTTTTTTTGTAGTAGAGCGGGATTCACATGTTAACTACGGCGAGAGCAATCTCTGAGTGAAAGAGATGGTAACCCTAAATGATTTAATATCGTATTAATTGACATAAAACATGATGGTTTTGCTTCTACATTATGCGTGATCTCTAACAATGTTAAGAACTAAAGACTGAACTGGCATACGCAGGCAAATAATGTTCAATATAAATTGTTCATATTCAAAATATAAATATTTAATAGTTATTCATGTTTTATCAACAGTCATGTTATACTTAATATTCACATACTCATGTGCATCTATTAAACTGGGTCCCTCGCCCAATCCACTCTTTAGAGGATCAGGTTTCAATAAAACGAAAGAAACTCTTCTCCCCTCAGTTATCAAACACTGAGGTACATTAAACGTAGAATTCGGTCTTCCATCACATTCATGGTTGTCAATCCATTGGCACAATGTATAATCCGTACCTAAGTTATCAGTTTCTAATGATCCACATGTCATATTTTCAATTGTATAACATGTCCCAGGTTTAGCATCTATATCGAACGTTTGATCTCCTATACATCCAAGACCTGCATATCCTGTTATATGCACTCCAGTAGCAAAGACGATTGTGTTAAATCCAATAGCAATAAGGAATAATTCTTTTAAATTCATTATAAACTGATATCTAAAATAAAATTCATATAACATAAGGGTAATGGTAAAATTTTATATAGTAAAAATTTACGGAAGGAATTAAAAAAAGTCATGCCAATATGGGAACAATATTAGTTTCCCAAAATCAAAAATATTGGTCTCTCTTCCCCAGACTAGAGTAAATGTCAATGGGGTAATGTCTCCTGCGTCTTAACTCATT
>FYBW01000020.1:0-185014 GCA_900186205.1 Debaryomyces psychrophilus | reverse complement strand
GCATCATCTTCAGGCAAAACAGATGTAATAGCAGCACCAGTTCCAATAACGGCTGCACCAGTAAGAGCTGGTGCACCGTACTTCTCAGTTGCGGAAGGTTTTTCTGCCGAGGAAGATACATTGGCATCCTTAGCTTCGCTTTGAGGAATAGCAGAAGATGCGTTGTCATTATTAGCACCAGCTTGTGGAACAACCGAACGATCATATGAGGAGTGTTCACTATCACTAATTACTGCAGCATCCTTAGCTTCGTTTTGAGGAATAGCAGAAGATGCGTTGTCATTATTAGCACCAGCTTGTGGAACAACCGAACGATCATATGAGGAGTGTTCACCACCACCAATTACTGCAGCATCATTCTCCTTATCTGCAAATTGAGAACCTGCGCCACTGTAATTTGGCAAGCCAGATTCTTTGTTGCTTGCAAACTGAGATGAAGGTGCTCCGAAATTCTGAGCTGCTGACTTCTTCTCGTCTACAACCTGAGTGGCGTTACCAGCGTATTCAGACAGATCAGACATTTGGTCACCTCCAAAGTCACTTGTTGCTGCACCGCCAACAACAGCCGCACCACCGAGCGCACCACCAAGCGCACCACCAAGCGCACCGAGCGCACCACCACCGAGCGCACCGAGTGCAGCACCACCGAGCGCAGCACCACCGAGCGCAACACCACCAAGAGGACTATGGTTTTCGTCATTAGAAGTTTCATTAGTCGCAACATTACTATCTTCGGTTTGCTTCTTAGCAAGGCTGGATTCGCGGGAAGTCTCAGAAGCACTAACTACAGGCAAGAATTCACCGTTAGAGTCTGAAGTTTGCGAAGCCAATCCAGAAATACCGGCCGGTGTTTTGGCATTAGATTTCTCAACAGGCACATCACCGAGTGCAACAGCACCAGAATTTTTGTCACCTGCATCATTATCTTCAGCGTCCTCGGTTCCTTCTGCGCCTTCTGGGACACCCCTAGATGCATCGGAAAAGCCACCCGCGGTAGCTCCACCTGCTCCGAAAGCGCCAGTTGTTTCAGCGGCCTTCTTCTTCTTGGCCTTATATTGACTTCTCTTGACCTTTTTCTTTTGCTTCTTCTTTTCTTCTGGGCTCAATTCAGAAGTTTCTGTTGCATCCTCATTTGGGGTTTCGAACTTTGAGAAAGCTGCTAATGACTCCTTATCTTGAGGAATTTGGATGCCTGGTTCTCCTGCAATTAAAGTCTGTTGGTCACTAGTCGATGGCATGACAGTAGTTTTCAAGTTCTTTTCGGTAGGGTTTTCGAATTTGGTAAAAGCAGCTAACGAATCCTTATCTTGAGGAATTTGGATACCTGGTTCTCCAGCAATTGAAGCCTGTTGGTCACTGGTTGATGGCATAACAGCAGTTTTCAAGTTCTTTTCGGTAGGGTTTTCGAATTTGGTAAAAGCAGCTAACGAATCCTTATCTTGAGGAATTTGGATACCTGGTTCTCCAGCAATTGAAGCCTGTTGGTCACTGGTTGATGGCATAACAGCAGTTTTCAAGTTCTTTTCGGTAGGGTTTTCGAATTTGGTAAAAGCAGCTAACGAATCCTTATCTTGAGGAATTTGGATACCCGGTTCTCCAGAAATAGTCGCATGTTTACCTTCAGTTGACGGCATAACAGTGGTGTTTAAATCTCCCTTTTTAGCCTGACTGCCAGCAACAAATAAACCGCCACTTTCTGGGATTCTTGAGCCGGCACCTTGCGACATGAGTAAGTCCTTGGCATCCACATAATTGTTTTCGATGCCGCTTTCGTCGTCAACGACCTTTTCTGTTGAGGACACTTTCCATTGACCATCAACAATATATTTGTATAATATCTCATCGTTGTGGGTTGGCAATGGAACCGTTAATTCAAACGAACCATCCGCTTGCTTAACCAAGAATAAACTCTTGGACCAATTGTCAAAAGAACCGGTAAGAATAACTTCTTGCGGACCTTTTGGCCTATTTTATGTTAGTTTCGGTTTCGAGGGTTTTGGGACTAATCAACCGAGTCCATCTTCATATTTCTTCAATGGCTTCTCAATTGCTTAACATACCATTTAAAAGTGTATACAGCAGACATTTATGGTGTTCTTAATTGTATATATTGTTTCCTTTGAACTTATTAGGAATACTACGATATTTAATCTATCTATACTGTTCTTGCTATTTCTGACATCGGTTTTTCTGTTGTTGGTCACGTTGTCTGTGTGCAGGATAATACATCAATGGCTGGTTGGAGTCTTTCTTCGACTATCGGCTATCTTGAACGGTATCACTACCAGCAGGTTCATCCGAACTGACTAGTTTGCAGCCACCAAAGTAGCTTAGAAGGATTGGGAGTAAACATAATGCATGTAAAGCTGCAATGAATACCAAAGCTAGCCACATCCTAAAATAGTAGACCTCAAAAATCTTTGATTTAGTGAATGCTAGCACTGAAATACCGATAAACTTCGTTAGTGTAATACCGCCTAACACCGAACCACCAACTGTAGTAAGGGACTTGTATGCCTTGTTCTCTCGTGGGTTTATCGAGTAAACATCGGCAGGCGTGATCGTGAATGCGCGAGTAATGTGGATAGTGAATTCCACTGCCAATCCAGCACAAATGATCAAGTTGACGAGGGAGACCGCATTCAACGAAATCGACCAGAGAGACATCACACCTCCGATATTAATGAGGATTAGACAAACAGTAACTACTAGGACTGTAGCAGAGGAGATGGAACCGAGAAGAAGAGCACTTATGCACCAAATTATAATTGCGGCAATCAACAATAGCGTGAGTGTTAGTCTGACAATTGATTCGTACTGGACGAAGAATACGTAGAACGGAGAAAAGGCAAACATATCAATGTCGTTGTCGTACGATTCGATCTCTTTGATGATCCGAAGCGAGTTCTTATGTGCGTTGATAAAGTCGGATTGCGAGCGCAACGGGGTATGACTGGTTCTGAGATAGCTCGATTCTATTTGGCTTCTGTTTTTGTTCACCGAAATACTACTAGAATAAGGTGCCTTACCGCCCAACGGGCACGGATCACTCGGTTCTTCAATCCACTGGTTGAAGTAAAACATGAACTCTTTGCCCGTAGGAAATCCTTCCATTGTACTGCTATATTGTGGATCATGATCTGCATAACAGGTTTGACATAATCTCTCAGGAGTACCTGGGGTGCAGAACTGTCTGTCATCGAAAGGTGAATTTTTTTTGAACCTACAGCATTGGTCCAAGTTTGGATTTAACCACGTCAAGAAGTCATCTAGCCAGCTAGATGTAGGTTCTGCAATAGTAGACTTGAAACTCCGCTTGAGTTCTTGCTCTAAAATATTTGAGACTGAAAACTCATTGCAGGTAGAGAATTTGCCACATACTTTTTGTTGATTCTCTCTTGCAGTGACATCCAAGTCCTTCAAGACAAAAAAAATAGGCGGGCCAACATTTAGGTACTTGTATACCGAATTAAAATAATCAATCAAATACGAATCTGAAGGAATCGCGATCCTTTGATCTAATCCAAATTGAATATTTGGCAAAAGACTTAACGAAATACCTAACCAAAGCAAGAAGAAACTTAGGATCTTAGGTTTATTCGTTCTGGAAAGTATGAACGGAGCATAGTACGTCTTGATTAATTCGGAGAAGTCGTATTCTATTTCTTGAGTTGGTTGTTCATAGTCACTGTCATCGTCACTCAAAGCGATTGGTTCATCAACTTGTAAACAAGGGAAACAATCAATTCGATTGTCCTCCAGTCTTCTTTGATCTAATGCCAATAATGCAACAAATCCTGTCATTTGTAAAATGAAGTTCATCATTATTGCGCCTGCTGAATAATAGGCAAAGTTCTTCACAGCTGGCATTTGAACCCTTGTAGCTAATAGAAACATTGCAAATTGCAAAATAGCACTTATCAAACATGATGGTCCAACCTTTCTTAAAGTCTGGGAAATTCTATATTCAATTGAATCATTAGGATGAAATTTATTAATTAAATGTAATTCGTGAACAATTAAGAATATATTGTCAATACCTATTGCCAAAATTAAGAATGGTATGACCTCCGCAATTATTAGAGTAGATTTCATACCTATTATCGAAAAAATACCGGCTGATGAAGTAACAGATAGCAAGATAATTATGATTCCTCCGAGACCTAACTGAAACCTAGTATGCACCAAATCTTTCAATTTCATAGTTGTCGGAATTTTACCGCCTAAAGCTAATGAAGCATATAAAAACATTAGAAGGTATGAGACAACGATAATACTAATATCCATATTTGTTGATTTATTTAGTTCCTCTGTTAACGATATTTCAGTACTGAAATCTATTTTCAAATTCCCTTTATCATTTCTTAAATTGAATACCCAGTCCTGCAATGCATGTTCATATTGGACAACATTATTGGTGTACTCTATATTTGACAGATTGTTATTAATTAACAATGTGACCACGAATGCCTTAGAGTTAAAAATATCATCATTATCGAACAATAAATTTTTCTTCAACGGTTGCTGAAACGTCGGCAAACAGTTTACAGGTGAATCTGTGCAACCTTTAAGTTGTTGCTTCCAGTTGTTTTCTCTAAGGTTATTTATGTCACCATGAAAGTATTGTGCAAAGGATTCGATTGCACAGTCATCTCCCGTCGGCTTGAAACAAAGATCAGATAAAGTTATTTTTTCCTTTTTACCAATTGACAAATCCCTTAATTCCAGTTCTTTTTCAAACCACCACCTGATATTGTCCCAGGTAAGGATAGGCTGGCTTTCGTTGCGAGAACTAACGATTATTTGTTCAACTCTAAACCATTCACCAAATTCACTTTCAAAGAATTGTAAATTTTTGAGGGCTGGTTCGTCTGGACTGACCCATAAATTTACAGGATCCGTTTCTAGTTTGAGCCAAAATAAACCACTCGACAAAAAAAGACTCACCACTATGCAACTACCAATAGTTATTCCTGGTAACAATGCACAGTAATAGCCAATATATTCAAATGCCGTCTGTATGTAGCAAATTAGTTTGATATGATAGTCTTGCATAACATTGACGCTAGATTTATTTTTATTCCTTGTAAACCAATATGAATTCCCAACATCATCATCGTCATCGGCTGTACTCCAACGTCTTGCATCATTCTCTTTTGAATTAGCAAGATAAATGTGGTATCCACTTAATATCAATATCAAACAACCCCAAAGCATAATAATTGCAAATGAGAAACAGGGCAAAACGCCAATGGTACATGTGTTGTCGTAGTTCTTGAATCCTGGTAAATTTGGGCAAGAACTTGAACAGTCTGAGCATGAGCATTTGTAATCTTCATCATCACAACTCTTCATGTTGCCTGACCTTAATGTTATTCCCTCATCTTCTTCGTCCTTAGTCGTGGAATATTCGTAGTTAATTTGAAATGGAGACCCTCCTAAAAGTGGTTTTTCATCCCCTAGGAACTTTAGAAAATCTCTGTAGTTAGAAGCACCCCCTCCAATCAAATCCATTGCATAACCGTTGGTTGCAGAAAACTTCACTTCCTTACAAGAATCGAAAAAATCTGACGCATAATTCGAATCTACGAATTGATTAAGTACGGTAACTATTTCTTTCTTCAGGTCAATAGATTCTGCTGTCTTAGTGATATTAATGAAGGATGATTGATTAGAAGAACATGTAAATTTGCAGAAGAAATCATAGAAGTTCTTCCTGCAAGCAGGACATGAGCTGATCAATGGATCAATTTTCTTTAGATTGGTTTCCAAGTTAATCAATTGTTTCTTAGAGCAACAAACTCTTTCCGTAGGAAAATCTTTGCCACATATTCGGTTTAATATCTCAATTGAATCTTCCGTAGGCTCTAATGCCTCTGTATTATTTACGCATGGCAACTCATTACCGAAAAGCGACTTCTTACCGCAATTATCATACATGGCACAGAATCCTTCCTCATGAACCATTGCAGACGAAACTAATACCAAAAAGGAAAGATAGCTAGCTAAAGCTAATATAAGTCTATTCATTTTCATCCTGAATCTATATCAGTTTAAAGCAATGAAGTAGATTTAAAGAGATATTTATAAAGTTGCGACTGATAAAGGGTTGTATATTAGCTGCTACTCCAAACGCGTGAAAAAAAGTGATTTACGAAGACAACCATATTCAATATCTAAAATCGAACAAGAGGATGTTAATAGGTATATCTGGAACGCTCAGCTCAGGAAAAACAGAGGTTGCTCGATACTTGACGTTCCATGGGTTTAAGTTATTGGCATGCAAGGAGAATGGCGATAAAAGAGGCGAGTCATCGGGCTCAAGTGAATCAACATCTGTCATTGATATTAAAGAACTCTCACTTTCAAACGATGACATTACTACGAAACTGAGTAGTAATTTGACGATGGAACCCTATAAGGTGTTCACTGAGTTGGACGAGCTAGTTGAATATGTTACGACAAATTGGCGAATGAATTTTGTAATCTCGCATATTAATGATCTTCCAATGTTGTATACGCTTCAGAAAAGACCATTCTTCTTGCACATTTCTATAGATGCACCAATAGAGTTGAGGTTTCGGCGGTTTTCCATTAAGCTGAAGAATGACTTGTCTATAGAAGAGTTTATTCATCAGTCAGATAAACTTTTATTCTCGTCCACAAATCCATTAATTGAAATAAATAACCAAGCACAAATCAAGATCATAAATACATCAGCATCAATTAGGAGTCTATATGTTAAGTTATCTGAATTGAATTTATCAAATCTGGAGAGGCTAAGGCCTACATGGGATTCTTACTTTATGAGGTTGGCAGACTTAGCAGCATTGAGATCAAATTGCATGAAGCGTAGAGTCGGATGCGTAGTGGTGAGAGGCAATAGGGTAATGGCTACGGGATACAATGGGACCCCAAGGCATTTGACTAATTGCAACGAAGGTGGTTGCTCCAGATGTAACCAAGGCCAGGGCAGTGGGGCGGCATTATCAACATGTTTATGCTTACATGCTGAAGAGAACGCATTACTTGAAGCCGGGAGAGATAGAATTACTGGGGGACAAACAGACGAAAAGAGTGTATTATATTGTAACACCTGTCCCTGCTTAACGTGCTCTATTAAAATTGTTCAAAGTGGTATCAAGGAGGTTGTATACGCGCAGAGTTATTCAATGGATGTTTTGTCACATAGGGTAATGTCCGAAGCTAATATCGTTTTAAGACAATACAGTCCTCCGACAGACGGAATTTTCATTTAACCTTATGTAGATAGATATATAATTCATATTACGCAGAACTTACCTAGGTTTCCTTGTATTCATATGGACCTGGCTTCTGTTCGGCATCGAGCTCAATAGTTGCACTTTCCAAAACCATGCCACTTACTGCAAGAGTAGCTTTTATCTTATCGCCAACAACAACTGGACCCACTCCCTTTGGTGTACCAGTCAAAATAAGATCACCCTTTTCTAAAGTCATCATTGTTGACATATAAGACAAGATTCTGTGGATTGGGAACAACATAAGGTCGGTTCTGTCGTTTTGCTTCATTTTGCCGTTAATGGCCAACGACAATTCGACGTCGTATGGGTTTGGGATTTGGGATTTGGGAATAAATTGGGATAACGGCAAAAACGTGTCGAAACCCTTTGCAATAGACCATGGCAATCCTTTTTTCTTAGCTTCTTCTTGCACATTTCTGGCTGTCATGTCAATTGACAATGCGTAACCTTCAATACAATCCATCGCTTCCTCATGAGAGAAGCTTTCTGGTAAATCTTTCAAAGTCTTATTCAAAATAATACCTAATTCAACTTCGTGGTGGACAACAACACCCTTTGGGACTAAGAAACGCCCTCCGTCGGGCTTCAAAACTGACGATGATGGCTTCAAGAAAAAGAATGGCTGTTGAGGTTTTGCACTATTCAATTCCTTGATATGGGCAGCATAATTACGGCCAATACACAAGATTTTTTTTGCGTTCTCAATGTACCTTAAACCAGACATGTGTGGATACTAGGTTACGAATACTGTTTCAAATGTCACCGTGTTTGGCTTTTATACGTCTGAAAGATCAAACGTTGGGGTGAAAGAAGAGACTCGGAGCGGAAACCGGGCCTTCTCGGAATTGTGGAGAATTAGCACCGAAGAAAAAATTGGACACCCACGGCTCATTGGGCGGGTCTACCCTCAACATCCAACGTATGGTACAAAGAAATATAGGCAAAATCAGATTGCAGTCAATCACCAACAAATATTCAACCACCAAAAATAGTTTGGTATTAATGCGGTAACTTTGATCTATGTAATCCAACACTAACATTCACATGTTACATCTGTCCGTGCATTAACTAACCGACAGATGGAAACGCAAAAATAGCTACAAAGAATAGTTACCAAGAATTGTTACACAAGCCCGATGCAATGCACCAGCACTTTCCGAATATTCGTGGAATTATATCGTAAGATATTCCACCAAAGGTTCAAAAATAGGCGACAAAAGCCAAGATATCTGTCGACGATGACAACCAACGTCAACCACCGACACTATGCTAGTGTTTTTAATTCACCATATTCCAGTTTGCTTCTTGAACATTTCCTTTTACGGAAATATACCATTTCGCGGAAACATGGAAGGAAGGGTACGCTACGCATAAATAATAAGCCAAATGTGAAAATTCGTATAACTCGTATAACTCTGTCTCGTAATTCACCCGTCCGCTTGGTTTAGCCCAAGTACTATGGTCGACATTAGGCCGGACTGATGGTTTTCAAGTGTATGCCTATCTCCATCATTCTTTAAGTTCGAAATACACTTCCCACCTAGCTATGCCTAAATTACACAATCCTACTGATAATTTACCTCGTTCTATTCACTTGAACAATAGTTCATATAATCGGGCAACAGTAATCATCGGGTTTAAACAATGTAAAACCATGGAAAGGGCTATTTTATGCCCGAGTTTACGTTACATAACGGTAAAAACGATTATTGGCGGATTTTCATTGGAGCCATTTAATTATTTAAGCCTGTACAGCAGAATTTATGGCATATCAAACAATAAGCCGTCCTTCATACTATTCTGTCATAATTAAATTCTTATAACTTGTCTTGTCTTTCTGTATGTCCTGTATACACAAATCAAAAGAATTAATTCATTGGACGAAAAAATTTTCATGAAATTATCAGATTGATCAAGACTACCGAGTGCCGGAGAATGCAGGCGATTATGCGGGAGTTTACTCTTGGCCAGCGTCTGATAATTTTTGATAGACTGTCTCCGAGAGTATAAATTAGAAAGGATGTGCGTAGTTTTGAGAGAGTATTCGTCTTACTTGCAAGAAGTACATCAAACATATAGAGAGTGAAAAATGGTTGACGTCTTTAACGTTCAAATTTTTTTCATTGTCTTCCGTGAAACCTTGGAAGCAGTTGTTGTTGTTTCCGTTTTATTGGCGTTCTTAAAGCAAGGTTTGGGAGGAGTAACGAATGACCCTGTTATTTATAAGAAGTTGGTCAGACAGGTGTGGTGGGGAGCGCTACTAGGGGTATTGATTTGTCTTATTTTAGGTTGTGCTTTCATTGGTGCGTTCTATGGGTTAGGAAAGGACATTTGGGGGTCGTCAGAAGACTTATGGGAAGGTGTTTTCTGTATCATTGCAACGGTGTTGATTTCCATGATGGGTATCGCGATGTTGCGTATCAATAAGATGAAAGAAAAGTGGAGAATTAAGTTGGCACAGGCGTTGGTCAAACAGCCACCGACAGGTAGGGACAGATTCAGAATTGGACACTTGACCAAGAAATACTGTATGTTTATTTTGCCATTTATCACTACTCTTAGAGAAGGCTTAGAAGCAGTCGTTTTCGTTGGTGGTGTTGGTTTAGATAGTCCTGCATCGTCGTTCCCACTTCCAGTGATCTGTGGTTTAATTGCAGGTACAGCGGTCGGCACATTGTTATACTTCTCTGGTTCCACTATTTCCTTACAGGTTTTCTTGATCATCTCTACTGCAATCTTGTACTTAATTGCTGCAGGATTGTTCTCCAGAGGTGTTTGGTTTTTCGAAACCTACGCGTACAATAAGAAGACTGGTGGTGATGCCTCAGAGAATGGTTCTGGACCTGGTACGTACGATATTTCCAAATCGGTCTGGCACGTTAATTGTTGTAACCCAGAAACCGATAACGGTTGGGGTATATTTAATTCTCTTTTAGGATGGCAAAATTCTGCCACCTACGGCTCTGTCATTTCTTATAACATTTACTGGCTTGCTGTGATTGCAACCTTATTGTTGATGTTATATGAAGAAAAGACTGGCCACTTACCATTTTTGAAGAACATTAGATTGGTCAAGTTGAACCCAATGTATCACATTAAGGGTAAGAAGAAGAATGAACTTACTAAGCAACAACAAGATGAGTTGTTTGAAAGAATCAGAACTGAAAGAATCATCGGTAGCGATAATGACGAGTATGACGAATCCTCATCACTTTCTAATAAGGAGGTTATAAGGACAACTGAAAAGTAATTGGTGAATTAACACACACACACACATTAATATAATTTCACCAATAATAATAACGGTTTGTATCGTCTTTCTTTATTTTGAGTATTTATTTTTCTAGCGTATAGGGTCGAGTCATTCAGGTTTAATTATGAATTTATGGGAGCATATATAATATATAAATCACGGGTATTATTTGTATTGTAGTTTCAAAAAAATTTGATCTAATTTTTTTTGCTATTGATAACTTAACTAGAAACTAAGATTTAATTAACCTTTTCATGTCCATCCCCATCGATCTGATTTTAAAGCACCAATTAGGGTACTGTAACTTATAAATTAAGTATTAATCAATAAAAATATAATATAACCCACGGCGGGAGTCGAACCCGCAATCTTTTGATTAGAAGTCAAACGCGTTAACCATTACGCTACGCAGGCGGTTAGATTCATCTTTATATTTCATTAGTATATATTTTATGTTCTATTCGTGTATTATTTTAATAATTAATTAATATTTAATTGTTTTCTACAATGACATTATTATAGAATATAAATTACAATACAAAATTTAAAATACATAAATATGTTAATTAACCAGACCAGAATTGATAGTTTTTCGGTTTGGCAATACTTACAGGGATGCTATCATTATCAATACTATTCGACAAGTTATTAACGTTATCGACATCCATTTTACTTGGATCATTATTCAAGCTGAGGCTATTATTCAATGATCTATTGATTTCATTAACATTCATAGGTGTTAATAAATCGCTAAGTAAGTTATCCAATTCGGGACTCATATTCTGTTGAGATTTCTTGAAATTATTAATCTTTTCATAATTTGTCCATCTCTCGATTAATAATTGCTTTCTTTCCAAGTTCAGGGAATTTTCAATATCAATCAAATTTGCTTCTAAGTTATTTAAATTATTCATTTTAATTTGGAACTTTTCTAAAGTTAATTCTATAATTTGATTTATTAGGTTCGATTGGTCCACTATTGATTCACTCAAGTTTTTCAAAGAGTTTTCTTTCACTAAGTCTTCTCCTGATTTATTAGAAATTATTTGACTAACTATATCTTGGACAATTTTTTCTTTGTTGAAAGTTTCATCCTTTTTGTAAGAATTTATTAATTTGCTTAAGTATCGATCTTCGATTGGTAATTGTATAAACTTGATTAAACATTGTTCTTTCGTCTTTGTTCCAATAAATTCAGAAATTTTGTCCCATTGGCCGTTCGCATTTGAATTCAACGAAACATTTGCATTATTCGAGCTAGCGTCAAAAGTACCAAACATTTCGATGCCTTCTAACAACAACAAAATTTCCTGTTCTGACCATTCTATATTACCATTACTTTCCAGTAATTTAACGAATTCGGATGATTGGAAATTCAGTGGGAATAGCCCTTGGTCGAAACATGTACCACACAAGACTGAAGCATTGTTTATATTTGAGTTAGGATTGTTCGAATATGACTTGCTTTTTAAATTGTGGTATCTCACTTCGCTTGTATCTTTACCACATGTGTTACAGAAGTATTGGATTATATTTTGTGTGCTGATGTTTTTTGAAACATCGTTGGAGTTAGTATATATATTACGTCTAATTTCCAAGCTTATTGGGATTTCCTGCTTTGGCTCAATTTTTGTTTCGATGATGTGGTCTGGTCGATCCTCTTTGTTAGCGCTTTCATTTTCAACAGAATTTGGTGGAGAAGGTAAGTTCTTCGCAGAATCAATAACTTCGATGTCTTCTGGAATAAATGGAACTAACCCCTTGGGCGTGTCCAACGTAACCTGGAAATGGCCGGTATATTGAGGTCCGACGACAGTGGATTTCGTTCTTGGGTCAATCTGGTAATTTATTAATCCCCATTTTTCCAAGAAATGATGGATTCTGATAATACATGAGACGTCGCCCGCCAAATTACGACGAATAGCAGTAACCGTTAAGTATTCCAATGGATTGATTCTGTACGAGTTAATCATAAAATCCCGCATGTTCTTGTATATTTCCCGTGTCTTGTAGATAGACTTATATTCGTCACCATCCTTAACTGGAAAAAAATCGGGAAACAGTTTCTTTTCTATTGTATGAACGTCGTTCATGTTGAACCACTTTGTAAACGATGGAATCACGATGTGACTAGACTGGTCGATTAAGTAATTCTTTGCTTTCTCTTGAAATTTACTCTTAGCCTTTTCTACGTCAATGGGTTTATCATTTTGTTCTTGTTTATCTTCTTCTTTCACAAGATTATCTACCAAGCTTATTTCTTCATTAGGAATAGGTGTCGCCGAAGTAGGTGTTTCTGGATCAATAGATTCAGATGCTGACATGTTCTTATGCTTTTTTATTAATTGATTAGTTGCCTTTTCTTCAACTTTACGACACTTTCTTTATTTCAAAGGTATATACTTTGACCATTGGCACTTTGATTCGAGAAGAAAAAGTTAGATTGTGTTTCACACACTGCGACATTTATGTCTCAATATTTAGCGACATTTATCAAACGCGTCTTTTTGATGTAAATAGTATAAGCGACCTATTTACAACCAAATCACCCTAAGAAATCCACAAATATAGATAGATTGATTGTGACAATGGCTAATGTGACAGCTACGAGAAGGTCGGCTCGTAATTTTAATAGAGATACAAGCATATACAAGGATGGAAGTGATTCAGAAGAGTCAGAAGTAGCCACCAATGAAATTGATGATGAATACGTGGGACCTTCAGAGACGACCAAGAAGCGTAATAAGAGACCCACGAATACACGGAAGAGAATTAAAACAGGACTGAGGGCGGTTCCCGAGTCCGTTGAGAATTTGGGACCAGATTTTGAGGAGAACACATTATATCAAGCATTGTCGAAGCCTGATTTATCTACACAAGAGCTCGCATTGGAATGGATCGAGGAGTACGTTGAAAACGAGGAGAATAACAAGGATAGCGAGCTGATTGCAACGTTGGTGAATTTGTTGTTGCGAAGCTGTGGATGCATTTATCTTTTGCAGCCTCATGACTTAGTGAACTTGGAATCGGCAGCAGAAACGATTGGAGAATTAATGATAGCTTTCGAAAGGCAGCAGTACCATGAATATCCATTTATTTCTAATAACAAAGACTTGAAGTTCTTTAAGAAGAATGTGTGCGATTTTTTTGAAGATCTAATATATCTTGCACACGAGAAGGGCCTATTATACATAGGTAGCGAAGACGCCACCGACCACGATAGCGACCACGATAGTGACGACGACAAAGAATCCACGTTGAGCTCACCCTTGATGAACAAGATCCTTACGTGGCTTACCTCGTTAAGTTCTTGCACTGTCAGACCATTGAGACATATTTCGACAACTATACTTTTGACAATTCAAACCAGGCTATGCGATGTTGTGGTGACCATAACGTCTACATTGGAAAAATATCAACGTCAATTGTCCAATTCAAAAAAAAAGGGGAATGAAAAATCTCGAAATAATAGAGCAGAAGCAATATATAAAAATATTCATATCTATCATAACCAAAAAGAAACAATTCATGAGTACTTCGGAGAAATAACCGAAACAACATTTATTCATAGGTATCGGGACGTTGACCCTCTAATTCGACAAGAATGTTTGAGGCAATTAGGTCAATGGATGATCACATATCCCGACTTTTTCTTCCAATCGTCATATTTACGTTACTTTGGTTGGTTACTATCAGATCCTTCAAATCATGTAAGGGCTGAAGTTACTAAAGTTTTACTTAAATTATATAAAAATGCATCAAATGGAAATCGGAATATTAGTATCGGTTTTAGACAGTTCACTGAAAGATTTAAGAGGCAATTAATTAACATGAGTAGAAAGGATAATGATTTCAACGTCAAGCATAATTTAATCAGTATATGTAGTGAATTACTGAAAATAGGATTTCTTGAAGAAAATGATAATTTACAAATCTGTCAGAATTTTTTCTACTTGCTTGACCATGGATCTGGCCTCGGACATTCATCTGATGAAAAATTGAAAATGGAGTTAAGTAAATTCATAAGCCTTGTGAATTCAGAAAGTACCAAAAACGAACTTGAAAAATACTCTATTTTTATTAAAAATTATGAATCTCCACAATTTGGGAGTGAACGTGACAAGCTAGGTATTGATGATTGCTTGAAGATTAAAAACCTTATCCGATTTTTAAATAATTCATATGACCACTATTTAAAAAATGAGGGAAGTTGGGAGCCGGAGTATACAAGGCGTCAGAATTTTGCACCAATTGCAACAATTTTCAAAAATTTATGTAATTTGCCATCTTACTCAAATATCTGGGAATTTTTGGTCCGTTACTTATTATTCGACTTATCATCTATTACGTTTCATCCAAGACTGGGAGATATAGAAGAAGAAAATGTTGAGGTGATTGATTTCAAAAAATTACTAGAGTTATCTGGGGATAGAGATGAATATTACCTATTGAACTTCATCAATGGATCAATTTCTTTAATTTTATCCTCCAGTAATAAAAGAAGTAAAGACGAAACCGAAAACGATGAAGATCTGTCATCTGTCATGATAAAGTTAACCAACTATTTGCCTGCGCTTCTAAAATCTCTGAGTAAATCAAACAACCAGTTCATGATTTTCTTAGATTTATGGAATGTATTAGTATCTTCTTCTCCGAAACACGATAATATTTATATGATGTTTCAAAATATGGGCCAACTTAATGTTTACAATGATATTACTACAAAAATTATAGGATTTTATCAATCTTATGAGTTTAAAACTTTTGACGATGATCTTATTTTGCAAATATTTGACGAGTATTTTGGTAAATTGTTGTTGAATTACGATAACCATATACCAGCGGCTCAAACTTCTGAGAATAACCCCCAAGCAAATATCATGAACGTTGATGTTAGATTAAAAGTTCAAAATTTGTTTCAAGAATTGATCGCAGAAGTGAAGGATATTCTAAATTCAAATATTTCAAGAAGAGATTTTATGGAAAGTCATGACACTTATAGTGATGACTTTGAAACCCAAAGGGCCATTCTTAATACTATAATAATTGCTTCTAAGCCATTAATAAAGCTCGGAAAATTAGGGAATTATATCAACATTAATGAGTATGTAAATAATTCACCAACCAATTCTTCCTCGATCATAGAATTGATGATTTCGAAAATCTTCAATAGGTTAGATATTCAAAAAATGACTGATAAATGGCCTAACATTCTCTTGCAACTGATTGACAAATTCATTGAATCGTATAAAATTGTATTAGATTTTATCTTAGTGTGGAATTCTTGGAAATTGGAAGAATTAATCTATACACTGACTTTTGAAGACCAGAATTCGCAACATCATTATGATATTGAATTGATTTTTGAAGAATTGACTTCAGTTCTACACCCAAACTTTAAGATTTTCCAATCGTTTTTTGATTCTATCAATTCTATCCATGAAAGATCAGACTCCTCATCATCGTCTATTTCGAGTGAAAATACATATCTAATTATTGAAAAATTGAATGCTCTAAAAACATTGGTTGGAGCAAAAATCATCGATATAATTGTTTCTATGAAAGTATTCTACATTAAGTTTAATAATAAGAATAATTTCAAAAATTTTGACGAATTTTTTATCGAAAGTGAAGGTATGGGTAAGTTTATCACCAGTTGTGTTCCTACTGAATTCCAGAATCAATTACTTAATATTTTCCTATATAAGGAATCCAAATTGGCTAATCTAATTGATATTGAATTGGATCGAACTGATGAGGAAGATGTGAATTTTGAAGAATTTTATAAATTGAATAGTAGTAAAGAACAGACTGATCGAAGCGAATTTGATTCGGATCATGATGTCATCGACGGCGAACTGAGTGATGAAGGTACCGAAAGTGACGAAAAAATGAAAGCCAAATCTAAGCTTGCTGAGTTGACGCAACAGCAAAAGAAAGAAAATGATATATGGATTGCGGAGAAGGATTTGTGTGTTTTTTCAGTGAAGTTGTTTACATTAATTCACTTATCAATGGTTAATGATTTTATCATGGATCGGTTGATGTTGAATAGTGAAAAAATTGGAGGTTTATATCAAAAGCTATTGAAGCTGAATCAAAATCAAATGAATATCTTACGAAAGGGCAGAAAAAAAGATAGTCCGAAAGATAGTTCAATTCTTGCTGATAAAGAGAATACCCCTTCAACGGCTCCCACTAATATTTCTGATATAGACTTCGATATTGAAATAGATGATATTGAAGGGAGTCAACCCTGACCAATTTCTGAATAACGAATATGATTAATATGTATATATAATTGTTTATTTAAAATATACATAATTTGCTATAGTTTTTTTTTTCATAAATCTCATAACTAATCCTTTACATCCTCCCTCTCATTTCATTGTTTTAAATATTATTAAATGAGTGAATGTTTGAATTATTAGGTTCCTCAAATGCCTTATCCATATTCCTACCGCGGTTTACCGGTGTATGGAAGTCAATAATCTCTGGTTTAGTTTCTTCGTTGTCAGTTGTGTTCCGAGTATTGATAAATAATGGTATTGTCTTCTTCTGATTATCTAAAGGCGGAAATGCTTCTGTCTTCGTCGAAGAAAGAGGAGGTGGTGCCGTCAATGTAGTAGCTGATCTGTTATCATTACTTTGAGAAACAGTCAAAGTAAAAGCTGATTCTGGAGCTCTCAAGCTAGCATTCCCTGTTTCTGGGATATGCAATTTGTCAGACGAACTAATAGTTTCATTATCATCATTTTTTATGTCAACTGTCGCATCGACTTGTGACATTATTCCTGATGATGACGAATTACTATGAGATATCCCACCATTGACTAACGCGCTCGAGGACACAAACCGTGGTAATTTTGTGCGTGAAGATGACCTATTGTCTGGAATCTGATACATACTTGATGAGTTGTTATTACTATTCGAAGCACTTCCATTACCATTCCCCTTGATTTTGCTATGAATTTTATTTTTAAACGTAAAATATCCCTCATGCGAAGGGCTTAGACTTCTATTGTGCATCAGTAAGCTTCTTGCACAATGGTTACGAGATAAATCTACTTTCAAATTGTTCTTGTTTGTTGTTTTTGAATCACATAATTGGCCAGGTGAGTTAAGTTTAGACTCGCTTTTGCATTTTGAAGACAAGTTAATATCTTTGTTCAGTTTGAGTTCTTCTCTTAACTTTTTCCTAACTTCATATGCAGAATCTTGTCTGAAAACTCTTATTAAGCCATATTGGTCAGTTGTAACAATAATATTTCCACTGTTTAATCCATTGTCGTCCGAAGGCTCATCGGATGAATCATTCTTAAAACTCTCATTACTTTCGTTTCTAATTAAACTATACTTTCTACCTCTCTTAATCAAATCAAACACTAAATCATCTGATAATTCCAATAATTTCTTCGTATTCTCTGGTGCAAACATAGCAACATTAACTTTAGAGTGATGTGGATGAAACGCAACATAGCTATTATTCTCGTTCGCAACATATTCAAATGAGTTCTCATCATCTAAAAATTTTTGAACGTTTAGCTTTTTCATTAAAGGATTTTTATGGATCAAATTTGCGTAAGATTTATGTTTACTCTGTAAATCATTAATATGGTTTTTTCCTTCCAAAACCAAGTCTTTTAATGCTAGCTTCAATTTATTATTAATGATCGAATTATTATTTTCCCAGACGTAACACCAATGATCCTCCGATCCTGAAATAATATAATGGAAATCATCAGTGATATCAGCCACAATTGACGAGCTATTATTTGTTAATCCTTTGAATCTAGTGACCAATTTTTTCAGATCAGAATTAACTAAACGAATTTTTGAATCATTAGTTGTGATCAAAAAGTTCCATTTTGCCAAAGGATCGTCGTCAACAATCTTTAATCTCGAATATTCCCTACTTTCGAATATCCTTATGCCAGTGATTTTGTTCCCATTCTTATTATGAAATGAATGAACAAAAGATTTCTCTTTAACTTCGAATCTATTGATTATATGCAACCCATTAACTTCTAATGCAAAAAGCGAACCATTAAAGCCACCAATCATACAATGCTGACCATCTGGAGTGAAACAAGAAGCAGTAATCAAAATATCATCTCCTAGGTTTTTGTTGTATGCAACGCTTTTTTCTAAAATTGACCAAAGGCGTACCTGATTATCTAAAGACCCACTTAAGAAAAACCTATCATCAGTGGGATGAAATTTAACAGTAGTCACAAAATCATCGTTTTGAAATGTTGCTAAACAATCTGGTCTATCGACATGCCATAACTTAACCAATCTATCCATACTGCCCGAAATTAAGAAATTATTCTTACTCCAGTCTAAAGATAAAACGCTATGCGTATGACCTTTGAAAATCTTTACTGGTGCTTGATGAAAAACGGGTGCTCCATTATAGAGTTTCTTATTTGGTTTTTTCGATTTGCTATTTGACCTAATCTCTGATTCTGTATTAGTCTGTTCTAACCTACCCAATGGCGATGATATAACTTTCCAGACCTTTATTATTGAATTTCGACCTGCCACGGCTAAATATTGACCATCTCTACTAAATTGCATTACATAAATCTCGTTGTAATCGTTCTTACTTTGTCTTTTATGAGCTGGTTTTTTAGAATATCCCTGAGAATTAGAATAAAAACCTCTCATTTCCAGGGTCTCATGTTCATCAATAACTTCATCGCGTTCTTCATCAGTTGAAGTACCTTGCTTCAAACTTTCACTAGAAATACTATCATTGTCGTTATGGTTTTTGGAGGTGCATGATTCAAGGTTTAATTCTTGTGCTAAAAATAAATTATTCAACGATCTGGGACTATGTTTGTTTCTTCTATGGGTCTTGATATATTGTGGTATTACCAAGGATTCAGGGCTTAAGCCATCCCAAGGTTGCAGTTGTGCACCAATCGGCGGCAACGTCTGATTAATCGTGTCGTCAACATGTGTGTGTGAAGCATTCTTATACCATCCTCCAGATTCATTTACCAAGGAAGACGAGGACAGAACTCTTGATATTGATGACGATGATGACATTTCGGAGTAATTGTTGCTAGTATCCATCTCGTCTTTATCGTCATCTGCATAATTAAATACACTGTCATCATCATCTATACAATTTCCTGATCTATCAGGTCCCTTTGATCGTCCTCGAACTTGTGATCTGCTTGTTGTATTGACATTTTTGGATACGGATTGGCGTCTAAGTTTATTAGATAATGATGGCGAAGAGTCGACCTTAGTACTACATGAGAATGAACGAGATTTCAAACCATTTTTATGTCCCGGTTGTGGTGGTGAGTCTTTCCGTTGTTTCCTATGCAATAAGTTGCTAAAGAAGTTCTTTTTATTGGATTTCGGTGTTGTCGAGGTCTCAGAAGCTCTTTCATTGCTCGACGGCGGCGTAGATAATTGCACCGACATTGTACTTTAAAGTGAAACTTTTGTAACTATTATCGATCGAATGACTCAAAAACAAGTATTTGCAATGATAGCTGATCTCTTTCTTTAGTGATCATTTACCAAACTAATTAATTTGCTTACCTGGAACAAAACTTTTTTTAAACCTTTCCGAATTTAAATCTCGAAAATCCTCTATAAAATTAAAATCGTCACTTACTAGTTAATTTATTAATATTCGATAATATATGTATAAACTTATGCTGCGAAGCTAATATGTACCAATATAAAAGAAAAATACGAAGAAGAACAAGTATTATGGAGCTAAAATGATAACATTCGTCTTTCCGATTGAGGTCATCAAATACGTAATTAGCCTTCTTCATTCACTAAAATACAATTATAAAAAGAGCAAACATTCTTGTCATGTGGATTACTTTCTCTTCTTAGACCATTCTAAGTGCAAAATTAAAGAGTGGTAACCCTTACCGTTCAAATCATTCAATGCTTCTTCGGCCTTAGTTTCAGAAGCAAATGTAACATAAGCAAAACCTCTTGATTCGCCAGTTTCTCTATTTCTGACCACAATGGCTCTTTGTAATGGGCCATATCTACCGAGTAGTTCGTTTCTCAACATATCTTCATCGACAATACTGTTCAATTGTGAAACCTTCAAAGTGGTTGTATCGTCTCTTGTCAAATCTTTAGGAGGTAAGTTACCGTTAGCATCTTTTCTCAAATGTCTTGGGACATACTTACCTGGAACATTATTGGCAGCATCAGCTGGCTCTGGTGTCGCAGCATTCGAAGCTTCAGTAGAGTCACTAATAAGAGTATCTTTAAATGGACACTTGGAGGTGAAATGGTCACCACCACAAGTTCTACATTTGATTCTTTGTGTAGACACCAATTGCGCCTTTTGTTCCTCCTTCGATTCTTCTTCTTCTTTTTCGATTTCTTTCCATGATGTACCTAATTTTAATTCGACCTTCTCACCCAATTGGGTGGTTCTCGTATCTGGTCCTGGTGGTGTATTCTTTTCTTTACCGAACTTTACCCAGTTTTTACGTTGTGCAATCAACGGATGGACTTTTTCCTTTACCTTGATCTCCTTGATCTTTTGGGTTATTTTTACTTTCTGTCCATTAGCATTTAATCTATAACTAACAACAGTCTTGGTTCCATCTGGGTTGCTAGTAATTTCTGGGGTCGGGATTTCGTCTTCGGCATCTGCCCATGACTTGATAACAGAAGCTGACATTATATTCTATAACGTATTACGAGTTTATAAATTTTACGTCGTCTTCCACCAGATGAATCAAATAATTTTCAATTTTTTCAGGTGGAATTTTTTTGTGTCGAGCGCACGCATATTTTCTTCTACAAAATAATGTATCCATACTTTAATCAATTATAGATTATCTACGATTATAGTGGCTATCTCTTCATTTCTAAACACATTTTCATGACCTCCCCATTCACCTGTAAGTGATGTGAATTTTTTTTTTTCCTTAGTCAAATATTCAATGAATAAGCGAGTTTGATTCATGGAAAGAAGTTCATCTTGAACGGACTGAATAATTACAATATTCACTTCATTCAGATCTTCACCGTGATTCATATCGAATGTGAACAGATTTCTATAATATTTTCTTGTGCAAGATAACTGTGTAGCTTCGGTGTATTGTTTATCGGACGTGAATGCATTATTGACAAAGCTTTCATATGGGGTACCATATTCACTAATTAATTTGACAATATCGTAAATCCCATCTATAAAATAAAGCGTTTTCAATTCAAGAGTTGTTAAAGCTTTGTTCAATGCTGTTCGTTGTTTTCTCAGTGGAGAATTCAAAACTTTTTCTGTAACAAGACCATTTACTCGTAAGTCATCGTGAAGGATTTCAAATCCTATATCAAGAATCTCATTATAATTGAGCAATTGTAGCATTAACGTAGCACCTACCGAATGGCCTGCAATCAGGATTTCATCAATATTATAATTTTGCACCAAAAATTGCAAGCCTTCAAGTACGTCCCATAAGTGGTATGGATGCTTAACCTCTGGTGATAACCTGTAGTTCATTGCAATCAAATTACATTTCGATGAACGTGGATTCTTTCGTATATGGTTAACCATATCTTGGAAATCATTGTAAGTATTATTTGGGTCCCTCCATGCTCCGCCATGTAAAAGCAAAATTGTCTCATAGTTCGCTTCGTCGTATTGGTAAAACTTTAATTGTTGCAATGGATGATCTCCATAGGGAACAATATCTTCGTTCATCTGGGTCCAGCTTCAAACTATTATGGAAGTTTAGAAAGAAATAAAAAATTGATCTTTAGTGGTATATACAGGTCTCGTATCTATTACCATATGAAGTCTATAATTCTATATAAATCTCTAAAACCCACTTCAAATAACACTTCAAATGTGAAACTCTATGTGATAACAACGATTCTGTTCATTCAAAGAAAATTGGTAATAATACATTTTAAAGGAATTGAAAATTTCAAAAATCTTTGGCAAATACAACGATATCTCTCTTAATCCACTTATATAAATTTGGGATGAAAAACAATCCACGTTTTCTTTCCACTAAGTTACGGCACCATATACAGTAAAGATAAGATATACAACAAATTAAACAATAATAAAATATAGTAACAATCATAATAAAAATTCACAAAAAATAGTTTCATCCCAACAAGTTCCAGCTTCTGATTATTAATCCATGACCCACAATAAGCCCATTATATCTGGCTTCTATTGTAAAAATTTTGCTCTATTTTGATAGGAATGCATAAAAATCTAAATCTTAATAATCAAGTTTACTTACTCGAGATCTCAATAACGAGTTGGAGATCTATCACGGACGTATGAGTCTCTTTCGTATCCACCTTCATCCCTACGGAACTCACGATCAAATCCACCACGACCACCTCTGAAGTCACCGCGACCTCCTCTGAAGTCACCACGACCTCTAAAGTCACCGCGACCTCCTCTGAAGTCGCCACGGCCTCCTCTGAAACCTCCTCTGAAGTCGCCACGACCACCTCTGAAACCTCCTCTGAAGTCACCACGGCCTCCTCTGAAGTCGCCACGGCCTCCTCTGAAACCTCCTCTGAAGTCACCACGGCCACCTCTGAAACCTCCTCTGAAGTCACCACGACCTCCTCTGAAACCTCCTCTTCTTGGTGGAGGTGGGACGAATGGAGAGGTATCTTCTTCAGCTGCTAAAACAGCACCTTGGAATTCAGATTCATTTAATAATGGAACCGCGGTAGCTAATTCATCGGCTGAGCCAAATTCTAACGCACCGATAACTTCGTCAGTGTCGTAATTTCTGAAAACTTTGGCAAAGGTTGGTGCCAATTCAGTTCTATCTCTGACGAAGTCTTTGAAGTCTTGCCATGCGGTACCATCTGGTAAGTTGGTAACCTTAACTCTAAATTGACCTCTAGTATCTTCCTTCTTTTCACGTGCAAATTCAATCTGTAATGGTTGGCCATCGAAATCAGTATTATCTAAAGTTTCAACGGCACGCTTAGCATCTTCTTCGCTTTCAAAAGTAACAAAAGCAAATCCTCTCATTAATTGGACATCAGTAAGAGGTCCAACGTCACTGAAATGTGCTTCAACTTGTTCACGTTCAACTAAATATTTGGTTAGTATTTTTTCTTCATCTTTGAATCAAACTCATCGCTTTTTTAAAAAAACGAACACAACATACCTTCGAACGATAATGGTCTAACGAAAATCTTATTTGGTTCAGTCATTATTGATGTATTATTTATTATTTTATAAATCTAATGGGAAAAAGAGAAAAATTTTATATCATCTTAAATTTTAGTAGATGGCTTTTACATTGAAAACTTTCCTGTGTAGTACACGACCTTTCATAATACAAATACCAGAATACTGAAAGCAACATGAATTGTTGAATATATTAACCAACGAGGCTACAGTTCTCCGATTATAAGGCGATTCGAATTTTGAATTAAATTTTATAACTAAGTTAGAAATATATAGCCAATAAAAAGTAATGCAGAAAAAATTGGGATATTGAGCAACTTCTTCTGACCAGCAGAATCGAAATAGTGATATGTTGTAGCAGAATCTGAGGTTGAGGAGGAGTGGGATTTCAGGGGATTGGGTTTTTGGCTTGTTGTCTTGTTGGACATTTTCGTATCGGTGTTGCCTGAAATATTTGACGTCAGAGAGCTAGATGACAATAGCGTAGATGGGTTTTCACTTGCAGCCCTGTAAGTGTAATTCGACAGAAACGTAGGATTACATTCACGGGTTCCACAATTATCGCTTTTTTTAGTCTTAAAAGTCGATGTTTTTGTTGTGGACGTATTCGAGTCGTCTGTGAAGTTTGGAGCAACAGAACGTACTGACAAAGTAGTAACAGAAGATGCACCCAAGGTAGTGACATGGCTAGTATTAGAATCATCAGAAGCTAAATCGATTAATGTGGTGGATTCAACCAGATATTTTTCACTACTGAGATAGCTACGTGAGGCACAATCCAGACAACTGGTGATGGCTCTCGATGGGTGTTCATTCATCATTGATTTAATTCCAGTGGTTTCGTATTCTGATATCGTAGATGACCGTTTTGTTTCTTTCAGACTAGGCATGATAGTGATAACTTCAATAAACGTGGAAGCAATTATTATTGTACTTGGGAGCCCTAATCGAGTCGATGGGATTGAAGAATTGTATGGTGAGAAATTATAGATTATGCTGGTCTCTGTTTCTGTGTACTCTTCACTAGCAGTCCTGGTCTCAACAAAATTTTCTGCTGTAGAACTATCCTCATCTTCAAGACATTCTTCTAAGGAAGATGCAAAAATTACTCGCAACATTAATGAAACCTTCGTAAAATATATAAAACCTGCTAAGACCAACTTCATGTTCAAATTCCAAATATTTCTAACAAACAAGAAACTTCATTATACCATTCTGCTCTTATACCTTTAGTATAGTTCACGTCTTTGGTGAAAACTCCAATATACCATGTAAATGCACGTAAGTCTTGTGATTCAAATTCGATAATAATTTCGCAACCTACCGAATTAAGCCATTGCAATCTATAACTTAAATCATTGCCATATATTATCCCAAATTAACACTATTGTCGTAATTATACGTATAATATTGGATTGTTGAGTATGAATTGGTACTGGTTGGGTCTATATAGATTGAATCATATTTAAAATTTAGTCGATCAGATTTTGAAAATGATGTCTATTCTAATAAACTGCGTAATAATCAACTATAAACATATATTCTACTCCTCTATTATAGAAATACGAATTATGGAATACATAGGTAGTTGCCATGAGAGAAAAAAAGAGACGGAGAATGATAATTAGTACAATTAATCTCTTTTCCAACGAACTTGATTTGGTTGTCTTGCGTAGTAAATGCCACCAACCTCAATATTTGTATTCCATTGGTCGATGTAGGAACATAAGGCGCTACCGAGTGCCATTTCCCTTGGGATTTTTGATTCGTCTACTTTCAAGGTGAAGCCGTTAGCGCCATTTGGGATAACCTGACCTATTCTCTCGCGGACTTCAGACTCTTTTTCTCCTAGGTTATGAACTTTTTCTAGCCACATACCTCTACTTGTCCATTGATAAGTAGCACCATCAGCTAAGGTAAACATTCTATAACTATCAATAGCATCGACTTTATGTCCAATAACATGCCAACCTAATTCAGCGGCAGGTGCCTCGGGTGCTCTGATCAATAAAACATTTGATCTCAAACCAGCTCTGACGGCAGCAACAGGTTCATCTTCTCCATTTTCCCCAGTACCAATTACTGTTGAAGAGTACATCCTATACGCTCCTTTGACAGCTCTTGATCTAACAAACCAAAAAAGTTTCTTCGATGGATCACTAGGACCTAGTGGTTGTTTACCATTTTCAGTGTCGTAAACATCAAAAATCTTGGAGCCCGAACCAAATCTTCTCAATATAGCGTATTCGGAAATATTTTCCTCAGGTAAATCAATTATTGTTGGAATATACCGAGATGCTCTTCTGTGAGGACTAAATAACACAGATTTAACTAAGACCACTGGCCTCATTAGAGGAGAAAGAATAAGTTCGATTGGCATTTTGGATTAGCAATTTATACTGTCTATAATAAAAAGAAGAAAAGCAATTAATATAAATATATCGAGGTGTTTAAATTAATGGGTGCAAAATTGGTTAGTTTATATTAAGTTGTTATTATTGTGGTTTGAGACAAAAATAATTTAAATTTGTACAAACCCAAATTAATATTATTAAAATACTAATATTCATCAACTAAGTACTTTGATGTTACACTTGTATTTTAATCAATTGACTTATTCGCCTATGGCCAATGTTACTTTCTATGTCTGTAGACTATATTTATTTAATATTTTTAATACTATTATTTAATAACGGCTATATATATAATAGATATTTAATATCTAATTCAAGAAAAGTCCGATATAGTGTAATGGCTATCACATGGCACTCTCCATGCCATGATCCGGGTTCGATTCCCGGTATCGGAGAAATTTCTTTTTTTGTCTTCATTTTAAATGCGATCTTGTACTTTGTTTTACAACGTTCACAATATGCAGATTCTAGATTTACATATTCACATTAAATTAAAACATGTTAATTCTATATAATTGTAATGAAATATAAGTGTACAAAGGAGAAGTAAATAATGCATGCGAACGCGGTAATAATTTCATAGTCGATTTTATTTTAATTTTAGTTTTTTAATTCGAACCAGAGGATTCTCTCAGTTTTCACGATCATTAGGATTCGAAATCTTTGGGTTGAACTTTCTGGTATTTGTCTGATCGGTTGTATCATCATTGTCAATTTTTCCGTTCTCCTGTTGTGGTGGTGGACCTCTATTAGGGTTATTTTTAGGGGTCGCCTGTCTAGAAGGTGGCCTTGAATTCAAATTATTGGGTCTTCTTTTCAATTCTTCGTTAAGCTTGTATAAATATAGTTCTTGTTCGTACTTGGATACATTAGGATCAAAGAAACTATCTTCACTAACATCGTAATCGTAAGCAGTATCGTAGTCTTCGAATGCCTTGTCATTTTCCGCACCATAAGCTGCACAGAATTTCGAAGACCTATCTAACGCACAAATAACATTATCATTATTATATCCTGTAAGCCATTTCAAATTATTCTTACGTGGGTTTTCGATTATACTTGTGTCCGGTATATGTAAATTTTTAAAGTTTGTTGAAAAGGATCCATCCTCCGAGTTTTCTTCACTTGGCAAAAACAAGGATTTATCATCCAAGTTTAAAAGTTGGTTCAATAATCCCTTGATATTGATGGTATGGACTGTGAAGTCTGAAATTGACAATGATAATGTCATGTAATCATCAGCTATGAAGACGCCCGTTTTTAAATTTTCTTTGATAGACTTGACCTTCCAAGAAGAGATACCATTTGGAATCAAAATATTTGATCCTATACAAACGTCTTTCGGGTTTTCTAAGTCCCACCCAATTATGGATATATCGAAAGATATGGACGAACTTATATGACTAATCTTATAAAAGTCTTTGATAACCTTCGATGACTTTGGGTCAAACACATCCTTTTTTGTCAATACCGAATCTTTAACCACAACAACCATGTTAGGCCTATACATATTATTACCACATCCACACTTATCTAAATGAGCTCTGGCAAACCCAAGCCAAATTTCTCTACCAGTTGGTAATAATTTTTCAATTGAGACATCGTTCTGACTTCTGATCAAATCATTAATGTTTTTTAATTCAGTACCCCCTCTCAACGGTCCAACTTGTGATTCTGTAGAAACTTTGTGGTTTAATCTATAGGTGAACGAACAAATACCTGAATCATCAATTAAGTCACATTTTAAGACTTCAAAGTTGGCCCACCTGTAGACAAAATTAACGAATTTATCATAACCATGTATAGTTCTTATGTTGTCACTAATAAAAGGTGTCCAATTTTTCTGCTTCCTTTGTCTTGGTATGTTCTTGATTTTCAATTCTATTACCTTATTATAGAGTCTATCATCATATTCGCTATTGCCCCTACCATCTGTATTCTCTTTACCTTTTTGAAATTGCCATGGCCAGCTCATAAACATTGATCTGTAGAAGTCCTGTTTCAATACTATCCTATCATCCTCATCGTCATCATAATGTGACAATTTACGATGATAAGCATTGAAGATTATTAGTGGCTCGAAATGTCCTTTGGTGTTTTTAACTAGTAAAATTCTTGGATCTTCTGGTCCGTAGTACTTATGTTCAATATTGTCATAATCATGCCAAAATGGAATAGGTAAGAAGTAAGGGAATTTTAAGACTTGAAATCTTTGGTCATCGATCAATTCTGTTTCTTCCATTTCGTCCATATGGTTCGTTGGCACCACCAATTTTGTATTCGTGAGCTCGTTCCAGTCTTTTGTGAAAATTTGTGCATATGTCAATGATACAATAGGCTGGTTTCTGGCACCCTTAGGACTGTAAAGTATCCTGGAAATCATAAAGTGGACTCCGTATTGTTCCAACCATACCGAAGACCCGGCAAGCCTGTACCAATATTTTTCCACCACATTATGCTTCAACTGTAACTTAAGCTCATCAACGAAAAACTGTGACAACTCCTTGTAGTACAGGTTAGTCTCACACTCATCAAGAAAGCTAGTCAAGATTTCTGGTAACGATACACCTATGTTTTTGGCTTTATCAATTTCAACCACCGAGGATGTCTGTAGTTTGGCCGCACATTTCCTCAAGTCAAGATTAATATTAGTGTCACTATTGAAAATTGTTAAGTTGTGCTGGGTGAACTTCGATGACGGCAAAGCTAGCGCATTATCTTCATTTTTGAATATCTTACACTTGTCGATGTCTGTCAAGTTAAAATTTTGCTTCACATAAGCATTTAGTTCTTCTTTCTCAAGTGGGAAATCCATTGGAAATATCATTTGATTCTTTGAATCCTTATTTACTATGCTAGAGCCTTGGTTATATGCATATTTAAACGAGCCCATCAAATCGTTTTGATTATAATGACTAACTTGATATAACACCACCACACTGAATACAATAGCAATCACAGTGATGTATGATTTTGTATACCTTCTGTGGGGCATCATGAATTGCTTATATTGAACCAATACAACGTTCTTTCCTTATGAACGATCGAATTAACAAAATGATATCCTTGAATCTGAAATGCTAAAGCTACCATACGATAATTTTCTCTTGAAAAGCACAGCCCTTTAATCGCGGGAAAAATTCTAGTAGCTGTACAAATAAATTACAGCCTATTACAAATGAGAATGTGAACACAATACGGATCTGATATATTCGCTGAATATATAGATACAGAAAATCATAAGAAATGAATATAAACAACAACGACGAAATTGTTTTCGAGTGGGATAAAAAATGCAACTAGTTATGTTTTTGCTCAGTTTTTTTTTATCAATATTCTTTGCAAAATAAGTTAGTCCCTGTAATGCACAGTTGACGTTATCGTTATTAGAACCAAATGAACGAAGCGACATGGATTGGAAGAGTTTGTGGTTCGCATACGATAACTTTGTCGAGATTGAATAATTCATTTAGTGAGCCTCTGAAATGAATGATGTCGACCGTGTAGTCTGAGACAAAGAACGACATAGTTAAATAGTCGATTGCGCCGAGACCGCTCTGTTCCGTCTTTTTGAAGGCCAACGAAGATATTCCATTAGGAATGAGCACGTTTGGTTGGCCCCCAACGCACACGTCGTTGGGCTTATTCAAGTCCCACCCAACCTTAGGTATGTCCATTGAAACAAATGAAGTTATGTGACTGATCTTGTGTTCGTTGTCATCCTTAATGATAATAACCAAGTTTCGTCTGTATATATCTTGTCCACAATAGCAAATCCAGATGTCTTTTGAATCGGGAATGTTCTGTAAAATTGCTTCGAATTGAGGGAATTTGCGCTTTTCGTTGGCATTTAGTTCATTAATATTTATTAACTGAGTTCCTCCTCTCAATTGTCCAACAGGTTGGTCATCGGCTAAGTTTTTGTTTAGTCTATAATCAAACTCACAGTGTGAAGTCATACCAGAAATATCGGACAAATCACACTTCAGGATTTCCAAATTTGACCACATATAGACAAAGTAAACGTACTTATCATGGCGATAGATTTTACGATCATGCGAACTAATAAATGGACTCCAATTCTTTTGCGTCTTCATTCTTGGAATATTGTTTCGTCTCAATTCAATAGCTATAGTGTATAACCTATCATCGAATCTTCTGCTTGGTAAGCCATCAATATTAACCTTTCCTTTTTGGGATTGCGATGGCCATCCCATGAACCTTGACCTATAGTGCATGATCTTCAAAGTAAGGTCACTTTGTTCATCATCCCATGTTCTCTTGATACTTTTTCTATGGAACTCATTGAAAACAATCAATGGTTCCTCATGACCCTTTGGATTTTTGACAAGAATAGTTCAGCGATCTTCAGGTCCGTAAAACCTACTATCTTGTTTGTTAACACTATGGAACATAGGAACTGGCAAAGAGTCTGGGTATCTGATATTAGCCCATAAATGCTTGTTTCTTGACAATTGGTCTCCTGTATCAGGGTTATTTGTCGGCACGATTAATTAAACTTCATCCAATTCCTCCCATTTTTCGTTGAAGATTTGTAAGTAGCTCAAACTAATAATTGGTTGGTTTCGAATACCTCTTGGACTGTACAACACTCGCAAAACCATAAAATGCACCCCCTATTGTTCTAGCCACACTGAAGAGCGAGACAATCTGAACCAGAATTTATCCACAATATGATTCTCAAGATGTTTTGTAACATCCTTCTGGAAAAATGGCACTAGCTTTCTACAATACTCACTGTTTTGTTTAACAAAGTTGCGAACTTCTGTTTCCAATGATACCTGCATCGACTTGAGTTCACTGACCATTAAGGGTATTTTCGATATCTCTGCATTTCTTGGTGTCTTCTTTGATATTAGGATAACGATTGAAGATTTTGAATGCATGCTCGTGGAATTGTGTTTGTTCTGCAACCTGCGCACTTAATTCTTCAGACTTGTCGACTTCACTTTCGCCTTCTCCGTCATACCAATACTGAAATATTTGTAATTTATCCGTCATTTCTTCTAATTTCTGGAAGTGTTTGCTACAATACTCCTTCAAGTCTGTTGCCTCAATATGTTTTGGGAATATTATCATTCTCTCCTTTCTAGAAATTTCAGAAAGGTTTTTTAGGTCTGGGGGTATTCGTCTTCACAGACAGTTGAACCTGTTCCTCGTTGTCATACAAATCATAAACGTCTTCTTTTGGACTGCCGTGCTTGGCTTTAACAATTTCCATTAAATCATATTCGTCGTACCGTAATATGGGCATGATAACACTGAGAGCTCCGATGCAAGGCATAGCGATAGTGATTTTCTTTACACTAACATGTCTAAACATTCTATCTAAGAAGTATAGGTGATCTATTTCCGCTATTCTCAACTCACCCATATGTCGAACATTAAAGATTGCGTTATTAATTCCTATTGTAACACTATGTCTATTAATCGCCCGATTAAACGGTTCATATCCACACGAGACAGGTTTTTGCGCATCTAAATAATTTGACAGATCAAAAATCGTATATTTACAAAGACAACTTATTCATTAAATTACTAGCTTTAACAAATTGCTTATTAGACTCTTCATTAGATTCATTATTGTATTCTTTCGACGACCGAGATTTGTTTAATGGATTAAGAACAGGTGGAACTGGGGACAGTTTTGCGCTGTGTGCGGGGGAAGAACAAGTATCGCGATCATCAAGACCTTGACTAAGGTCGTGGTCTATGTCTTCGTCATCTAGCTCTTCATCCTCTAGGTTATCAAAATCTTCAACTACATCTTCTATGTCTTCTGCGTCATCTTCTGCGTCATCTTCTGCGTCATCTTCGTAGTCATCCTCTTCATCGTCGTAGCCATCATCTGTGTAGTCGTCGTCCTCGTTGTCATCTTCGTAATCGTTAGTATAGTCACTATCATTGGTTATTACGGTGTCATCGGCAGAATGTGTGAAGTTGGAGGACAGAATGGTAGGGCTTGGTGAGCTGTCGTGGTGGTTGAACATGAAGTTTTTCAACGGTGACGTGAAGGACGAAGTCGAAGTTGGTCTGTCGGCCTTAGTAGGTGTTCCTGTGTCATTGTTGGAACCGCTAATAGAAAACAATGTAGGGGATCTTGGCGATTTTGACCTAGATTCATCATCAAGATCGTCCTGGCCCTCGACATCCAGGCCGCTCAAATCGCTCAAATTAGCTAATGGCTCTCTCCAGTAATTAACGTCGTTGTATTTCTCATCGGTTTTAATAGCCATCATCGAATCTTCATCAAAGTTATCAATGCTTCTAGCCCCTGGAGAACCAATGGGGGAATATACCTTGGTGTTGTTTATATATTGGTTGAATTGATTTGCATTCCAGTATGCGTTCAAAGTATTAACGGCTTTGATCGGGGGAAAGAAATGGTCGACTAACTCCCCAATATGTAAGTAAGATGACTTGTAACCAGCCAATTCCAATAATTCCATATGAACTTCTCCATTGGGATTGATCGTGAAAATTCTGTGTGATGGGATTTTAACTGATCTGTAACTAATAGCGTCAGTGATTCTATTCCCAAAACCCGCATAGAAAGGAGTTCGATCATTATCGTTAGATAAACTGTTAGAGCTATTGAAGTATAAACTTTTTATATCGTTTAAGCATGACATTTTGAAAACTTCTGGCTTTTTTAAAATGACCTCTCTCTTCAATGCTGCCATAGTCCGATCAGGACTTAAAATGACGGGGCCATGTGGCAACTTTGTACCTCCATCTTGAATGATCCCCTTTAAATATTGCCTAGTAGAGTCTGCCTGACCCACCGATCTCGCAGTTAAGTAGACGATGTTATAACCATTCGATTTGATGTCTTGAAATAAATTAGCAACACCAAGGTGGGTCCAGTCCCTACCTATTAAATTTAAAACATGACCCAATGCATCAGACTTGGTAATAGTACCATCTATATCCGATATAACTATCGGTGTAGTCGATTTCCATAAATATAAGTTTGATTCAACTTGTGAGTTAATTTGGTTTAACTTAAATTTCAATTTATTCTCCCCATAGTGCAAATTCATTTTTTGTAATTGTTCCGATGTTAATCTTAAGGTTTTGAAATATGTTTTATCACTAGGTTGTTTGTTTTCATCATTTGTTGTAGTCATATCTGAAGAGCTTTCTTCATTACTGGAAACTCGTAATAACCCTTCATGATTGTTGAGATCATCTGTAAGGCTCATTTCATCTAAATCGGTTGCGTTGCTGTTCAAAATTCTAATATTACCGTCTTTATCTTTACTTATAATCTGATCTAATAAGTTATATTCATGATCAGGGCTTTCTCCATCATTATTACTGTTCGTTAAGTCCATTAATTCCTGAAGAAAAATTTTCTTGAAGTATTCATCGGAAACGTCTATATTTCTTTGGGAGTTAGGTTTATATCCATCCATATCCAACACCACATCTCCATTGATATCAATTTTGGAAGGAATATTCAATTGCTGCGTAATCTTTCTAGCTTTTTCAAATGCAATTTTCAGATGAAAAGTCGAAGTTGACGTAGGACTCTTGGACGGCGAGCTGGTAATTGGTGAATTCGATTCCGTAAGATTTATATTATTTTCGATATCATCGTCATTTGACTTGTTACCATGTTCGTTTAAGTTCAAAGCTTCAGGTTCTGCATGATTCAAGTCAAGAGTCGACGAGCTAGGAGAACCACCTGGGGAATTTAATGGCGAGCCTTCTGCAGAGCTAGATGGTGAAATCACAGGAGATGTCAATACTGACTTTGACAACAAGTTGTGATCAGCTGTTTCAAACACGAAGAACGCCTCACCCCCTTCGCCTAATTTCATTGGTAAATCTGTCTTTATATCATTGACATACAAATCAATCTTCTTCTGCAGTGGCCGGATAATCTGAAATTTCCCAAACCTAATGTGCCATGGCGAACAGTGCAAGGATCCATCTGGTTGTTCGATAACAATAATATCAATGGCTCCCAGCAACGTTGCCGGATTAAGTGCATTCCATTGATTATAAACGTAACCACCTACTTTTCCAACGTATTGCATTTCTAATCCTAGTTTCGTCTGTACCAGGTATAATTGCTATAGGAATAAATATATAGTAACAAATGGGTATGGGAATAAATCAAATAAATCAAATTAATCAAAATTTAATCACATGCGCACGACAGCATTCATAATACGGAGCTCAGTGATACTCTAAATACAGTTCATAACTACTGCTAGATGGATACTGGGGGTATTTGAGCACAACGGATGTGTTAAATATTGATGATGCATGTTATGGTGAACGTTTGGGGTGAATGAAGGCAAGACGTGTTTATGGTCAACTGCACATGTGAACCGAGAATGGGTCGGAGCATACACCCAGAAATTGTGGAAGTGAACTCGTATGCGAGTACAGCCACCCGTAAGAATACACCTATATCTAGAATAAGGAACCTAATGTCGCATACCCTGTGAAAATTTGGAGTAGGATATTGGAAATGGTTTGCTACCAAATTTCCGAATCATACCCTAGATAATTGTCGATACATGAAAGTCCCGGACAATAAACTGGGAAGAAATCAAACGGCCCACTACTACAGATGTGTCTTAGACCACGCCTTGCCCCATTGGATCCAGAGAGATCATTACAGGATGTGCTCATGCACCACTTCTCGGTTAAATTCGTAAAAATCGCAGCCATATTTGTTCCTCAATCCTACGTCTGCTTACTTCCAAAGCCTGATGACTATGTTTTTCATGAGCCTGATATATTGAACGGATTATCTTGCAAGTGAGTGGTTCCATTTTTGTGAAAACGAATATTTTTTGACGGCAGAGGCGTATGAGGAGCCGAAAGAACCTGGGAAGATGGACCCGTATCTAATTCACCACAAGCTTTATCACTACCGTAGCAAATGCCTCTACAACTGCGGAGTCTGAAGCACTGAGTATATGCTGATGCGACATCGTCTTGCAAGCTGGGACCTAATATTATTCTCCTGCTACTGATTCGGAAGTGCACCCGGTGACGTCCGATGACAGGTAGTAGATTAGGTTTCTTATCGCGTTAGAACATTTTGGCACATCAGCACTGGTATATTAGTCCACATTCACCAAAAAAAAATTTCAAACTGGAAAAGACCTTAGTTTGACTGAATTCAGACCATGTATTGTCAATACACGTAATTGAACGGTACTTCTCTTGATATTTATGAAGCGGAGCTGACGATACACTCCATTAGAAGAATGGGTAAATAAAGTTTATAGTGTCAATACCGTAAAAAAAAATTCAAAAAAAAGCTATTTGGCGAGCTATCAAGAAGTATCAAGAATTTTTTTTCGCTTTATCATCGATACAGAACAGAAGAACCATGGATACCATTGAAAAGGTTGCATCTATAGAAGCTGTAGGCCAGAAGGAACACGAACTAGATCCGGACACCTTTTCTCACCAGAAATGGAAGAACACCGCTTCATCTTCAATCGGATCGATCAAACAAGGTGAATTGAAAAGAAGATTCTCTGTCTGGTCTATATTGGGTATTGGTTTTGGGTTGACTAACTCCTGGTTTGGTATATCGGCATCTTTGATCACGGGTATTCGATCGGGAGGGCCTATGATGATTGTGTACGGGATTATCATCATTGCATTTATCTCTTACTGTATTGGTATAACGTTATCTGAAATGTCGTCTGCTATACCCTCGGCTGGTGGACAATATGTGTGGACAAGGGTTTTGTCGCCAAAGAAGTATTCTAGTATTCTTGCTTACATGTGTGGGTCTTTTGCCTGGGCTGGGGCCTTATTCACGAGTGCGTCGATGGCTTTGAGTACCGCTAACTTGGTTATGGGTTTCTGGGTAATGATGCATCCAGCACATGTCATTCAAAAGTGGCAATTGTTCGTCGTTTACCAGCTTTTGAACATATTTTTGGTTCTTTTCAATTGTCACGGCAGACTTTTGCCTATCATTGCTAACGGGGCCTTGTACACATCTTTATTTTCGTTTACAGTGATTACAATTACTGTGTTAGTGTGCTCCAGAGGTAATTACCAACCAGCAAGCTTTGTTTTTGTTGATTTTAATAATGATACTGGTTGGTCTACGTCAGGTATCGCATTTATTGTGGGTTTAATCAACCCTAATTGGTCGTTTAGTTGTTTAGATTCTGCTACTCATCTAGCAGAAGAAGTGTTCAACCCAGAAAGAGACATCCCAATTGCAATTATGGGTACCGTCACTATCGGGTTTGTTACTTCCTTCTGTTACTCCATTGCCATGTTTTTTTCGATCCATAATTTAGAAGAAATTTTGAATTCGAAAGTTGGTGTGCCTATCTTTGATATATATTACCAAGCTTTGGGTAGCAGAACAGGTGCCATGTGTTTAGGCAGTTTAATTTTGTTAACAGCCTGTGGGTGTACTATTTCATGTCATACATGGCAAGCAAGACTATGCTGGTCTTTCAGTAGAGACAATGGTTTACCGTTTTCGAAGTATTTATCAATCATTGATCCGAAGGCAGGTATTCCATTAAACGCCCACTTGTTTTCATCATTTTGGGTTGCAATCTTAGGGTGCTTATTTTTGATTTCTGATGCGGCATTCGATTCCATGGTCACAGGTTGTATTACGTTCTTGTTATTAAGTTACATAGTGCCAACACTGTGCTTGTTATACAGGGGTCGTAATAATATTAAACATGGACCTTTCTGGTTGGGTTACCTTGGATTATTCGCCAATATTATGACCTGTTTTTGGACGCTTTTTGCATTAGTATTTTATTCATTTCCTACGTTCGTACCAGTTGAAACTGGTAATATGAATTATGTTTCTGTTGTTATTGCTATTTATCTTGTGTGGTCATTAGTTTACTGGTGGTTCCCTGTAAAGGGTTGGGCCTGTAGAGACAATTTCGCTGGTGGTAGAGGCAATGATGAAGAAGAAGAATTTCCGGACGTTTGTTTAGAGCAAATATAGACTTAATTTATTTCCAATAGATAATATATTCCATAATTATTCACGTACTTACATACCATAGTTTAAAAATATCGATCAAAATAAAAGGCATATTCGCTGAAGTGGTTAAAAACACCGATTTCAAAATAAAAATTTGACCTATACTATATCTTTTCATGCTGCTATTATCGCCCGCTATGTTTGCTCTTATAGCTAGAAAATCAATTAAGCGAGACTTAGTAAAGAATGCTCTCCGGGTCTAAAAAAATTGAAAATTGATAAAGTTTCATTTAATTTGGAATTTTGTATTCTTCACCATGTACTACATAATATTCTATTATTTCATCTGCATCTAATACGCTTAAACTAGTCATACTTAATAAACCACACAAATCTATAAAAGAACAATAGGTATACTGAGTAAGAGATTTATAAAAAACTATTTATTTTAATCTTATTTTCTAAAATTACATATATTTTGTCAAAACAATCATTTTTATTCCTAGTATTAAAATCGTCTTGAATATTTTGTTCATTATCGATTTTAATATAATTTATTATATTAAAAATTCTTGAATTTTCATGAATTATATCCAAAAAGTATGGAATAAAATCTGTTAATTTTTACCGGTAAAATAACATAAAACTTTCATTTACGATATATATTAAACTAAAATTAACTTTTTATTATAATTATTCGAATTCTATACCATCATTCATATAATAATCGAAAGCTACAGGTATTAAAGAAAAGTTTGTATTAATATATGACGTATAAAATTATCTTTTAAGAAATAGGCTCTGTGGCCGAGTGGTTAAGGCGGTAGACTCAAGTTCTACTATCGTAAAGATGCACGAGTTCGAACCTCGTCGGAGTCATTATTCTTTTTTAAAATCAAGAAAATGATGACTGGTAGATATCATCCCAATCTTATACATGGTCGGTTTTAAGCAATTAAAATATTATTTTAAAATGATAACTATTTCATATATAGAAAATAATTATTAAGCATCTCTCTAAATTATAAAGATATGAAATTTGCATTACATTACCCATTCGAAAATTACGAATTTTTGAGAGCAATACTAGCACCATTAGATCAATTATTTACGGAAAACGTTAGTTAATTGAGAGTTACCACCTGCTTGTTGATATTCGAGCATGAACTCTTCTAAAATACCAAACGCACCACAAACACCAATAATTGCACCAACACCCTTACCTAATCCACCAAGTAACTCACCGCCAATGGCAAGTGCAGCTAAGACAAACGCGCCACTAACAGAAGCAACTGGGATGACTCTCGATAATTCCTTAGTGATTGAAATATCTCTTTTACCAGAAATTGAAATACCTTGTTCTTTGAATTGTTTGGAGATATCTTTTGGAGAAGAACCCGAAATTCTACTCCATCTGTCTGCAAACCATGTTGACAAAGCGACGATAGCAAGTCCATAGGTAACAGATCTAATTGGGGACAATAAAGATTGAGCCAAAGTTTTGGAAGGAGTTAAAAAATATAAGGCACCTGAAGTGAGGTTCAAGTTAAAGGAACTCTTGTCTAATGACCATGTACCAACAATAGAAGCAGCAAATTGGGAGTAATTTTTCAATAATGCAGATGCAAAGTAACCAAATACTTGAATATTAGTTAAAACAGTGAATGCAAAGACAATCGGTAAAGCACCAGTGTAGAATAATCTTATAGGGTAAACATTATTCATACCTCTGACCTTAGTTGATCTAATTGGAAGTTCGATTCTGTAATTTTGAACACCAATAAGAACAAGAACAGTAACCAATACAATGTAGAATTGGGTTAAGTTTGGCAATTGAGATCTGGTGAATGAGTTTAAAACATTGTAATTTAAGGTCTTGAAGTTGATTCTAAAATTCTTGATAAAGTTCATAGCAGCACCATAACTTTCAAACTTATTGGAGTTTGGCAATGAAACCAATTCTAAGCCAACAAAGTCTCTGATTAAGTTAGTAGCCACTTGTAAAGCAATGAAACATAAAATACCACCACCGAAACAGTAGCCTTTATCGAAAATTTCCACCATCAAGGTAGTAACAAATGACATAGTCACAATTTGTAAGAAAATCAAAACTAAGGTGATCATTGGTATGGTGTCACCATTGAATGGGCTATAACCCTTGATAACATTATTATAGTAACCGGAGAAAATGTATCCAGCACCGTACACAATAGCGAAGATAAAACTAGTCAATTTTTGACCACTTTGGTACAATTCTCTGTCAGATCTTAAGTTCAAGTTAACATTGATAAATTTAAAACCAGCACTCAATTGCCAGATAAATGCAGAAGTCAAGACAGGCAATAATCCCAATTCTAATAAAGTACCTTTTTCCATAGCAAAGATTGTTCTTTGAAAGTAGAATGGATCATTAATCTTCAAGTACGCATCACTGATCAAACCGTAGATTGGCAATTGGGAGAGGAGAAAGATAATACCACCAGCAACAGTATAGATAATTTTTTCATCAATGCTAATATTTTCCACTGGTAACTCAATCTCCGGTAAAATTGGCAAGAAGAATTCAACAAAATCAAGAAGGCGAACTATAAATGTTAGTAAATGACGTTTATTACACTATCATGTACCATAAATACATACATCCACTCATGTTTGATGTCTAAGATGGTGTTTCTGTCTTACTGCTATTATAAGTGAAGAGTGGGTGCCTTCTTTTCGACGACCTTCCAACGCAGATCATCACGTGATTAGGTCGAAAGTGTTGCCTCAGGATAAGCCTTTTAAGAGATGAACACGCTGTACGAGCTTACAACAGCGCAGAATGTAGCACATGGTACCATCGTGTATTGGATAAGTTAAAAATATAATCTAGACGATTTGGTCTGGATCGATAATGGTAGAGAAAGTGGAAGCTTAGTTGAACTTGGTGGCCATTTCGACTGCAGCTGCACCCCAGTCCTCACCGTGGTTGTGCATTTTGCCCCCAATTAATCCAGCTCTGGCCTCAGCTTGCTCGTCAGTCAAGCAGGTCAAAACACCGAAGATGACAGGCTTGTTCAATTCGACGTTCAACTTCATCAACTGGTGGGTGACTGAGTCACATATGTACTCGAAGTGCATGGTAGAACCCTTGATCAACACACCGATCGGGATCACGGCATCCAATGGTTCGCCCAATCTCTCTTGCTTGTCAAAAAATAATTTGGTTCCGAATGGCAATTCGAAGGACCCTGGAACCGACTCAACCACTATATTCTCAGACTTCACGTTGCATTCTTGCAACTTCTTGATAGCACCTTCAACCAATGCGTCGATGGTCTTCTTATTCCATCTAGCATGGAGAATACCAATACGTAATTTGGACCCTATGACTGTTAGTACGGTTCATATTATGTTGGTCGCCATCGACCGGAACCTTCGTTTTACGAACTCTAGCCGATGTCTACCATTACGCCAGTCGGTCACGACAGCTTCTCTTTTTGTACTTACCATCGTATTGTTGGTCCGCTTTTCCTAATCCTTTAACAGCCATCTTATGTTACCTTAAGCGTAGCTTTGTAGTTGCTTAACTGAGTCACCTAGTACCCGTTCACACAACGCCCAGACCTGTTTCCGATGTTAGGGCCGGTCACGTGGAAATACCATTGATCGCACTGGACAATGTGACACAACCCGTCTCACCAGTGACTTCCCCCAGAGGATTTCGCGAGAAAGAGCCTCGCCGACAAAAAGCGGCAAAACTGGCGCCATCGGCTGGTACGGTTCCCGGCTGATAGCGGTGAACACACGCCCTCTTCTTGTCGCCTGCTCATCCTCTGGACCATAAAAGGCGAACAATTTTTTTTTGACAGAATGGTAGAAATGTGAACAGCTACTTTTCTTAGCCAGTGTTGTATTCAAGTATGTATTTACACACAAACAATGCAGCAGTGAAATGATGATGAAAATATTAATTGCATAGTTCAACTGATATATATGAAGATAAAAATACCATCAAATAGTCTTTCACCCCTATCTGATTCACAATGAAGCTGTCGATTATAATTTGAACCAGTACTAACAACCATAGTCGTGACACAAACTACCGGACGAAAAGCTTTTTTCGCCAGACTGATAGCGCAATGTATTGCGGTGTAGCGTGCGGTGTCTATCGCTGTAGCGTGCAGTGTCTATCGCTGGCCAAGGACGAATGTCGCAGGTCGAGCTAGACTGGTGGGTGACTTTGGCATGTGTCCGATTTCATGTGTCTGATTTCATGTGACCAAGTATCGTATTATGTAAGCATACGACGATGGTCCCGGAAGTCGCACCTTTATCCCAAACTGGCGGAACTGTTTGTAGCGCCTGTAAGATCGTTTTTATGTAGCGGCGAACTCCAATCGTGGAGCGCAGTCGTATTAAGGTCAGCCTCACTGAGCCGCGCAAAGTGAAGTGGGTGAGTGTAGTGGGTGACCTGGCTCATAACACTATGCCAAAGCTAGACTCGTATAATTTCAGCGAGATTTGTGCGTTACACGCTCGATTTAGTCATCTGTCTAGAGATAATGAAACCACAAGCAAAAGATAACGTCAAATCAGAGTGGTAAAGGGATTAGGTACTGGAAGTCGTTATATTAAGATAGCTAAGATGGCATTCAATCACAATTACCAAGTAGAATACGCCAGACGGGTGTCATTGGATAATAATCCGTTGGATGCAAGCAGCTCGATATTATCCGATTCGCAATCGCTGTGGGTGTTGTTTAATCCATCTGTGCAAATGCAGATCGCGCACGAGTCAGACATACTCTCGTTTTCCAACAACACACGGACGGAGACGGACACGGAGTCCATGTACGGGTCAATTTCGGCGTTGCAGGACAGCCAGGGGAATTCTATTTTGCATCAAGATTCAGAGGCACGGACGGAGCTGGATATCGCCGGAGAGGGATCCAATATACGGAGGATAGGGCGCGACCGAATGGACCCACAATCGGAGAGCGATTCTTTGATTGATCACTTTGCGGGAAGTGAGGTGGGCGGTGAGTTCCAGGGCAAAGGCGTCGCACGGAAGACGAGAGAACGCCAGAGTCGCTTATTTGAAACCCCGGGATCGGAGTTGCGTAGTCGAATAAACAAGTGGAGGGATAACAACCTAGACGAAATGGTTGATGACAACACGGCTTCGTGGGACTTGGACGAAGATCTCAGTCTGCACCTGGGACCTGCGGATGGCGAAAGGGAGAGACATTTTTACGGGGATGAAGTATTCGGCAGGTTATCGCAACAGGAATACATCAACTTCAAGAATGTTGAGAGGAACTTGAGGCAGTCGCTCGAGTCTCAGAACAACCAGTCGTACTTGCCGTTCATCATCAACCAAATATTGTACAAGCTTGCGCATTCGTCGCAACATCTGGTGGAACAGCAATCCATTGGAACCTTGAAACAGGAGCTCCAGAAATACTCGTCGTTGCTCAGGGAGAACAGCACGCAGCCGTTCTTGGATTCCCTCATCGAGGCGCACTTGAGGAACTCGCATGTGATGCATGTCGCCAACACGAAGCGTTCGATTTCTGACACCACTTCGGCGTCATCGTTGATTCTTTGCGGGGGCTCATGGAACGAGTTGTGATGCGCTTCCACAGTATCATCTTACTAGAGACGTTTGCAATTTTTCCAGGTCAAACAACACCAAAGGTGTCGTATTTCCTGTGAAATGTACGATACTGCGATGAGCTACAACTAGACAGGATTTGGGTACAGCGTTTTACTACTTTCTTTCTTTCTATATACTTAATAATTGATAGTGTTCTTGGGTTTATAAGTAGACGAAGCCAAATGGCTGGACGTAGGCACGTGATCCATCCCAACGCGTTAGGTAAAATGATTAATTGACGAATAGCATACCAAAAGGAGTATTAATCAATAAGAATACTCGTTTATATGACCATGTTGAGATCAATGATTCAAAGCCAAGCTCGCAGTTTCTCGTCTACAGCAGCGAGAAGCGCATTTGCGAAAATGAACCTTTTAGGTACTGTTGGAAATGTTTCCAGCAGGGAAACCAAAGATGGATTACAATTCATCAATTATTCGTTAGCAGTTAACAGATTCAATCCCAATGAAAGCGACGGTAAGAGCACCGACTGGTACAACATTTCTGTGTTCAATGAACGCCACGTCAACTTCTTCAACAATTACTTGAAACCAGGAATGCAATTGTACGTTGAGTGCGATGTCAGACAAAGACAGCTTAGTGATGAGCACGGGGAGAACAAGCATACGGTTACTTCTTTGAAGCAAACCAGTTACGATGTCGTTAGATTTGCCAAAAAGACTGAAGATGAGTCCGACGAGTAAGTTAATGTATAGTTAATATATGTATTGTTAGATGAGATACCGTAGGAGAAGCGCAAAAAGCAATGGCGGTCCCCAGAGGACCGACAACATTACTGAAGTTGGATATCAGCCATACTCAATTCGTACGCAAATGCTACAGTCAACTTGACATGCTCTTTGATATGGTCCCAGTCGAGTCTATCGATGGTGTCCATGACAGAGTGAATGTAATTATTGCTCAATTTAAACTCACTTTCGATGATAAAACTTGCTGGGTAACCATTTTCGATGGCAGACGAATGATCCGAGCACGCGTAGCCACACGCTGTTTCATGGTACGGAATACCACAGTATTCCGCAATAACTAGCTTTATGAAGTTGTTGAGTCCCACGGACGTGTAGTCAGTAATCAATCCAAAGTGTGGCTCGATCCCAGCATCGATAGTTTTGGCTGTGTAACCAGTCATGTCCTGCTGAAGCATCGCAAGGACGACTTCTTCGTTCTTAGAGTAGTTGTGGAAAACATCAATAGATCCTAGCAAACCACCCTCTTCCGCCGAATAGAAATGGAACTCAAGAGTATTTCTAGGCTTGAAACCGTTGGCCAATTCTCCTATAATCAACCTTAAAGACTCTAAACAGGTGACAGTCCCTGATCCATTATCGTCTGCACCAGGTGCTTTCAACAAGCTTGGAAATATTAAGTTAATAGAGTCTTGGTGAGATCCAATCACTACCTTTTCAGAATTCTCTCCTGGTATACTGACTATGATGGAAAATTGGTCCCATCCGTTATGATTGACCTCATTTACAGTTACTCCGTTGTCACTTACTGGTTCAAGAATGCTCAATATTTCCTGTTTCAACCATTTGGCACTTTCGAAACCGGTTGAAGATTTATAGTATCTTGTAAAGAAAGACGTGAATGTAGCTAATTTCTCGTGCATCAAGTCGGTGTCTATTTTTTCATAAATGCTCTTTATTTGTTTCTTGTGTTCGAATTTAGTTGGGTATTTATAGTCAGGAACCGGTTTATTCAAATGGTCTAATTGCGTGGACCCTAATGTCAAAACTTTCGTCCAAAGATCAGCCGTGGATTGTTCAATCATCCCATTTTTGATGGCGTCATCGATAGGAACTTGGTTAGTGACATCAATAAACTTGGTGTTGGACCTTTTATATTCTAATTTCTTGGATTCAGTAACCAATTGATATTCATTTGGTCCTAACTTGATTAATCTTTGTTCGTTTGCTTCTAAGTTTTGAAGTCCACTCCATTTCCAATTATTGAGTGGAATTGCCGTACCTACAGCTATAACACAAGTCAATAAGATTGTAAATTTCATCTTTTTAAGGAAAAAAAAATTCCCTATTTCCAATTTATTTCGCTCCCTATATGACATTAATGTGCATAGAACACACAACTTAGCAAGCAAGAATTTTGTTTTGTTTCGTTACAACAATTTCATGCCAATATATACTTTTTTAAGCTTTTATATATATACATATACATTTCACGAGAACCATGATACATATATTAATTAAGGTATTACAAATATTCCTTTTGACCCATCAATTGCAAAAATCATGATTATGCATCATCCAAATCTTTCAAGCAACTGACAAGATTTTATTAAAATTGAATATGACCACTGAAGATATCTGATTGTTGTAATATGGCAGAAGACAAGGCACTTGTACTATCTAGTAAATTGCATGTTAAATTGCAAGAATGTATAGACAAGTATCTTACGATACAGGTTCCTTTTTTCTTGAATAATAATAGTTCAAAATGAAATTGTTTCCCTATATAACAACAGTGTCTATCAGGCTCTGACCAGTTTCATATCTGATAGTTCTATAGCCTATTATTCTGATTTCTTGGACGTACCAAGTTAATAGTCAAAATGTAACGGGTAGTGTTCTTACCAAATACTTGATAAACAACGAAAAAAAAGTCAACCTTTAAGTGAATCAACAAATAGAGATTGATTCTTGTTGTTTGGGTTAGAATAATATGACAATGCCATCCAATACGAAACCTGGGAACGCATTATCCAACCAGGATTCGAAATTTCTTTCACCTACGTTGAAATTAGATGATCAATCTCTAGATGTGTTACAATTTCAACAAGATCAAAATTCATCATCATCGCAATCTTCCAGAGGAGTTTTATCACAAAGATTTCTTCATCCTGTAAGCATCGATGCAGTCAATGAAGTGAACTACAAGATTCATGTGTCAAACTTTGCAAACATACCGCCTTTGAAATTGGGTTATAAATATATCACAGACTTAATTAAAATTGATTCCATGACACCATCTGATTTGTATTCGGACGAAAATATTAACAGAACTGGATCAGGCTTAGATAATTACTATTTTGATTATGAATCTGGTCTCGGAGAGTTTTCCAGGTTTGAAAAAGTTAATCAACTTAATTTACCAGACAAATTTTTTGATGAATACAACTCTACGGAATGTATTACCAAAATGGGATTATTTCCAGAAGTTGAAAGATCATGGATTGCCGTTGATAACAAGTTAATATTATGGAATTACAAGGTTCCACAATCGTCATTTAATAAATCAAATCAGTTTCTAACAATTGATCAAATAAGACATTCGATCTTACAGGTAAAATTGGTTAGACCAAAACCCAATGTGTTTGTTAATGACGTTAACTACCTTTTATTGATCGCTACTACAATGGACATACATATTTATATTGTAAAGTACAATAAGAGCTTAAACAACCTCGAGATTTTCAACCCTGATTTAGCTGTATCAACCCAAGGATTGATAGTTAATAATTTCATAGTCAATGAACTGACTAATGATATATATTTTACAGGCGAAGGAGACGGTATTAATATCTGGAGGCTAGACTATTCGAATAAGAGTTCCTTTATTAAAAATAAGTGTGATAAAATATGCTTAACGAAGAGTGGATTTTCCAGTGTGTTACCATTAAGCAAATTTCCGGGATTTGATTTGTTCAACTCTAACGACGGTTTGAATAAGTCAAGTAATAACACTGATAAAAGCAACACAAATGCAAACATACCTGAAACTATTACTCAATTAGAAATTGATACAGAAAGGGAGATATTATATTCGTTGTCCAATAAGTCTGTCATTAGGGTTTATAAGCTACAACCAAATCAGGAACAGTTTACGCAGCATAGCCAGCTAACACCGTCCGAGATTTTTAAAAGTGTTTCTGCATTGTTTGTTGATTCAACAAATTTTAAAGCATTTCTGAAATTCAGGATAATGAGTATTCAGCCTATATTCAAAAAGGAATCGTCAAATATTCAATTAGTAGCGATCACTAACTACGGTTATCGTATATTATTGAAGTTAGGTGTTAATTCTTCGATTTCTACGTTCATGACCGGTGCCCTCTCTGCGTCAAGATTAAAGTTATCAGTAGCAACTATGAAGTTTCCACCATCAAGGGAATTGCCTAAGTTAAATTCTGAATTGGATGCATTTACAAGGAGTAAACAGTATTTATCTCAATTGATTGCAAATCAACAGAAGTCACAATTATTGAAGAACACAAAATTAAGTAAGATCATAAGTCCCGGCATATTCATGTGTGTCAAGAGAACTAAAAAGTCTGATAAGCTTTTTATTTGCACCGCAAATTATGGATTCTTGAAGAAAAACAACAAATTGGTCGAGGATGCAGAATTTATCAGATTTGGGTCTGAAGATGATACATCTTTTACCTATATTCATGATATTATTCAATTAACTCCTACGATGAATGCTACGGAAACTCCTAATGGATATGCTAATATTCTTGCTAGCCAATATACTAAGGAACCTTTGAAATTTGCTGTTTTGACTAACTTTGGCATCATTATTTATCAGTTAAAGACATCTGATCAAATTTTGAAGTCGTTAAATGATGAAACAATTGAAAACTTTATAGAGGAAAATGGCTACGAAGAAGCCTGTTCTAGTTTATTATATTTGTCTTGTTCATATGGACATCATAATGCAAATAATTTATTCAAGAGAAAGGCGCAGATGCTATTTTCCACATGTGGTAATAATGCAAGATTATTGAATAACCAAGATAACATACATCCATCAACTACATTCGCTCCACCACAATTGACAAACTCAGTTTTAAATGCTCAATTACCTCAACATCAAACTGACAAATCGATGATTTCGCACCCGACAGTCGAACAAGTTATTTTAAGTGATAGATTCTATGGAACTTGTTTATTGATCTCTAGATTGTTTAGAGATTATTGGAATCGTAAGGTATTTACAAAGTTACCGTACATCAAAAGAACGCCTAATGGTCAAATTGAATTGTCGTCCGTAAAAGATGATAATATATTAATCCAGGGGTTGAATATTGATAAAAACCAAGTTGAATTCTTTATAGGCTCAATGATAGTTTTAATTGAATTCTTTGTTGAGAATGGAAATAATATCCAAGGTTTAAATGCTCCAAATTATAGTTCAGATCCTAGTAAATTTGAAAATGAAGTATGTTTACGTGCTGAACATATTGCATTTACATCAATTTTGAAATCCTTGAGCTCTATGAAAGAGGCATTATCATTTTTGATGGTCTTAATTGAAGAATCACAAATTAATCAAACTAATTTTAATGACATTTTAAGGTTCTTCTCTGTAACAAACCAGTTAAACTTGTTAACATTATCATTCAAGGATTTATTATTACCAACTCGTGATGTTAAGAATTTGATTAAAGACCTATTGTCATCAATTATTAACAAGAACATCTTGAAGGGTGGCTCGATTGATTTAATTGCGTCTTCATTGCAAGATCGTTGTGGATCTTTCTGTTCTACTGACGACGTTTTTATATTTAAGGCAATTGAAAATTTAACAAGAGCGAAAAATATTGGTACAAGGGATTATGATCTAAAAACAAAGTGTTTAAAGAATGCCGTTGTCTTATTTGAAGAAGCATACGAATCCTTAACTTTAGAAAATATTGAAAATTCTATTAATATTATGTTGGATTTAGAATTTTATACTGGCGCAATCGAACTTCTATTGAAACTTGCTTACAAGTTCGTTAAAAATGTCAGCTTGAATACACCATCAACCACCGCGAAGGCAAATATTCTTATCGATAATGGTACGAAGAATTCCAAATCCATTGAAAACAGTAAAAAGAAGATTCAATTGTACGATTTAATTTTCAAGATCCTAGCGAAGATTGACTTAAGAGCTATTAAGATAACTGAAACCTGCCATCAATTAGCCATTAATGAATTTATCGAAATAAGGGATGCCGCCTATGAAACATGTTTTGCAGCGCAAGATAAATCATTCCATTATGAATTTTATCAATGGTTCATTAACCAGGATGTAAGCGAACGTTTATTAGAAATTAACACACCATACATCATGCCATTTTTAAAAGAGAGATCTGAAAACAATTTAGCATTAAGTGATTTATTATGGTTGTACCACGCTAAGAGAGAAAACTACTTTGGTGCAGCAAGTATCTTATACACATTATCCATATCTGAATTTAAATTGACATTAAACCAGAGAATTGAATATTTGTCCAGGGCAAATGGATTTTGCAACTGTGTTTGTCCTCCGAATTTAAGACAAAAGATGATTCAGCTATCTTCAACAATTCAAGAATTGTTTGACGTCGCAAATGTTCAATTGGATATATTAACTGCAATCAGATCTGATGATAGAATTAGCAAGCAGAATAAAGAAGTTGCGATTTCTTCATTGGATTATAAGGTTTTAAATATTAGTGATTTATTCAACAATTACACAGACCCATTAGGCTACTACGACTTATGCTTATTAATATTCAAGGTTTCTGATTATAAGAATACTGATGACATATTGAAGAGATGGGAATTATTTTTTGAAAGAATTTTCCACGAATTTTTAATTACTGATAAGAACAAGCAGGAACCAATTTACATTAATTTGAATAATGCTTTCAATGTTATTGGACCTAAATTGTCATCAAACGATTTAGTTTTCCCAATTGATGAATTGACAAAATTGATATGTAAATATATTCAAGAAGGTATTGAAGAAGATCCAGTGACTCAATCCCCACCAAAAGGTATAGTTGTTGATATATTCATCAACTCGGGAGTGGGATATGATAAGTTATATTATATTATGAGATCGTTAATTGAGCACAACACATTTGAAATATTTCCTGGATTTACCAACAATCTAAAGTCAAACGAAATGAGCTACTTAATTAAGCATTGGTATAATTCCGACAAGAAATTAAGAGAACTTATTTCGAGTGACAAGATCAAGAATTTAATAGAATATTCAGTTGAAAATGATCCAATTCATGATATCGTTAAGGATAATGGAATTTTAATTTAATATTTGTATTTTACATAAATAATAATAAAACTAGAGAAAAAAACTTCATAATAAATGCATTTGTATTAACTTAATTCGTAGAACTTACCCTTTTGTCCGTCAAACTTCTCACTTTCAAAACCAACTGTGGGCCTAAGATTGTTTGTACTAGGTAAATATATGTTTTGAGGTTGATCGCCTTCTGATAAAAAAGGCATTAAACCATCAACTATTAATCTAATGGCATTTTTCTCAGCCCCTCTAGGCATAATAACGTCTGCAAATTCTTTTGTCGGAAAGATGAAGTCACTCATTTCTGCTCTAGCACCTTGTAGGTATGCATTAATAACTGATTCTAAGCTTGTGTTTTTGCGTGGATCCAAAACGTCTCTTCTAATCCATTGAATTAAACGTGTATCAGGGTCACTTGTGAGAAAAACCTTGATCTGTGATATTTCACGTACTCTTCTGTCATATAGAGCGTACAACCCATGGACTAGGAAAATCTTTTGATGTGACTTCTGAATGACTTGTGAACCTCGTATTAAATATTCTCGTAACTTGTCGAAATCGAATCGTGAGGGCTTCAATGGTGGATATTTAAGATCAGAATTGTTTGGAAGTGTGATACAAGCTGACTTTGACTTAGAATATTCTCTTTTAGCTTTGTCTTTTTTGTAATCATCTAGGTCAACTATTTCTATATCAAGATCATCGTCAGGAAGGGAAAAGCTAAGTTCTTCTTTCAATAAATTGGCTGTAGTTTTCTTTCCAGCAGCATGACCGCCTCCTATTAATACAATGATGGGGTTTCCGTCAGACATTGCTTTGCCGAATTGTAAAGGACCTAGCTTTGGAACTGGAAATTGAAATATCGCATCGCGATTATTACAAAAGCTCATCTCTTACAACAGTAAATATAAAGAACTCAAAAGATAAACAACTCATAGATTAATATGGATGAGTTTGATAGAGACATTGACAATGAACTCGAATTCAGTGCTAAATCCACAAAGAATATAAAAGTCCATGCTACGTTCGAGGGTATGAATTTGAAAACTGATTTACTAAAGGGAATCTATGGTTATGGTTTCGAAGCTCCCTCTGCTATTCAATCTCGTGCCATCATGCAAATCATAAGTGGTAAAGATACAATAGCACAAGCTCAATCAGGTACCGGTAAGACTGCGACGTTTTCTATTGGTATGTTAGAGGTAATCGATACAAAGAATAAGGATTGCCAGGCACTTATTTTGTCACCAACTAGAGAATTGGCCCAACAGATACAAAATGTGGTTAAGCATTTAGGTGATTATATGAATATACACACGCATGCATGTATCGGAGGAACGCACGTCGGAGAAGATATTAAAAAGTTACAACAAGGCCAACAAATCGTTAGTGGGACACCAGGAAGAGTACTCGATATGATTAAAAGACGTAATTTGGCTACTCGCAATATTAAAATGATGATTTTGGATGAAGCAGATGAATTGATGACCAAGGGATTTAAGGAACAAATCTACGAAATCTACCGATATTTACCACCTGGCGTTCAAGTGGTTGTGGTTAGTGCCACCTTATCGCGAGAGGTTCTTGAAGTAACTGCGAAGTTTACCACCGATCCAGTAAAAATTTTAGTGAAGAGAGATGATATTACTTTGGAAGGCATCAAACAGTATCAAATTCAATGCGAGAAGGAGGACTGGAAGTTCGATACTCTATGTGATTTATATGACTCCTTGACCATCACCCAAGCGGTCATTTTCTGTAATACAAAGATTAAAGTAAACTGGCTTACCGATCAAATGAAGAAAGCCAACTTCACGGTCGTTGCTATGCATGGTGACATGAAACAAGACGAACGAGACTCCATCATGAACGATTTCAGATCAGGAAACTCACGTGTTTTAATCTCTACTGATGTGTGGGCGAGAGGCATCGACGTCCAACAAGTATCACTTGTTATAAACTATGATTTACCTACAGATAAAGATAATTATGTTCATAGAATCGGTAGATCTGGTCGGTTTGGCAGAAGAGGTGTTGCAATTAACTTGGTAACGAAAGAAGACGTAGATGAATTACGTGACATTGAACGGTTTTACCGTATCCGGATCAAGGAAATGCCTGCTAATATCAATGACATCATGTAGTGGTTTATCTGGTGTGTAATAGGAGTAATAATAATTTGTACAATAACGAAATAATTTTTTTGAAGCAAACTATAAGAAGAAAATTGTTTAAAAGCTTTCGAGTATACAGTTAGTTATGTTAGTTATGTTAGATGTTAGTTATGATAAGTATCAACATATTATAGTTTTGCAATTGTTTCAACTTGAAAAATCGGTATAAAGTCACGTGATTGTCATCTCAGAATTTTTTTTTGAACCGGTACTCTTAAATGAAGATCAATATTCTGTAAAATTTCCACACTTCTTCAAGAATCTTGTAATTATTATAACTCTCCCCAACATGGATGCTCAATACATATCCTCTTTGGAGGAAACTTTAAAACATACTTTGGTTCCAGATTCAGTTGTTATTAAACAAGCTTCAGCTAAATTGACTAAGGATTTTTATACAAATCCATTAGCTTTACCATCATTAATCCACATCTTACAAAATGCCCAAGATGACCAATTGAAACAATTGGCTGCAGTTGAAGCTAGAAAGTTAGTTTTAACTAAATGGGAAGGGGTTGATGCTTCATTAAAACCCCAAATTAGGGAATCTATGTTGAACAACACTTTCGCCCAATCTTCCAAACTTATTAGACACTCTTCGGCGAGAGTTGTTGCATCTATTGGTGAAATTGATTTAGAGAATAACGAATGGCCAGAATTGTTACCAGTTTTAGTCAAGTCGATTCAGGACACTAATCCACAAACGAAAGAAATGGCAGCCTATACTTTATACACCTTATTGGAAACCCAAGTCCCTGCTTTAGTTCCCCATGTAAATGATTTCTTGTCACTCTTCGGTGGTTTATTAAACGACCAGACTTCGAGAGATATTAGAGTTAATGCCGTTTTATCGTTAGATGTTGTTTCACAATTCATTGAAGAAGATGCAGAAATTAATAATCAATTAGCATCAAAGTTCAGAGACACTATCCCAGGCATGGTTCAAGTATTAAAAGAAGTTGTTAGCAATGATGACACTGAGAAAGCCAAGGATGTTTTCAACGTTTTCCACAGTTTGATTTTTCTTGATTCAAAATTAATCGGTGATCATTTAGTTAGCTTGATTCAATTCATTTCCGAAATCGCAGCCAATACCCAATTAGATGAGGAATATAGAACCTTTGGTTTACAATTTTTGATTTCGTGTGTTTCTTTAAGAAAGTCAAAGATCTCTTCTAATAAGTTAGGACCACAAATCACTTTGATTGCAGCTAAAATTGCTTCCGAAGAAATCGATATTGAAGATGAATTAGAGAACGAAAACGAGGAAAACGAAAACGAGGAAAACGCCCCTCCAACTTTAGGTTTAAGACTTGTTGCTATGTTATCTGCGGAATTACCTCCATCTCAAGTTATCAACCCGTTGTTCGACAACTTGAACAATATGTTAACTTCCACGAATGTATTTGAAAGAAGGGCTGGTTTGTTATGCCTTGGTGTTGCCTCAACTGGGGCTCCAGATTTTTTCTCTACTCAAATCAACAAAATCATTCCTGCGTTAATCAATGGTTTGAAGGACTCTGAGATTATTGTTAGAGTTGCGGCTTTGAGATCATTATCTCAGTTAACTTCTGAACTTCAAGACGCTGTTGCCGATTTCCACAAAGATTTATTGCCTCTTATCATCAATATTATTGATTCAGCTACCTCTGTTATGGCTTACAAATATGCGTGTTTTGCTTTAGACGGCTTGATTGAATTCATGAGTCACGATGCAATTGGTCAATACTTGGAAGCATTAATGAACAAATTATTCCATATGTTACAACTGGCGAATTCTTCATCATTGAAATCGGCTATTGTTTCAGCTATTGGTTCCACCGCTTACGCGGGTGGTAAGGGTTTCACTCCATACTTCAATAACTCCATTCAATACTTAGAACCATTTATTGCTAATGCTGCTGACACTGAAGGAATGACTGAAGAAGATATTGAATTGAGGGCATTAACATTCGAAAATATTTCTACCATGGCCAGAGCTGTTGGCTCAGAATCATTCTCATCATACGCAAAACCATTAGTTGAAGCTGCTTATAATTCTTTAAGCTCTGAACACTCGAGAATCAGAGAATCGGGGTTTGCATTTATCTCTAATATGGCTAAGGTTTACGGTGCTGAATTTGCAGGTTTCTTGGACCAAATTGTTCCAGAAATTCTTAAATGTTTAGAACAAGAAGAATTCACTTTCAACGTTGATGGCGATGATGAATTTGATGGTGAAGAAGAAGAAGAAGATTTGGAAAACAAATTTAACGTTCACACTGGTATTACAATTGAAAAAGAAATTGCTTCAGTTGCTTTGTCAGAATTGGCTATCGGTACTGGTAAGGATTTCGCTAAATATGTTGAACAATCTGTTAAAACATTAGCTGATCAAATTGACAACTCATATGGTATGAGAGAAGCTTCTATGAGTGCGTTATGGAAAATATTAAGAGCTATGTTCAAGGCACAATACGGTGAAGACTTTAAGACGCCAAAGGGTGTTCCTCAACAATCATACGTCGATGACTCTATTTTACAGTTAGTTCAAAAAGTAAGAGAAATTGCTATTACTAATTTGGAAGAAGAATTCGAATTGACTATGGTTGCATGTATTTTAGATAACTTATCAGATGCCATTTTCATGTTAGGTCCAATTACCGTTATTGATAATGCCAATGAAACGTCGTTCTTGGAAAGATTATGTGTTCAATTAATGAATATCTTGAAGAGTGAACATCCATGTCAAATTGAAGATGAAGAGGGCCCAGCCGACGAGGAAGATACTTCTGAAACAGAGGCATTGTTATTTGAATCCACGTTAGAAGTCTTAGTCAACTTATCTGTCACATTAGGTAGTGATTTCAGCAAGATCTTTGCCTCGTTTAAGGACATTATTTTATCTCAAATTAACTCCAAGTCAAAGAACAAGAGAGTTAGTGCAATTGGTGCGTTGGCTGAAATTTCCTCCGGTTTGAAGGAAAGCAACCAGGCCACACAACAATTGTTGGAAGTCTTCACTGATAGATTAGCTAACGATAAATCCTTAGAAGTAAAAGGAAACGCTGCTTATGGTGTTGGTATTTTAATCGAACACAGTACTACCGATTTATCGTCTACTTTCCAAACCATCTTACAGTTATTATTCCAATTATTGAACAAGACTGACAGAAAGGCAGGCGATGACGATGAAGAATCCATGGATGTTGTCAACCGATCGTATGCCAACTCTTGTGGCTGTGTCGCCCGTATGGCGTTAAAGCACGAACAAGCTATTCCATTGGAACACATCATGGGCCCATTATTAAGTCACTTACCTTTAGAAACTGCATTTGAAGAAAACACCCCAATCTTACTGTTGATTATCAAGTTGTACGAATCTGGTAACGAATTAATTGTGAGCCAAACTGATAAGATTGTTGATATCTTAGCCAGGATCTTCACTAAGGAAATGGAAAGAATTAAATTAATGAACGAATCCACCTTAGGAAGAGAAGAGAACCTCGACAGAATGAAGCAATTTCAAAACGAAGAATTGAAGCAAAAGGTTATTGAATTGTTAAAGTTCTTAGATTCTAAGTATTCAGGAATTGTTTCCGCAAACGAAGTTTTAAAATCTTGTATTAACTGATTTTTTATTCGTTCTATTATAAATGACCACTATGAGGTTTACTTTTGTACTCTATTAATATTATGTTAACACTATCTTAAACGTAGGCTTAAGGAAGTAGTATAAAGGCTGGTTGTATTATAATTGATATGGTCGTGTAAATATTCAAATCGCAAAATCTCTACTGGGTCGCATTATGAAAACTACTCCTTTAGTAAGTGAATGGAACCATTTCCGACAAAGCTTGAATCTAATTTAAGGTATTAATGAAATGACATGACTTCTGTTACAAGTCCCCAAAAAATAGGATAAGAGATATGAAACATACTTGAAGTATAAAAGAAGGACCTTTATCTAAATTATTCTAAAAGTTTGATGTATGATATTTTCGGTTTATTGAAATGGACGCTCAAAGTAATACATTAGCAGCACTTTCTTTCATTGCTTTCATAATATTAATTCCGCCATTCATATGGCATTGCAAATGCAAGAACGTTCCTCCGATATGCCTAATATTTTGGTTATTATTCCTTGATTTGACTTCCTTCATCAATGCTTGCATCTGGGGAGGAGACAACTTTGACCAAAAATGGAACGGAATAGGATACTGTGATGTGACAGTGAAGCTAGAGGCTGCGTCATCAAGTGGGATGATTTGTGCAATAAGTGCTTTGGCATTCAATTTATTTATGGTGTTGTGGGCAAAGTATCCGACATTCATGAATAATGGGTCCAAATGGAAATTATGGATTTCAATGGCAATGTGCTTGATTACGCCCATCTTTGTGATGTGCACAAATTATATTATTCAAACTTCAAGGTATATTGTTGTGAAATACAGGGGATGTACTGTAACGTACGCATTTTCTCCAGTGTCACTTGTTTTTTATAGCATGTGGAATATTATTTGGTCGGCGATTGCTCTTGTCTTCTCTATTCTGACTTTAGTAACATACTTCAGAAAAAGAAAGGACGTGAAGGATATATTGAGATGTACCAATTCAGGTTTGAACTTAAGAAGATTCGCCAGATTATTAATATTTAATATCCTAATTGTTATTGCTTTGGTACCTGTTGCTATTTACTACTTTATTAGCGATTTTGATATGTTCGAGGGTAGGTTCGTCTGGTCAGATATCCATAACAAATACTGGGGTGATATTTACTTCTATGATTTTGGAATTGAGGTAGTTTATGACAGATGGGTTAATATTGCATTATCAGTGGTTACCTTCCTCTTGTTTGGATTAGGGTCTGATGCGTTGGCAATGTACAAGAATATATTATTCCTGATTGGCATGAAGAGATTACTCAGTAGTGCAGCACAATCAGATTCCCATCATACAGAGCTTTTCCAATTGACAAAGAATAACAGTCCAACTAGTCAATTTACACTCTCTAAGATGTCAACTCAGACTAGGGTTGGTAGTAATAGATCCGAATTAAGTAAGCCTACAATGTGTGACTTTAGAGACGGATTTAATGAAATTAATGACGACAATACTATTTACGGATCTTCTACTGACCTGAAAGCTAACAGTCCTCATGAGAAAAAGTTTGACCTAGAGAAGGGTATAACATCTCCAAAGAGTATTTCAGATTATTTTAATGAAAACGAACTAGCCTCAAAGGATGAATTGAAATACATAATGAATCAATCAATTAATAATGCTGATGATGGGTTTGATTACAATTACCAAGTCAAAAAAAAATAAATATTTATGACGTATTATATTAACATTCACATCTGGGTAAATCTATTATTTGTAACCAGTAATCAATTCGTTAAACTTTTCTTGAAAGACCTTGGAGTTTAATTTTCCATTGGTTTCTTTCATAGCTAAACCAATTAGATAGTTGATGGATTTACGCTTACCTGCAAGAATCTTTTCGATAACATCGTTATTATTTGCAATTATATCAGCACATACCTCTTCAACCGCTTCTGCTAAGTCATCTTCAGTGATGTCATTAATTTTTTTCAAGTCGTACTTCTCTATTAAGTCCATAATAGCTAAATTTTTGTCGTCAAGCGATTTAACCAATTGTGACAATAATAATTTTGCAGACGTTGTAGTTATTTCATCATTAGAAACCATTATTATAAGCTCTCCAAGTTTTTTTGGTGGTATCAAAGATAAGTCTAATGGTTCATCGAATTTAGAAAAGGCTCCAATCAATTCGTGAACTAGCCAGTTATTTACAAGTTTATAATCTTTACCGGCATCCGATACCACTATTTGGAACAAATCATAATAATAATTTAAAATATCCCTATTGTCAATGAAAAACTTCGCATGTTTCAATTCCAAGTTGTAAGGTTCTGAAATCAATTTGGTAATAATGACGTCAGGAAAATCAGGTAAAGTTGCCGCAATATCCTTGGAAATATTAGGGTCTAGGTTAATGAATTGTAGCTCAGAATCGGGAACATATCTATAGTCAACCGCGTCTTCTTTAGTCCTTAACCTTACAGTTTCTTTACCATCCCATTGTCTTGTTTCCTGAAAAATCGCAGTATTTTCCTTAGCCAATTTCACTTGCCTTTGATATTCAAATTTTAATGCACTAGTTAATTCACCCGAACTTCCCAAATTTTTAACCTCAACTCTTTTACCACCATTTATGCTTACGTTAAGATCGATTCTAATTGCGCCCGTTTCTAAGTCTCCAGTGCAAACGTCTAAATGTTTAACCAAAGTCTGGTACTTTTTTATGAACGCCTTTATTTGGGAAATGTTTTCAAAATCCGGCTTAGTAACCAATTCGATTAGCGGTATATTAGATCTGTTCAAATCAACTTTAATTACCTTGTCATATTTGTCGTAAGTAGTCTTACCCGTATCTTGTTCAATCTGGATTTGTTCGATGTTGATCGTTTTCAGATCCTCATCTATTTCATCAAACTTTCTATTTAATTCCAAGAACCCGTTTCTAGCTATCGGGTGGTAACGTTGAGTTATCTGAAATCCCTGCGGTTGATCGGGATAAAAATAATGCTTCCTATCAAAAGCTGAGAATGATTGCACATCACTATTTAATGCCACGGCTGTTTTCAATGCTAAATACAATGCTTCTGGGTTTAGTTTAGGTAGAGTACCAGGTAACCCACAATCAAAGTAGCATACTCTCGTATTGGGCTCCGAGTTGAAACTAGCGGATGATAGTGAAAATAGTTTATATTTGGTCTTAAGTTGCGTGTGTATTTCCAATCCACATTTCAATTTGTAATTTGGGTCAACGCTGAACTTCAGAGAAAATAGTGAGCAGGATGAATGTATAAGTCTTTTAGATATTATCATGTTATATAAAAACCATATGGTTAATAAGATTATTCAAAGGATTTTTCAGAAATCGTGGTAAATTGATTATATGCAGAATATCATTCGATTTCATAGATTTTGATCTATCAATAAGTGTATCGTGATTCCGGGGAGAATAGCTTATATTGGCTTCATAACGGGTATAATTACATTACAGGAGAGTTAGTCACCCTATAGTAACTAGTATGTCACGCTTTGGTGGATTGTTTCTGGCCATAATGCAACATTATTAGCCTTGATACAAACGGTTCTTGTCGTTCTAAACAAGAAGTTATGTCTGGGTCGAATTTTTACATATCCCTAATACATTAGGATTTGTTCCCATTGTGGATGTGAATAGGAATGACTCTTTCACAATGCATTTTGCAGCTATTATCAGCACTGAGAACTACTATTGTAGAAGATTACTAAAACTTTTTTTCACATAGTATAATTCCCTATATAATACCGGATTTATTCATATACTTGGAGTTCCAAACTACATCACAAATACAGCGGGAATTTATGTCTGTGCTGATTCTCTTATACGTTTCAAGTAGTATTCTTTCTACCGGTGTCAAAAATGCGCCAAATAATAGCTAAAATATTCAATTTACAATATTTCTGTTTTGAACACTTCTATATCTTGTATAAAAACTTACCGACACATTCTCAATTGCCATTTCACATGGTATAAAGTCGTCGGAATGGTTATTGTATTGCCTGTGTGCTTATCAAAATAAGATTTTTTGATATTGAAACACACACTACCGCGATTTTAGTACTCCTTAAAGATAAGATAACTAATGATAGTCATTTAGATGTATATGTCAACTAGAATTAATTATAATTAGTGTTATAATTTGCAATAGTAATATAGAGAACATCAGAAAGTATACTTGTAAGTATATAGCGCAGATGCAACTTGGAGAGACAACAGAATTGGAAATTTGAGAAATGTTGTGTTGTTTATATTCCCCATGAATTGCCACTCCCGTTGTCACGAGCATATCCATTTCATGGATATGGAGTCAACTATAGAAGAAATTACTAACACATGTAGGATCAGCATGAGATCTCAGTTTAAGGACGAACATCCATTTGGTATGTATATTGATTTGAAGTAATGTTTGTGGATCTGGACAGAAATATTAACGGGTATATAGAGAAGAGAAAAGCGGAGGCTACGCGGATCACACAAAGGTTTAGTGACCGACTCCCAGTTATATGTGAGAAGGCAGAAAACTCCGATATTCAGGAGATCGACAAGAGAAAGTATTTGGTTCCAGGGGATTTGTCTGTAGGACAGTTTGTGTATGTGATAAGAAAGAGAATCAAGTTACCCAGCGAAAAGGCCATTTTTATTTTCATCAATGATATCTTGCCTCCTACGGCGGCACTAATGAGTACCATATACGAGGAGCATAAGGATGAGGACGGATTCTTGTATGTGTTATATTCAGGCGAGAACACATTTGGCGAGACCGAAATGAGGAGGTTAAACTTAGCGGAATTAGAATTAGATTTTGATTCAATTAACTGAAGCTTATCGGTTGGCGGTGCTTTGAGCACCACATATTATGTGCCACCTATTCTTGTGTATTGATGGCTGTTTGTGTTGTTTAGCGTTTTATAGCGTATTTATTCAGAATTTTGATACTGATTTTGGCAGAGGCATTAGTTGTTTATTTCTATTTAATGATTATGATTACATGGTTTACAGGAGCAAGTGACCTTGCTTGTTTGTAGTTAAAATAGTTCGTACATTCGTTATTACGTCATTGGTTCATCTATCGATACCGGTGTATCAGACTGATAAACCAAGTCGATGCCATATTTAGATAATTCAGCCTTTTTGTAATTCTGGAACAATTTTTTGATCTCCAGTTCCATTACTTCATAATTATTGATGTCTACCTGTTCGCCTCCCACGGTTTGGCTTATAACGTCATGAATTTTGCATAAGTTATCAAATGCAACCGCCATTCCGTAAAATAAAGTAGAGTATTCAAATTTGATGGTGTTCTGTAGGTCATTTTCAATGTATTTCCTGTAGCTGTCCATTATTGTTCTTATGTGATCGTTCATCTCAGTAGCTTGCTGCGGAGTAGTTGGATCATAGTGAGGTTGGAAGATCACTATACACCCAGTCAATTTGTTTGGCTCGTTCGTTAATATTTCCTCGTTCGGAGTGTGACAAATGATTGGCACAATGACCAACCATAATACATATATCCAATTAAGTAGCATCATATCAATTAAAGGGTGTCAATAATCGTATTTTCTCATCAGGTTATTTTAGTGCGCTTTATATTCTGGCAAGAAAGTGCTTGCTATGGATAATAATATTTTGCGTGTACAATAAATGTACTCCTTATGAGAAGCCTACGTTCACATATGGAACAGATGTCACTGTTAACATTTGGACACGATCAGGCTGATCGATACAGCAGCAATTTCTGTGGTAGAGAGACCCATCTGAATTAGAACGCACAGATGGCCTGCGGCACACCCTACAACCAATGGTTTCTGTCTCTAACTAATCTGTTCCTACTTAAGAAGCAAATACATTCTACGATTACCATTCGTGTCTCCAGTACACGATAGGAAAAATTGCATAGACTCAATCCATATTCCTGTTTCCCATTCTCCTCTGAATCATCCCCAATTGCAAAATGATACTGCGACTTACCAGTTGCACACACTTAATTAAACTATCTCTAACGTATCGTCAGCATTTCCGAAAAGTACTGACCATAGAGACATCCTTTAGAAACCGTTTTGACCGGATAATTGTTTGCCATTTATTAGGAGCCGTTTTGCACCATTGCAAAAAACCAGTCACAGAAAGACGTTAGTACATGCAGTGTCGAGTCATCCATAACCATGGCCCATATCCGAAACAATGCCCACTTGGCTATGATTGTTTGTCTACGAGTGCTGATTACATAAACCATCGACTATGCTTCTATTATTAGACGAAACTTTTCAGATGTAAGAACCATTGATGCCACGGTAGGTCTAATAGATGGACGGAAAGCAGGTACGGCCATGGTAAGATCAATGCTCACAAGTGGGTCCGTGTGCCATTTAGCATTTCACATTTCACATTTCACATTTCGCATTTCAGTGTTCGACATGACAATTGGACAATTCTGTCCCAGTGCATCCGCCGTTTGTCATCGCAAGTCGATTTACCAGCGACGAGCTCCAATTACCATGGCCCGCGATCTAAATATGCCTAATGGCATGTACGTAGAAGTGTAAAGACTAAATACGCTTTGGGTCCTTTCACTAAAAGGACCCGAATGTTTAGTCGACTTAGGTCATGTAGGCTTTACCGGTACTAAATGAGGCTGTCTGATCCCAGTGCCTACAGTTGACGATGTAGATACATAACCATATCAGAACACGCACATGCTAATAATAGGCTTGTATAGTACATCAATGTGACGGTTTTTTGACAATAATCATGCTACAACACCTGTAGTGGCTGAGATTGTTTACGCGTGTTTGATCTTAAAATATATTTCACTCCAGAAACAGAAATCTTAGAAAACAGTCATCCTAATTGATTAGATAGTTTCAGAAGTGAATTAACATGAGTGGGTTTCACCGTCTAGGCAATAATCATAACCAATATGGGGATGATGATGACAATTCGTTAAATGACTATTTAAATCATCAGCAGTCGGGAGTGTATAATTATAACTCTACATCGGGCCAACGAGACAGAATGGCGAGTGACAATTCGATTAATTTTCAACAACCACAACCAGTGTATAATAACCAACATGGGAGAGATAGTTACGAGGAGTTTGACAGCTATTACCACGACGAAGAGGTAGAACCGTCGAACATTTTCACTACAACCAATGCGCCGATGCCTCCCAATTTAACTCCGTTGCCCCAGAATGAAGATCCTTTTGACACGAGACCGTACACTGACAATGGAAATATGGACAACTACGAGTTGAATCAGTTCCATGACTATGGATACACGGCGGACAATTACGACCATGCGTTCGTACCTAATGTATATGACGACGAAGAAGAAAGAGATTTCGACCAAAGGATCCAATTCAACCAATTTGAGGGCGATTCGTATGATTTGAATACAGTACAAGTGACGAAACCCATGGTGTCGGAAGATGAATTGGTTGACATTCCGCAGTCTCCATTTGGAGACGAAGGGGAAGAGTTCGTGAAACCACCGGAGGAAGGTGAAGAAGAGGTTAGATCCAAGCCACAGATTGGCATTGCCTCAGGATTGAACGGACATTTGGTTTTAGATTGTCCCATGGCTACCGAATTATTAAGAAAGTTTCCTGACTATCGACAAACAGAAAAGGATAATGGGTTATCAAGAGAATTTGCATATATGAGATATACGGCTGTCACATGCGGACCCTCTAATTTCTATAGAGATGGCTATATATTACGACCAGTACACTATCCAATGCCCCGTCAGACAGAGTTGATGATAGTTGTCACCATGTATAATGAAGATGATATTCTTTTGGCAAAAACTTTAAAGGGAGTCTTCAAGAATATAAAGCACTTGGAGTCTAGAACAAGATCTCCTATTTGGGGTAAGAATTCATGGAAAAAGGTGGTCGTTTGCATTGTCAGTGATGGCCGTTCTAAGATCAATGAACGGGCGCAAGCATTATTGGCAGGTTTGGGTGTATATCAGGACGGGTTAGCTAAGAGTAGAGTTGATGACAAAAAGGTGCAGGCCCATATTTATGAATATACTACAAGAGTCGGTATTTCTAGCGTTGACGATACAGTTAAGTTAACGACTGAAAAAATCGTTCCAGTACAGTTATTATTCTGCTTAAAGGAAACAAATGCGAAGAAAATCAATTCTCATAGGTGGTGCTTCCAAGCGTTAGGTCAAGTATTAGACCCAAGGGTTGTTATTTTATTGGATGCTGGTACTCAGCCTTCTGGTAAAGCTTTATATCACTTGTGGAAAGAATTCGATAAGAACCCCCAGGTGGCTGGCGCCTGTGGTGAAATTAAAGCCGGATTGAGAAAAAGACAAATCATCACAAATCCTTTAGTATACGGACAAAACTTCGAATACAAAATATCTAATATTTTAGATAAACCAACAGAATCAGTATTTGGATTCATTTCTGTGTTACCAGGTGCATTCTCAGCTTACAGATACGTCGCCCTTCAGAATGATATTAATGGTAAGGGACCGTTAGAAAAATACTTTAAAGGGGAATTCTTGCATGGTAGTGGTGAAGTTGATCCCAATGACGACGAATATGAACTAAAGAAGACGGAAATGAAAGACGAAGCAGGAATATTTACCTCGAATATGTACTTGGCTGAAGATAGGATCTTATGTTATGAATTGGTTGCGAAGAAAGGTTGCTCTTGGTTATTGAGATACTGTAGAACTGCTTCAGCTGAGACTGATGTTCCCCAGGGGTTGGCTGAGTTTATTTTGCAGAGAAGAAGATGGTTAAACGGGTCTTTTTTTGCGGCGATATATGCGTTGGCTCATTTCCCCAAACTTTGGGGCTCCTCACATTCGATTGGTAGAAAGCTCTGTCTCCACATTGAATTCATATACCAATTTATAAGTTTGATCGTGTCGTGGTTTTCAATCGGGTCGTATTTCTTAGTTTTCCGGATATTGACAACTTCGTTATCCGATCCTGAATTGAATTTTGCACCTGGAAATATTTTATCGGTAGTTTTCTTGTGGTTATATTTAGCATCAATTGTTACTACGTTTGTTTTGAGTTTTGGTAATAAGCCGAAAGGTACAGAGAAGTTCTACTTAGTTATCGTGATTTTCTTTGCGATATTAATGGCATATATGATATTTGCAGCTATATTCATGGCCGTCAATGCGGTTCAGCTGATTTACAATGAAGAAGCAGAAATTACGGTGTCTTTATTCTTCAAGAATGAACAATTCAGAGATTTGGTGGTTGCAACTGCGTCCACCTATGCATTGTACTTTATTGCATCTTTTATTTACTTCGAACCATGGCATATGTTTACGTCCTTTGTCCAGTACATCTTGCTTTCGCCCGCGTATATTAATGTCTTGAACATCTACGCATTCTGTAACATTGATGATATTTCGTGGGGTACAAAGGGTGATACCGGTGCGATAGATTTGGGTGCTGCGAAGGTTAGAGAAGATGGTACTTTCGACGTGAACATTCCGATATTGAAGGAAGAGATCAACCAGTCATATTTAAACCAGCTAGAGAGAATCAAGAAGCCAATGGAAGTCAACGATTCCAAACCTGAAACAAACAATGAAGATTATTACGCATTTATCAGATCAATGACAGTTTTGATATGGATGTTTTCCAATTTTGTTATTATTGCCGTGGTTCTCGAGACAGGAGGGTTTGCGCAATTCTCATCCGACGAAGATGGGACCCAGAATTCGAGGTCCAGGATATTCTTGACAGTTATATTGTGGCTAGTTGCATTCATGGCGTTGTTTAGGTTCATTGGCTGTGTATTATATTTGATCCAAAGAGTCCTTATGCGGTTCAAACATTCTCAATCGAAGAAGACGTAATTATGTATCAGTTATATAAATCATCGAAATATACTTATATTGTTAAAGTTTCACTTACGTTTAGTTTTGCAGGTCTAGGTATTTAATACATCAGAAGCGTAGAAGGTTAAAAAATCGCGTTTATTTACATCAACAAATTCATCTACTGAATAAAAACATTATCAAAATAGATATGAAACCACAATGAATACGAAAAATAAACGAAGAAATAATGAGGTAATCATACAATTGGGAGAGCCATTACCTCTACCGTACAAAGTAGATAACCCCTCCCATATTAAAGATGACGATGACACAGCAGTTGAAACGAGACATAACTCCAGACTGTTCCATGAACCTATACCGTTCAATCGAAACATAAGTTCATCCCAGAATGACGAGGTGTACAAGCCAGAGAATACAAAAATTCGAAATAGAACCATAAACCTTGCAAAACCAAGACCTATCCCAATACAGAGAAATTATTTAAATTCGAGAGTGGTTTCGAACGAACGCATCTTATCTAAAATATATGACACTGAAGAACAATTGCAAGATGTGGAGTCGATTGCCGAGAAATTGGATAGGATAAAAAAATTGGTAAGCCACAAGCAAATTAATGTAGACTACGAGGCATTTCAACGGTTTGATGGTGAGTTATCCAGCCTACTTAAAGACCATCATGAATTTGATGAAATAGAGACAAACAAACACCTACAACTGACATATCAACCGTCAGTGTTAGACGAATTGGAGAACCTACAACGAATAACCATACCGGACAATACATTACGTTACGTCGTAATAATTAGTGGCATCGTTATATTCCTAATATCATCATTTATAGTGTCAGGATTGAACTACGAATACTGCTACTATTTCTGTTAAAACATTGTACAATAAGATGTAATTTCTATGTAATATATATGTATTCTAATATACAAAAGGACCCTATTTACAAACACTAGTCATCATAATCATTCTTTGGTGGTGAAGCACTGTCACTTCTTAAATACAAGTCGATAGCAGAGGAGAATGCAGCAAAACCCGCACATCCGACTAAAGCTGCCTGTGGGCCAGCTCTTATGGCCAAACCACCACCAGTAATACACCCAGCACTGACCCCGTTATAAATATCGTGTTTTGCTCTTAAACTTTCAATAGCACATTCAACGCCCGAATACACCATACCAATGTATCCGAAATTCTTAGCCGACGAGTACGTTCTTTTACCCATATCGGAAAACTGGATCTTCATCTGTTGTTTGAATGGTAAGTCCCGGATTGTGTTCACTGCACTGGTACCCACTGGCACATCATACGACATGGATGCCATGAACAAACCGAAGAAACCACCCAAGAAGAACCCCGAAACACCAGCCATCACTGTTTTACCAGGACATGATTGCATTAATTCAACCATCTTTTTGGCACCTTCTTCTGCCTGTTCTTGTGGAGTCATCTGACTATATGTCTTTTGTCCCTCCGGTGGAGTATATACACCAAATGCCATCTTATATACTATTGAATGTAGTGCTAATAAGAATTAGAAGTTGAATAACCGTCGCGTATGTCACCTAAACCTATCAAATATCTAAATATCAAATAGGGTTGATAATTAAGCCCAATCTAAAAAAATTTGACATAAAAAAAATTATCGAGAAATGTCGTACTCGATCTAGCACTACTTCACAAACTCCAATATGAATTTTATACCAATTATTTATTCTATTTGCCTATATGCTGCAGCTACCATTTCGAAAGATATCGGGCTTTCTCCTGGATGACCTGTTCGTTAATGTCTCCCGTTGCAATCGCCTTTCTCAACCGTTTAACCAAGTCTCTTGTGATTTCAATCTTGCCGTTTGTGTCCTTATATAGCTGACGGACAATTTTGTTCACGTTGGGCCCGTTGTCCGTTTCGGTGTCGTTTAGGTGTATCCGTGACCCCTCAATAGTGTTCTTGGAGTGGACCCTCACGACAAACCTGGCCACCACTCCGTTGATCTTGTCGATCTTGTCTTCCTCGAGAAACCTCATCTTGTACGTAGCCACCGACCATTCGAGCACACAACGTTTGCCGCCACTGGAAATCTCCCACTGGGGTTCTTCGTATCCGAAACTCTCGTTGGTCACATCCACCTTTGTGAACGTGAAGATCTCATTGTCTCCGATCGCATGCACCAACCCCATCGTCGTCGACATATACCGCCCGTGGTGCGTCCTCATAGCAAACCGGTTCGTCCTTGTAGTGTTGAGCCTCGACTTCTCGTATTCGTTGACAGGCACCAACGTTAACACCTGGTTCACCATCTTGGGCTCGCATTTATGGATGGTAGGATAGTCATTCCCACCAAAAAAGTTCACCGTATCCTCCACCACGTCAACATCGCTGCCGGCCCCAAAACCATCCTCCTCTGTCTGGAATACCCATGGGCCTTCTCCTCCTGCACAACTGTTGTCTAGTGCACCCTTATCATCCTTGTCGCCCTCGCCTATCACCATGCATGGGCCTTTCAAATCTTCCACGCATGAGGCCGTGCTCCACCCGTCCAAGTTGATATTTTCACCCTTGATCTTCTTCACGGGCTCCTGGCAGTCCACTGCTCCCGTTCGCTTGCGTTTCTTGGGCTTATCTCCTTTAAATGTTAGTTTCCCCATTCTTGCTATTTTTCCCTTTTATGTCTCATTATCTGATGCTCATCGAACTTTTGTCCATTCCCCAACATGTTTACGGTTCAAAAGAAATTCTGCCATAATACTTCCTTGTCTCTGTGGAGGAACTATACCATGATATACCCTCAAGCCCCTTAATGATGTAACCACACTACGATAACCCCATACTATTCGCTTATATTCTGGTAAAAGAAATTATTAGTATCGTGACCATTGTACGGTGGAGTGATAGCAATTACGAGGGGATTTTAATCATTTGATTTCAAAGTATCGACGCAAGGCTAGGCCCCGTCCCTGGCAGTATATAAGGAAGAGAAAAGGAGGTTTAAACACGGTGGTATCTAATTGCTCACTAGTTGATAAATTAATCTCAAATTTAGCATTATAAATACTCACTATTTAATACTCACTATATAAACCCACAATATGCCTAAGAAGAACAAATCTAAGCAACCGTTAGCACTTGACTTGGACAATTGTGAAAAGTTGACCCACTTGAAGGAGGTGCCGAAGTCAAGATCGTCGTCGATTACGTCGATTGAGTCTGATGGATCATTGCAGTCGGTGTTGAAGCCCCCACCAATGAGGGACTTCGACGATGTGGTTGCTTTCGAAAGTTACATCCGTGACGAAACGTGGGACAATGACTTCGACTACTGCCACGCGCACTTGTCGTACTACCCACCTTTCATCACGAAGGAGGTGCACGGAAACTTAGACAAGATCAAGCCCACGATGAACAAGAAATCGCGGAAGTTCAAGAGAAACTTGCAGCACCACATCCAGAAGCACTTGATGCCGGAGATGGAGAAGTGCTCGGGGTTCATGATGGACTTTGACAAAGCTGGGGTCGAAGAGACGGCCACGATGTTGAAGTGGAAGTTTGTGGATGCGACCAACCACGGCTTTTCCAAGGAGGAGGAAGACGAGTACGATAGACACTGGAAAATAGAATTAGAAGTTAGTTGCAATAATGAGAACCCATTAGTCGAGATTGACTATAGGGCGATCCCCATTTAGTTATGTGTTGGTGGGTAATATTTTTGTTGAACCAGTGGTTCCATCGTCGTGTAGTTTACTCTGTATATACGTCGTGATATCCTTGTTTTATGAGTTATGACGTATGTTTATGTATATGATTATGATTATGAATGAATGAAATGCTTATGTTAGTTGTTTCTCCGTGTAGTTCAAGATGTCTAGCAACTGCTTGTTTCGGTTATCGAAGAGCTCCAACATGTGCAAGCTGTTGGCGGGACCCAATCTGTCGGTAAACTTGTCCAATCCTTTCAAGGTGGACATCACAGTCTCGATGTGTATTACGTTGCTCTTGCGAGAGTGGGAGTCGGTTATCTCAACGTGTGAAATCTGCGTAGCCTCTTTGTCTTGTAGATTGTACTGCCTGGTGTTCTTGATTTCATCCTTTTCTACATCAAAAATAATTATTTTCTTGATATCGTCGCTCAGCTGTATTATTTCATCCACGATATACTCCGTGCTGTACTTGATATCCTTCAAGTCATCTCTGAATAGGTACTTCACCGTAGGTTTGACGGTGTGGGGTTCAATCAATTGGGTGTCCCGAATGCTGCTGTCCAAGCTATTTGGCACATCGTTGTTGATTTTGTGCCTGACGGACTCAGATACCTTCGATCGGTCCACGATATCCACTATATATGGCTTCATTGAGGTGGGGTTATGAAAAAGTCCGATTTTACTAATATTTAAAACGAATTAACCTCAGTAATTTTAAAATTCGCATTAAGACCTAGCTAAACTATCATAGGCAGGACTAACATTTATATAATCATTTAAATACACGGACAAGTTATCAGTTATGAACTCGAGTATATCCTTAATTTGTTTAACCAAAACTCCAATACTGACAGAATCCATTGTGGTTTGTGTAATTAGGCCTGGCAATGCTACAAAGAGCCTTAACAAGTGTTCGACCCCATAATACTCAGACGGCCTCAAGTCGTCCCCATGTTCCTTTAGGAGGTCTAAATACTGTAGTCTTTCAAACTTATAAAGTAGGATCAAGCTTAGCGATCTGTTGAAATATAATTCCAACCCTTGAACGATTTCGTTTATCACTTCCATGGTCTGTCGACTTGTGTCTTGGTCCAGCTTGTAGTGCAAATAGTCGTTGATAATGGCGGTTACCGGGTGTAAACTAGGAAGGCTTATGATCTTTCTTTCCTTGGTGACAAATTCCCAGTCATCCACCAATATATACTTCAACTCGGGTTTGATAAATATCGACACTTCGTACGCTCGGTTTGCATCGACCTTCTTCTTCTTTATAATCGTGGTAGCACCCGAAACAGGCACGCCTCTCTTCTTGGATCCAGCGGGCACGGCAGTTGGCTCTGTTTTGACCTTGGGTTTGATTTTAGGCTTCTTGATTTGCTCCTTCAATTCTCTCTGCACCATGACGTTCGCCTCGTTGTAATCCAATATTCTATCAGGGCCAACCCACTCGTCCCACTTGGCCTTCCATCCTTTGTAATGCACAAAATACGCGTTCACGCTGTAATATTCTTCCGGTAAGTTGCTGCCCTCAATTGGCTGGTGTTTTCCTTCTTCATCTTCAATAAAAGTCTTGTTCTTTTCGTGAATTTTTATCACCTTAGCTTCGTAAATTAGCGGGCCGTGATACGCTAACACTCTTGAATTTGGCTTAAACACTGTGGCATCTTCGCCCGACATCCTTTATCCTTTTAAACTAGATGGTGTGTTAGCAAAACAAGTAAATATTCACTATCGTTTTCATATTGGCATATTTCGCCCTGCACGTAATTCAGTCGGTCAAAAATTTTGTCAAGCGGGAAAAATTGCTAACGACTACAGATATAATAAACAATAACAGGTTTTATAGTCAATTAAAGAGATATCGGGCACCAAGGGAAAAGAAGCACATATTTTTGAAGCCAGAGGAATTCATTTTAGTCAAAGTAAAATTTGTTTGCATTAAATTTACCCATTAATTTTGCAAAGTAGAAAATATCGACTAGCTGGTACAATTTGAAAGTTCACATTAATGGCACAATCAAACTCTTCAATTATAGTGGGGGTCCACTATAAAGTAGGAAAGAAGATTGGAGAAGGTTCATTTGGGATAATTTTTGAAGGGATTAATTTGTTGAACAATCAGCAAGTTGCAATCAAGTTTGAACCCAGAAAGTGTGAAGCGCCCCAACTCCGAGACGAATATAGGTCGTACAGAATATTGAATGGGAGTATAGGTATACCACAGGCATACTTTTTCGGACAAGAAGGGGTACACAATATATTAGTTATCGATTTATTGGGCCCATCATTAGAGGATTTGTTTGACTGGTGTGGGCGCAAGTTTTCATTTAAAACGGTTATTCAGGTGGCCAAGCAAATGGTCAGCAGAGTCCAGACCATACACGAAAATAACTTAATATATAGAGATATCAAGCCTGATAACTTCTTGATTGGTAAACCGGGCACGTCCCAAGCGAACCAGGTGTATGTGGTTGATTTTGGAATGTCAAAACAGTTCAGGGATCCAAAGTCGAAGACACATATTCCATACAGAGAAAAGAAGGCATTGAGTGGAACAGCGCGTTACATGTCAATTAATACTCATCTTGGGCGGGAACAACTGAGAAGGGACGATTTAGAGAGTTTGGGACATGTATTACTCTACTTCTTGAAAGGCGCCTTGCCATGGCAAGGATTAAAAGCACCAACAAACAAACAAAAATACGAAAAGATTGGTCAGAAAAAACAAACGACGTCTGTTAACGAATTATGCTACGGGTTACCTATACAGTTTGCCCAATATTTAAGTTACGTTAGAGGGTTAAAGTTCGACGAAACTCCAGATTATAATTATTTAATATCATTAATGGATAAAGCATTTATTTCCATCGACGCAGTTGAAGACGGTCACTACGATTGGATGGATTTGAATAACGGTAGAGGTTGGGATGCTGCATTAAATAAAAAGGCTAACTTGCATGGCTATGGTAATCCACATCCACCGCAACATTCATCACAAAACGCTCAATTGAACAACAAGAATAAGAAGTCTATGAATACTCCTCCGCAAAGGTCACAACGCACAAGCCGGAATATTGCAACACCGCAAGGGAGAAACCCTCGTTCTAAATCATTATCATACGGCAACTATAATTCTATATCGCAGGACAGAAATGGCCAACCAATCAATAGAAATGAGTATCCAGATGGTATGGTACCAGTAAGAGATGATGGAGATTTACATTCAGACACGTCAAGCTTCAACGAACGAAGACAAAAGGAGAAAGGCTGGTTACGAAAGTTGTGCTGCTGTTTCTAGACCTGATCGCATGTACCATTTAGAAATCATGGCAATATATGTATTTTTTTATCTCGTCAATCCTTAGTTTCTGGTTATCCATAAGGCCGTTAACGTTTTTTCCTAATTATTTTCATTTCAATTCGTCTGTCCCTAATTCACTTTTATTAATATTACAATTATTACTACGTTAACACGGATTATTAGAACTCATTATTTACCTGGTGTCGAACATTTCTGGTGCTATTAATCATGTATTAATCTTGTGTATAATATTATAATGCTTCTATAGTGGCCACTTCAAAGTCATGAGTAGCTCATTGTTTCCTGCAAAGTAATTAACGTCAATTTCCAAAAAACTCGCTACGTACGAGTCAGTGAGAATACCCATGTTCGTCTTGAAATAAATCATTTGAACAATCAATTGTCTCATAAAGTCTGGCATCTTCTCTGGTCACAAAATATACTCTTTTATACGCGCTGTAATCTTCCTAACGTAACCTGGTAATACAGGATAATTTTTGATGTCTATAACACAAGATATTTGAGCTTCTCTGAATAATTACGTCAGTCCAAGCATGGGTTTGTACTTTATTGACAGGAAGAATATCATATTTTACTTCAACATTCAATCCAAACGTTCTGACATATATTGAGCATATCGGCTCGACCAAATACTACTTAAATTCCACTTTGTAACTAATCTCTATATCTCCTTTACGATAAAGCGATGTATACCTGTGAAACGCAAAGTCTTGAAGGCCGTTAATTCATTTCTCATTATGGGCCGAGGACACTATTGTTCCAACGGTTGTTGATATCTTATCGTTATCTGTTTCATAATCCCTGTCATATTTAAAAGCTGAAAAGTTCCTGCCAAAATTATTATCTAATCCCCCCTTATCTCCCGACCACATGCGATCTCTGCAAATCTTATATTCAAGGAACGGAGTATTAAGAAATGCAAGAACTTCGTGCTAAGCTGTTAATTGCCATGTTTTATCCAACTGAGACAATCCAGATATTTTGACTTAGGCTTCCATCGGCAATGCATGTTTCTTGATTACTCTTATTGACTTTAAAAAACTCTTGGATGATTGTTTGGTAGTGATTGTTCTGTAATTGGTACATCCCATGTCGGAAAAAACTCACGGTAGCTGGAAGTATCGGTAATCTGACCATCAATACACAGCTTGATATAGTGGATGTTGCACTAAATTTGTAAGGTGTTTTGATTAACTCAATTTAATAGACTAATAAACCAATAGTATTTTAGGTGTAAACATAATTCTATTTAAAGATTTACGAAAATTCTTTATGCCTTTTATTTGTCCAAAGGACTCCCAGAGATTACGGACCCAAATTATTTCATATTTGCTTCACCAATTCAAGGGTCGTTCGAAACATTGAAAATTCAGCTTTAGCATAATAATTAAACCATGTCATAATATGTGATATTATTGAGTTCGAAAGTAGAAACTTGTCTTTCCGCATTGGCAAATTAATACGAGATGAAAGAGTTACCGTAATGTTCAAACGTGTGTATCTATTATGCTTGTTTGATCAACACTAATTTTGACAGAGTAAATACTCTCGATAAGTTTCAGAAGGGCAACTCCTTATAGGTAATAAAGAATAACAAGTACATTTACTATTTATTATTTCATAATGTATGTACCCGCAACATTATAAGGACTATCACAATCAATCAGTGACTTCATAACGACGGATATTCCAGCAGGGTTCAGGATAACAATAAACAAGATTTTAGTAAGGATCGGTAATTCTGGGGCTCAAGATGATCTCACTTCGAACGATGTTTTTGTTACGTTGAGACGGGAGCCTATATTGCGTTTTATCAAGTTTCCGGTACATCGGTCACAGAGGAATGGGAAATACGTAGCAACGAATTCACAGATAGGTTCTATTATTCACCTGTTGGGAATTATAATGATAATTCTTGTCTGTCCGGTAAAATATCCTCGTGGTAACCCAAAAGAAATGACTTACAAGTTGGACCACATTTTTCGATGCATAAATTGAGGGATATTTACGAACTGGATAGAATAGAAGTTCTTATCGCTCTAGCACTACAGCATTCCTTATAACTACCCCTATCAAGCAGACTACACGTATCAATTGTTTCCAATTATATGTATTTACTATATAGACTAGAGAAACTAGTACAACGTCATTATTCGTAAACTCTCAATCCCGTAAGGCTAAACCAAATGCATTCCCGATTGTGTTCTCCCACATTAAAAGAACACAATGACCCCTTTATGGTCAGATAGTTAGGTGTCCAGGCTCTCCAGTTTATTTGAGGCTGTACTGTTCATTCTGGATCTTGGCATCGTTTCGCTGTCCTCCGACTCCATTGACGCAGTACTATTCATTCTTGGCTTCAGATCCTGTCTGCCCTCGATCTTCTCTACCGTTTTGTCAAAGCTCTTGGACACTGGCATCCAGTACTTGTTGTTGGTCGCATTCTCGTGGAAACTGTAGAATCTTCCTGTGTTCACTTGTGACGACCCTTGGTAATGGTGTGTCGTCTTACCACCGTTAATCTTGGTTCCTATTCTGTTAAATAGGTTATCAAATAAGTCTGGCATTGTTTAATTATATCCTTTAATTTCAAACTATGGTAATCAAATAATAACCAATAATTATAATCATTTGCAATCACCTTTTTAATATATATACTACATTCTCCACTCAGTCATCATTAATTATTAGGAACTAGGCCTGCTAACAACCGAATACCTGCGAGCGGAGTTCCCCTTACTTAACATTTAGTATGGGGCTTACTAAGAGAACCATCATTACTAAGAAAAATGGCTGATTGAATTAATATGGCGTGAGCTAAAATGTGGAGTAGGTTTGGTTATGGACGCATCGCACACTTTCATATGGAGATTGCTCTCACCTAACCGAAGCAGCTGAAATCTATGTAGCTCTATTACAACAGGACCATATACATATATAATTGGTTTATTAATTAAACGGAAATGGTAAACAAAAAGTAATTTAGAGAATAAAGTTCCATATTACGAAATATAAAATAAATATAAAAGGTTAAAAGATCAACACGTAGAGTAGAATTTGATAGATTAAACTTAAACGCAATAAATTAAATAAAAGCAAACACAAACCAAACATAATAACAGGATCACAAAAAATGTGATGATGGAGTGATGGAGTGATGGAGTGATGGAGTGAGAGAAATTGTAGAGGATAAGGCTATTCTTGTCCGAAACCAACGGTTTCTTCAACAGCCAAGGATAACTTTTGTTTCAAGCTTTCGTAGTTTGTGTACGGAGGCAAGTCGACTCTGTTGAAACACGTGTGGGACTTTGGTAACTGGTTGGATTCACCGGCCTTTTCGATGGTGAATCTTCTAGGACCATCGGACCCTTGCAAGTCCTTGAACCCGTTGACAGGGATTCTGGACGTACCGGTGGTGAATTGCAACAATCTGGCCTTTTGTTCGGAATCCCATTCTTTGATACATCTCCAGAACCATTGGATAACCTGGTCGTCTTCTTGGTAGCCTCTGTAGTCGGTGTGTTTCTTCCAGTCTTCGGTATCGATTTCTGCCAAACCACCAATCAATAATTCCAATTCTCTTTCGTCGAACACGTTCACTAATTCCTGTGGAATCAATTCGTTGAACCCGTCTATGAATGCCTTGAATTGTTCCTCAACTCTCTTGCTGATCTTCCATTCGGAGATTAACTCGACGTATTCGTGCTTATTTTCTTCTGTTACTTCTATTTTGGTTCCACCTGGCTTCAAGTCGACTTCAACAATTTCGCCGAATCTCTCGTCCTCCGCACTGAAAGTCAATTCTAAGATATCGGTGATGTCATTATCACAGATCCACTTTAATGATCTATAGAACTCTGCATCAACACCTTCCATATCTTGCAACACCACTTTTTTACGTAACATCATTTTATATAAAGCTCCAACAAAGAATGCATCTAAAAATCTTCTATGGAAAACACCTAAACCAACAACTCTTCCAATGAACTTGAAGTAGTTCAAATGCTCTGGGTTGATACCTGAATTTGGATTAAATTGCAACGTGTAGTTATCATGAGACGAGTATTCGAATAAACAGTAAAACGGGTTGAACATATCATGCGATAACAAGAAGAAGAATTCCCTGGAAACCCCACCATAATCCAAACCTTCTTCACCGTCGAATTTAATCATCAATCTCTTCTTTAAGTCTTCTGGGGTTTGTCTCATAATCTCTTGGTAAGAATCTTCGAAAATATGGTCTCTTCTGACTTTAATATGACATTGACCTGGAAGAATTCTCAAGGCTGGTTGCGATCTGAAATAAATAACCTTTCTTCTGAAATCACGTTTATATTGTGGAACATTTTGGTCCAATGATGATGGTAACCTTGGATCATCCCAGGTTGTGGTCTTTGTATTATGGTCCACAAAATAAACTCTTGCTGTATTTGTTAATCTCATTTCCCATCCGGATGGCAATGGTCCTAACTGACTAACTGGTTGTTGTTGGATAGTAGTATTGGGGCCAAACGTACGGATGTATTGTTGTCTTCTTGGATCAACCCAGGTAGTAGTTCTTGTATTGTGATCAACGAAATATGGTCTACCTTCATTAGTAAATCTTTGTTCCCAGCCTGAAGGTAACTCTCCTAACCCATTCGTGGTTGCACCCGACGCTGCCATAGACATAGCAGCTGCTGGGCTCACAGGAGTATTGTCACCAGTGGAATTAACGGTTACATTTCCACTTGCTGAATTATCAGCTGAGTTAGCTAAAAATGGTGATTGAGATGTTTCTCCTGGCAATGTACGGCCACGATGTTGTCTTCTTTCAGCTTCGGTTGTGTCTTGTCTCTGTTGGCCTCTCTCAGTTTCCGTTTGCTCCAATGTAGGTCTTTGCCATGTAGTTGTTCTTGAATTATGATCAACGTAATATGTACGACCAAAGTTATCAGTCCGACGTTCCCAGCCCGGCGGTAACCTACCGTACTGGTCTTCAAACGAGGAGTACTGTTTATTAGATTGCGCTTGATTGTTAGAATTTTGCGGCGGAACACCCGTTGGTCCAGTACTAGCACCTCCATTGCTAATTCCCGGGGGTGCATTAGTAACTGCGCTTCCTGTTGGTCTTGAAGAGCTGGTGCTACCTGAAGGCCTATTGTTGTGGGAGATAACTACGATTATTTTTCCACTAACGGCTAAGTTTTCATTTGATTTCTTTAAGTCTCTTGTAATAGTCTCCTCTGAGTTAGGTAACGACAAATCGATGACATCACCTATTCTAACATTTACCACCCCTAAGAACCCTTGGTCCTTCTTCTTGAATTTCTTCTGGTCAAATACCTGAATAACTAATATAGAATCCTCTAATGCATTAAATGTAAATGATTCATTCCAATATGGGTTTAAGGTTTTTTTGGCTGTTTTAGTAGTTTTGGTCTGCGATCCATCTACGGTGACAACAGCGAATGGATCAGGCTGACGAAAGACATCTCTTTTATAAAGCGATTCTGAAGCAACCACCTTGACGCTGACTGGTGTGGTTCTAGTCATATTCCGTTCGATGTAATTTCTAGTTTATTTCTGAATTTTTCACTCAATGCAATTTTGCTCGTATGATTCAAAACCCTTCCTTATTATGAATTCTCTTGTGTTAAATATTCAACACCCGAATCAGGTACTAAACTTGAACTATCTCCTATTATACGTATTTATGTAACCGATTATTCCTTCCAACTAAATTTTGAATTAGATTGGTTCCCTATCGTACGAACGTATGTATCTATCGGGTAGCCGAAAAACACCGTAACTTAATTCCAAATTTTAAAAAAGAAATCTAATCTATTTCCACTATCAATAGGATCGATAGATTTATCTATATATCTTGTTTGATTATTTGATGTTCAAGCCCAGGAAATATGATAAAGCAAGTGTGTATATATGTATTGCATTTCAACAAATAACTAAAAATTACACATCCGAATTTGCGCCACGTGACTCATGATTATTAGTATAAAGAATAAATGGATATATTTAACTACTATAAACACTATAATAATTGGTTGCATTGGTCCTGTGTGAGAGCATTCTGTCGAATGGCCTATCCAATAAGGATTCATTGAAATTGTAGTCTTCTTCTAAGCTTAAACCAAAATCAAAATCGTTCTTAAGATTGAAAATATCGCTTGGATCTCGCTTGTGTGATATAGGAGAGGCTTCCACTATGGTTGGGTTCGTAGATATGGAGGAAGTAGATTCGTTAAACGAATCAGAAGATCCTTTGGACAGTGGAGATGATTTAATATCATGGATGGAATCAACAGAATAGACAGAATGGTTGTAGTTTGAGAACGAAAACTTAGGTTGGTTTACGGCTATGATGTCGCCTTCGCCTACATCCACGAACTCATCAGAAACTTCGGTCAAGGTTTCGTTCGACATATTAGGTGTTGCAGGCATAGGAGTTGCATGAGTAGGGTCGGTGGGGACAATGACCTCACGAGATATCTTTTCTGTTGGCATTCTGGAAATGGCCAAAGGCTTGGTTACATTTTCTGCTGAGTCATTGACTAAGGTAGCAAGACTGGATTTTTGGGCAGCGAGAAGTAAGGAAATATCATCGTCCGTGTAGTATAATTTGTTGGAATTAATGTTGACGTTAACAGCATCAAATATCTTGGAATGCACCCCAAAGAACGAACTGCTGTCAATTGAAAGCACCTTGACATCCTCATGATTATTGGAGGTAAACGCAACAGAACACATGTCAACAATGTTAGTGTTAGAAGCAGGTAAGACGGTACCACATTGCCTTTGGTTTATAGTATCTTCTATGGAATTCTTCACAGGGTCAAATTTCACACTATTTAAACCTTCTTTCAAACTGCAGTTCATAATATCTGGTTTGGGGTATTCGTTAATATCAGACGTTAAATCCCAATGTACTATATTCCCATCTCTACCTCCACTGAACAAGTCGTTCTTGTTCCATTCTATGCTAATGACCTTTTTTCCTTGGTGTCCGTTGAGACTTGCAAAATACTCTTGCTTTCTGATATCCCATAATCGTATCAGTCCATCCATATGCGATGCTGCAAACACATTATCGTCTGTAGGGGACCATCTTATAATGTTTGCACCTAGTTTTTTCTTATTGGTTTGGTTTATAACTGACGACGGAACACTGAATTTGGGTTGTCTTGTGTCAAACAATGAAACCCCGAATTGGCCACAAATCCCAACCAGGTTGGAATTACGTGGAATAGGATCGAAATTCACTATTCCAGGTATGCTCGATATTGTTATTGGCTTTGGTCTCACTTGTGAGTCGCACCCGTTAACATCCCATAAGAACAAGTTATCGTCGTAAAGCGATAATAAGTTCATACTTTTGTCCATGAAATTCAATTTTGTGATATCGGTCGAAGTATGGGATGCAATCGATGGATCTTTGCTTATCGATCTAAGATGCTTCCGGTGGTTGAAGCGTTTCACAATTTCAGCTGATTGACCTTCCTCGTTTGGTTTAGGGACAGATACTAAATGGGCGTATCCTTTACCATTACCCGTTATTAAGCTTAAGTCATTCCCACCCATTTGTGGTACCCATTTCATCGCATGCACATTGGGCAATGTAATCGTGTTGTTGTGTGTTAAATAATTCTCTGCCAAATCTAATTCGTAGATAAATAAATTCGAGTCATTGTTGGCACTAGATACTCCAAGCATCACATTATCGGAATCCTCTTGTTTTTGGATAGCCATCGACGTCAAATTCATCTCACTGTCAGGAATTTTCCAATAGTTAGATTTGATGTTCAACCTGTTTAATGAGCATGATTTATTGAGAATCTCTGTATCTTTAGCATTGTTATTATCTAGTAACCAAGAAGATGAGCTATTTTTCGAGCTATCCAACTCAAGGTTGCTCATACTAGATATTGGTGAAACGTCAGGGCTGTATTTCTTGACAGCATTTTGTCTAAATAGTAATGTGGGTTCGTAATATTCGCTCATTCTGCTAAATTATATTTGTCCTCAAAACTGACAAAAGAATTTATATCATTTTCAAATATCGTTAAATACTTTCATGATATAAGAAGATACTACATTTCATCAAATAACGAATTCCCAGCACACATTGCTGGTCTATGACCATTTGAATCTTAACTTGACAATGCTACAACCAATGGCTGAAAAAATGGCTGGCTTCAGAATGACTCACGTGATGGAATGGCTGGTGCAGCAGTTTCAATCGCGGTAGCAAGAATCTGGGATAACTTAAAGCATAGTTGTAGTGTAGGCAGCTACGGTAGGCTGGAGTTGTGAGGTCATTTGAAAATGAAAAAATGAAGTGGTCCATCTTAGAATAAAAATTCAGAATCAACCTTAAGGAATGCTTGAAATAATTCCAATATTATAATTACATAAACTATTTAATTTATCTTCTCTTGTATATACAGGGTTTCAATAACCATTCACCTTCAGTTTGTTTTGATCTCTTGAGTTCGAATTGTTCTTTCTCGTCTTCATGTTCAACAAATTTCTTGCGTCTCTCTAATTTGGCATTTCTCTCGTTGATGATATCTTGGGGAGGTTTGAAAAACTCGAATCTGGTAAACATCTTATTATCATTGTCAGTTTTCTTGTGGAAAAATCCACATAACTTCAATGCATCAACGAATTCTGAGCCGACGTCTTCAGGTCTGATGGATTTTGCTTCCGCGGACTCGGTGAACCTTGATTTGATTTCGGCAATCCATAATTCACCCCTTGGAGATAAAAGCCTGTATGCTTCTTTTATGAAGTCTAAGAAGTTTGTTCCCATCAATGCCAAACAAAATATAACCACCGTGCATGATCCATCAGGAAGAGGAATATTTTTGATGTCAGCCACAGTAATTCTATCATTGGCTTTCTTCAAGTCAAAACTATGGACTTCAATATCCAAGGTTTTTGGCCCCGTCTGAAACCGTTTACCCTGGTTTGGCTTTTGTTTCTTGTTCGTCTTGTTTGAACTATACTGCTTTCTGAAGTTATTCACGTCCAATGCCAACTGTGCTTCACCACAACCCATATCTGCAATTACAACTTTCTTACTTGGTAAACCCGGTAAACCACCTGGAGCGTTCACGGGTCTCGCAGACGCCCTAGTTTTAATTTGATCGACGAAAACATCGACAGGGTTCTCTGGCCATGATTGCACCTGAGACCTAAATCCCTGATGATATTCATCAAATAACTCAGGTTGTTCTTTGATCAACAGTAATGCGTCCTTCGAAGTGATCGTATATAATTGTTCATTGATCCATCTGAATCTTGACCCCGATAACTTGGCCATCATCTTTTGTTGTAATGGTGTCAAATTCAGCGTAATTCGCAAAGGTTTATCAGGAACTATTTCCGTTGTTTCATTGTTCTGATGTTTTCTTTTTTTCGCTTGTTCCTTCGTAGGTGTCTGATCCAACTCTAGGTCATTGTTCATTGCGTTCTCTTGTTCTTTTGCTTTTGCGTGTTCTTTGAGTCCTGCTTCTAGCTGCTTCTCTTCTTCTTCTCTAACTATGGCATGTTCTAGCTTCTTGGTCTTCTTCCTTTCGTTTCTTGCCTTTTTTTTGTCTGAACCACCACCAGAAACAACTTTAGCTTGCTTCAAATCCCATCCTTCTACCTGAAATAACGCCATGTTTTCTATTATTTTCAGTTAAAAGTATTGTAATGAAAAAAACTCATCTTCCAAAAAAATATTTTTGTGTCAGTCTAAGCATCACCAATTTATTCATCGTACAGATAAATATTGAAGCTTATTAACAAACAACACTTATAGGAAACGATAAATAATACTATGATGATCAATGGAGGGTAGCAGTAGTCGTAAAATAATTGATCTTGGGCCTGGTGAAAACCATATCGCTATAAGGTATCCAAGTAAATCCTATTATGTCCCAGAAATATTTCATATGTCTCCTACAGACGGCAAAATTATACCACTATTCATATCCGATATCAACAGAAGTAGGACAATACTAGAGGTTTATGGATCTAAAGGATTCGATAAGTACATGAATAATTTCATATTGATAAATAATTATCCGATACAGAAGATTAAGATTACAGGAAAGATAATTGGTGAGACATCAAAAGACTTTAGTGAAGGAAACGAGGGAAACCTGAAGAACTACGTACTTGTAACATTAGATGATTTTTCTAGTGATAACAAGCTGACCATTTTTGTAAGAGTTAAGGAACCGATGTACTTATCATCAGGGTTGGTGTTTAACCAGTCATACGGAAGGATAATCGAAGTGGTTGGAATCGTAAATGAGCTCGGCAATAGAAGAGAAGTTTTGACTGATTACTTAAGTGTAATAGGCAACAATGAAGAGTTGGATGTTGAAATTCAGTGCTGGAAAGAGACTTTGGAATTTAGAAATAAAGTGTTGGCCACACCATGGATCTACGAACCTCCGAAATTGAATCGGATCCCTACAACCTATTCGGAACCGAAGTTACTAAGAAAGGATTACAATAGGAAAAAGTTCAAAGAAAACTTGGATATTATTGATACTGAAGATGAAGTGAGCCCCAGTCGTCCTTTTAGAGAGGATAGTATACTTTTAATGCAGAAACCGAAAGCTAGCCACGATAATTTCATAGACCTAACTGACGCTATAGAAGATAGTGATCATCCCGAGGTTGAAGAAATCGACCCTTATCATTTGGTGTCCGATTCTGAAATTCAAATTTTGGAAGTAAATGAAATTCACTCGTCAAATTACGCAAACCCAAGTCCAATTCAAGTACTTGAAGAATTTCAATTGACTTTGGAATTCGTTTTATGGATATTAAACCATGGCCATTGCCGCTTCAAATTGATCGACGTTTATAAAAACCTCAAGATTAGATATTTACTAGACAATTTAGCGGATCTTAAATTGCTATCCAGGCGACATAATTCCAATGGCGAAGAAGCCCGCATCAAAAGGCAAGACAAACATGAAATATTTCATACAGTACGACATCTTTTGCATATCAATTATAGATTAATTAATGTTAGCCCAAACCAAGAAGTATACCTGGATAATTTGTTTCAGTTGACTGACCATTTGAAATACTGCTTAAGTGTGATCAAATTGCATAAGATGAATGAGGATAAGACCACAATATTGAATATTGAAAGTTACTTGAGTATTTTCAAAAACCATTCAAATAACCTTGTCGGTGATGTAAACTACAAATTAATTAATGGCATTATTGACTGGATTTTAACTAATGAATTCAACGACAGAAATAAATGGAAATATGATTCTAAAGTAGTAGAATGGTCCTATATAGGCTAAATGTGTATAGTTCTGATTCTTAAATTTCACGATATTTATATGTTATGATTGAAATTTCGGGTATCCCCGATAATTTCGGTACTACACAAACTTGGTCAAATTCTTATCTTCATTATCCTTATTTTGACTACTATCAATACATTGAAATATGTCAGTAGATCCAATTACATGCCATATACTAGATACTAGTATTGGGAGACCGGCATCTAATGTCGTTTGCTCAATTTTCTATGTATCACCTTTATCGAATGATCCTAATGATGATGCAACGTATGAAATCGTTAATTCCAAACCGTTTGCTATGGCCAAAACCGATAACGACGGTAGAATAAAAAACTGGATATGCGATCCAAAGTTAGATGCTAAGAATCAATCAGCTATTGGTATAGGCTGCGATAAGTGGAAGGACCTAACACCAGGTGTTTACAAGATCAAATTCTTAACAGGAAAGTATTTTCATAATTTAAAAGAAAAAGGTAGAACTTTCTTCCCATACGTCGAAGTCGTATTTGAAGTGGCAAATCCTCCAGAAAATCACTATCATATTCCATTATTATTATCTAACCATAGTTATACTACGTATAGAGGTAGCTAAAAGGTAAATATTCATTATTTAAATTAAATTAATACATATATATATCTAATACGTAATGAGAACTAAAATATAAAATAAAATACAAATAATCCACCCAAATTAATAGAAGAAATGAGTATTATTTTGGGAATGTTCATGAACCAACATTTCGTTGCACTTATATGTGTTCAACTCGTTCTTAATTTTGTTAATTTCCATTGACTCAGTTAAGGTATATTGCGTAACTGACTTATTATAACGTTTATACATATCAGGAGAAAACGTTTCGTTGATGAAAATCTTGTTCGAAAATTGAACTTTCTTATTGTGTGGTGCTTTAAGCAGATTCTTCAATATTGAATTGAGTTGCCTGTTTTCTATTCGTAAGTTCGATAAATCAGGAATACTTTCGAAATTTCTTATGCTAATTTCTAAAATCTTAGAATCCTTGAATTGACCAATATGCTTCAAGTGAATTGGTAGCCTCCGTCTTTGTAGCTCCGATAAATTATCAAATAAACCTGCTAACTGTTCATTATCAACCACTATAGTTTCAACCGTACTCTCGCCTTGTTCTTCGTTGCTTTCAGGATACAATTTTGTTTTCATTGTTCCAGATCTACTTAAAACACTATAATCCTCAATAGATTTGAATTCGTCGTTGTCTATTGGCCAAACTAATTCATCTTGCAAGAACCTAATATTATCATCAATATAGATTTCGTCAGAGTTTGTCATTGAAAACGCATCAGGCGATGTAGAATTGGAATCATGATCCTCGTCAATACCATCAGATACTTGGTTGTTGTCTCTTTTCTGTTGATCTTCAATTTGGTCTCTTGTCAATTCATCATCCTTAATAAATAATTCATTAATTGAATTCGTTGATATCTTATTTGGAGTCGAATTGGCGTTATTGAATTTTTCATCAAAATTGGTGAACATGTCCTCGAACAAGCCGTCGTCTCTCTCAATCGTAGGCAACTTTGTAATAGTCAACTTTTCATTCTCCGGTACAATTTCATCATCTAAATCATTCTGATCTGAAACTGGTTTAGCTTCATCAACTTTCGGCAATGTGGTTAATTTTGATTTTTGTTCCTTCTTGGATTCATTTTGAGTTGATTTATTACCACCAGTGCCCGGCAGTTTCAAGTTAGTAAATGAAAATGATCTTTTACCTTTATTCAATTTCCGGAATCTGTTCAACGAAGATGTTTCTTGGGGTGTATCTATTTGCGATCCTTGTGAATTATGCATACTTTTACGCTCAAGATTATTAGATGATGACGGCGATGATGATGACGGTAATGGGAAAAGCTTTTTCAAAAAAGCTTTAAAGTTCGCCGTCGATGACGATTTCTTTAGTTTGCTATCCCCATTTAAGCTATTGAAGGATTTAGCTTTGGGGATCTCATTGCAGCTAGTCAAATTTGTTGGAGTTTTATCTGATATTTGATGAGATAAGTTCGAAGACTTTTTCCTTGGCATTTTTAATTCAACGACGTCAAGCATCGAATTTTTCTTCGATGCGGGTCCATTGGCAGCAACAATATTATTATTATCGATTGTTGTACATTTAAGAGTCGACCCCAATTGCAGATTATGGGGTAAATTCTCAGATTCTTGAACAGGGACCAAACCTTTAGCTTCAGAATCGTCGAAACATTTTTCGTGCTGTAACAGAAAGCTAGGAACAGGTTTATCGTTGGGTTCAGCTGGTAAGTCCTTATCGACTGTGAATTTATCATCAGTGGGAGTAATAGGTAATGCTTTCTCCAATATTGGTATTCTGTTTTTATGTTCAACATCTAAAAGTTTCTCGAACGAGGGTGATTTACTATGTGATGTTCTCGGCGACGACTTTTGTATAGGAGACCTTGAAAACAATGCATTTGTTTTATTTGGAGATTCAAATTCATTGTGTAATATAGAATTGAAAGAAGTAATGGATGAGGCTGATCTTTCGTGTTTTCTAATTTTGTCTCCTACGACTGCAACATCACCCCTTGGTGGAACTTCGGCTTGATTATCGTTCAAGAATCTGTCAAAAAAGTCATTTTTATGAAAGTCAAAGAAATTACTTGATTCGTGTGATGCGTTTTCCTTTTCCGGTGACCCAGAACTTGCAGTCGTATAAGACTCGGGCTGACCCATATGGTCTTCACCGGTTCCAAAAGTTTGTTCTCCTTTGAAGATCTTGCTTGCCTCCTCCCTATCAATAATTTCATTATTCGCAACAGTTAACTCAGTTTCTGAATCATAGTGTTTAGTCTTCTCTATATTATCTGAGAACTCTGAAGAAAAAGGAACAGGTGAACTTTCGGGAGTCTGAAATTCGTCACTATTTGAAGGTTCAGTCACCAAAATATTTCTAATAGAAGCATTGTTTCTTGTGAAATTTTCTGACATTTCATGTAAGGTACTTAAATCCTCGGAGTCTGAATCCATTTTTGTACAATCCAAATCCTCCTGCGACAAATCAGAAGAATCATTAGGTTCAATCATACCAAGTTTTGGTTCTGGAATCCTTTCTAAGATTTCTGATTCGGAATCTGATTCAGACTCAGCTGAGTATTCTGCAATTATATCTGACTCTTCACTACCATGTTCAAGTTCTTGAAATTCTGAGTTCACTATACCCTCCTGTGTTTGCTGTATTGGCTCATTCATATTCTCTTCCGTGGATTCATAATTGGGTTCTTGCGATGACCGGTAAGTATATCCTTCATTTGGAATTGGAGTCGATATTGCTTGGTGCTCCTGGATAGACTCTTGCAAAGGCATTTCGAAATGTTCAATGGATTTTTCGTCTGCTTGTTCACCGGGTTCTCTGGCATATTCTTGAACAGGCTTTCCTATGGATTGATCATAAAATTCTTGTTTTTTAATATATTCCTGAATAGACTGTGTATTAGAATGTTGGGCGTCTTGAATGCTCGACAACAGCCGCTCTTGGTTTTCCAAATCGTGTTCGACGTCTCTTGTCTTTTCAATATCCTGTACATCATTTTTTGGCACTTCTTCAATACTGTGAAGTTCATTCTCCTTAATGCTTTCTAATGAACTTGACTTCTGGAGTTCGTCATCAGCCGAATTCTTATTTTCATTATTTTTGACGTGTTTACCATATGCCTCTGGTGCTTCTTCAATATCTATCGAGGTATTAATAGATGTTTGTGGAGTATTAGAAGATGATCTATTTAAATTGTAGTTGGATAAGGATGAAAGGTTCGAATCAGATGATGTGGCTGCAGGCTTGTGGACGTTATTATTCGCCGCTGGCGGTAGATTTGATGAGGCATTGACATATACATTACCAGATGTATTGCATGCTTCATCGCGCCTTCGCACGTTTGTAAGTTGAAAATGTTTTGTATTCTGTACCGGCGTGCTTAACAGGTTCGACATTGTGGGTGCCGATGTATGAGGATGCATGGATGCATGACCCTGTATAGGAGCGAGTTTTTGAATGTTTATATTGGTCGGGGTATCAATCTTATTGGAACGTAAAGATTGGGCCAAGTTTTGCTTAGTGCTCTTTCTTAAATTGGTGAATGATGAGGATTTGGAAACGTATACATTAGGATTCACGGAGGAGGATGAGTTCGCAGATTCCATCGACACCATCGACGAAGATCTAGGAATCTCAGGAGTTGCCAGTGATGGCACATAATTCAATGCATATTTATCAGTTGATTCCTTAGTCATAGAACTATTTCTCGAAGACCCTTGCATCTTACCTGGCCTGTGTCTTTTAGAAGGCGTCACACGGGGACGGAATACCTCACCATTCGGAAAAAAGTACGTCCCGGCATTTGTCTTATGAAACTTGTCGCCTGGGTTAAGCATGGGCGTTGGCTGCTTTTTGATCGATTTTCTCATAAACTTTTCATCCATGTTGGTCAAATGCTCCGTAGACAAGCTCCTGGCCGCCGTGGTTACATTATTGTGGGAATTCGCTGTCGAGAGCGACGTCATCGAGTTCCTTCTCGTGGACGTCTGCAGAAATGGCTGTTCAGTCATAGTAGCAATGTTTTCTAGTGTGTTATTTATGTCCGGCTATAGGAACTAAACAGACAATGTATGAATATCCCCAACTAAATTGTAAGCTAACGTGTCCAATATTCTACTCGTACCGTACCTGTGTATGGTTGGTATCTCCAGAGTTTGTCTCTATTCTGCTATAAAATTCGTCCTCGAATTCAGTTAAGGGTTATTAATAGTTTCGGCTTTTTTTTCAGCGGGAATTCAATTTTCAAATTGACGTATTTTTTCGGTCAAATATTGATTGCTTGTAAGTAATAAGCGAATGTGATGATAGCAATATAGATATATGACCTCGTCCTATAGTTTCAATCTTCTCTAAAAGAACCCTATCTAGAAAACTTTTACACACTCAAAAGCTGTGGAAATGCCGGTTGCAGTTTAAAAGTGGAATTGTTCCCGTCTGCATATAACAGCAATACAACAGATTGCTGGAAGTAATTACTTTCTCGATTTACTAGTATTTTAACTATAAGCAGAGATTGTTGTGGCAATTTCAGGGATCTCGTGTGTCTGTAGAATCATCAAAATGATTTAGGCATTTGTGGTGCCCAATCCGGCGATACTTAGGAGTAGAGTAATCGGGTTTTCTCGACCGGCTTTTTGCTTGTTCAACAAACAGCTGCATTCCTCAACCACCCTGTAGAAGGGCTGCGCGGAAGCCGGTTGCTGGTGTGTGGTGTGCTTTTTTACTTACAGATGTTTACATAGTTGAACAGGATTATGTCGTCCGTGCGCTTAAAAAATTATTGTTTGATTCACTTGTCATTTCGGTATGTCAAGTGGTGAATTTTGTGCCTTAGACCGTTCATAAACCACTAATTTCATATACCCCTGGCATCGTGCACAGCCCATCCAAACAATAGATTGCTACTGTAAAGCAAAGTTTGGGCGGTATGGATGTCAATTGTGAGTGGATGCAGCTGTACTGCAGATATGTTCATACTGTACTTTAGCGTGGTCTGGAGTAGCTTGCTGTTTGTGTTATTGTTTGCAATGCGCGCTATAGTGGAGGATTGTGTTCCGAACGGCTGCAATAATACGAAGTGGCTGAACCCTTGTAAGTGTCAAAAGAACAAACGGTTTAAGGTAGCTAGTGGGGCCCTGTTGCAGGTTTTATTTGAAGTTACTTTGGATTTAGAAAAAGAAAGGACCTGAAAGGTACTCCATTTAGAATTGCCGCAAATTTTGCAAAATTGTGCGTATAAAATATAAATAATTGTGAAATTTATTGAAAAATTAGATAGAATTGACGCTTGGAGATGTATTGCTCTGCTAAGTTATAGGCTCTAGGTTCAAAACGATTGGGATATACAAATAAGGTTTGAAAGATATACAAACAAAAAATAGAGGAAATGGCACAGATAGAGATAGATGTGAGTACAAAAGAAGAGCTGGCCTTCTTGTGTAGCTACGAACATATGTACAAAGCCAATATATATACAGACAGAATATCACCTGGACTATGCTGGTATCGTTTTTAAAAACTCAAAACAACAATTCAGAAAATATTATGAACTTCATATTTCTTATAGTCATTATCTATTCCTTGGGAATCGCTTCCACCAAGGATGTGACCTACGGTGGAGCCATGCCTGACAATCACAAGAGGCTAACTCTGAGGGAGCAACACCTCCTTGAGAAAGACTTGGATACAGGCTACAATGAACTTCTGCAAGAATATCCACACAGAGAAAGGGCCAAAAACTTTGTATTCCACGCACAATCGCAGATCAAGACCAGAGATGTTACAGACGAGGACACACCAGAACCTAATGTAGTTGAATCTGAAGAAACGGTCCTGGAGACAAGCACGGTTGCGGAGCCCATGTATTCCGACCTCAGAAATCGCAGAATTGTGTTGTATTCAAAGAAATCGTGGATCAAAGACTTTTTAAGCCTCAACAAGAAAAACGACGATACATCTGCACAATCCGTCGATGACGATACCGCTGTTGATATCGATGTTGATCTACTTATCGAGTATTTGATGACTCAAGGTTTCACTGAGGAAGACTTGCAATTTTTAAAGACAAATTTGGATTACGGTTTTGACGAAATTGAAAGGGAATTAAGAAAAATTAAAGATAATACACAAAAGAATAAACACATCTCAATTGGAGGCGAAGATGGTAAGGAGGATGGTAATGGCAAGGACAATGAAGACAATAACGATAATTCGCCAAAGAGTAACTCTAATTTATTAAAGACATCGTTTAAAATCCTCTGTTTAACGTTTATTTTTGTGACATACATAATTTAAACATTTATATCGATTACATTTTCACTCCAGAATTTTCCAAAACATCAACATTTGTAGAACCGATTCTCCACAATATGAGCATCATGACCAGCTGATATGGACTAAATTCCAATCCTAAATATTTGATATACTCATCGTGGTACGGAACCCAATCTCTTTTACCTTTCGACGTTTCGAATTTCGATTTCTTTTTCAATAGTTTCTTTAATTCTTCATCACCATTAACCTCTTCTTTAATTTTCTGAAGAAATTGCGGTCTTTTAACTAAATATCTGGCTGCACCTCTCGCAATACCCAAATCATCATACGCAAACACATCAAGGTTGTTTAGTGTGAAGAGTACAAACATTTTTGCAGACCATACACCAATACCTTTTAGTAATGTCAATTCCTCAATAATATGATCAAGAGTGTTCTCTTTGTAAAACTCTGTCTTAGATAAGTTCGAGTGTGAATCACTAAAAGTTTGACTTATATGTGTAATATATTGCAGTTTTTGGCCAGATAATCCTGCACCTCTCAACTCTTCATTAGTCTTAGTGAGAACCTCTTGTGGAGTGGGTTTTCCATCCTCAAATAGTGCTCTAAATTTAGTTTCGATCGCCCTTGCCGCCAGCCCAGATATCTGTTGACTGAGTACACTTGACACTAATGCATACCAGTAGTTCAATATGATTTCCTCATCTTTAAGAGGCTCTTGCGTTTCCTTCTGTTTAAAATGGTTGAAGTTCTGATGCACAATCACAGGGTACAACGTTGGATCTTTTTGAAGAATCCAGTTCAAACCTTTAACAAATTCAGATTCATGAAACTCTATGTATTCTGCCGGTAGCTTGTAATCTATCGGTATTTCAATATGTCCTAGCAAATCTTCAAGATGCGGTTTCTTTTTTGGTGACGGTGGAGTTTTACTTTTAACTTTTTTAACTTTACTAGTGACCGCAACTTTCGGAGCGAGACCTATTCCGTCGGCGAATTCTGTCTTTGAAGTAGTACCTCTAGTTCTTGTAATTGCCATATTTGCTATCTTTAACAAAGATATAGGTGGTTTAGTCAGCATTACGTCCTGATCTAAACGTTTATTGATATGTGACCTGCATATAGGATATATATATTTATATATATATAACTGTCTTTCTTTAGCAGTTTACGGGTAAATCATCTAAAGGACAGTCAAACAGTATCTGGATATGATGTTCGTATTGAAAAGAATTAGTTATTGACTGAGATCTTATATCTCTATCAATTAATTCTTACATCGCTGTCTTTTACAAGGTATCGCATATACCTAATTAGGGTAAAACGTATCATATTGATCTGCTACCGCGCTTAATGGATAATTACCCAATTGGAGTTGAGTCATAATGCAAATTTGATTCAACTATAAATTACTGAAATATCTAGTTGATAAATTTCTTTCGTTAGACCCATTCTTACAGAAAATAGGATATATATAAATCATAGATGTCACCACGTCATTTAGTTAGCATTCAGAATTTACAGATCCAAGAATTGGAATCATTGGTTGAACAAGCTGCAAACTTCAAAGCACAATACAAATCTAACAGAAATGCTCAAGAGAACCACAATAAGTTATTAGGGAAAGTGATAGCATTATTGTTTTCTAAGAGATCTACCAGAACTAGGATCAGTACCGAAGGGGCAGCAGCGTTTTTTGGTGCACATCCTATGTTTTTGGGTAAAGACGACATACAACTAGGCGTTAACGAATCGTTGTATGATACTACCAAAGTCATCTCGTCCATGACCTCATGTATCTTTGCCAGGGTGAATAAACACCAAGATATTTTGGACTTATGTAAGGATTCGTCTGTGCCAATTATTAATTGTGTGACATGTATCATCCGTTGCAAGCGATAACCGATATTTTGTCGATCAAAGAATCATTCAATGGTGAGATAAAGGGATTAAAGTTGGCTTGGATAGGGGATCCCAATAATGTGATTAATGACTTGAGTATTGCAGCATTGAAACTGGGTATGCATGTAAGTCTTGCAATTCCGGGATCGGTAAAATTTGACAGCTGTATAGCTGAGAAAGCTAACGAAATATCCAAAGAGAACAACGTCAAATTTGAAATCGTTAATGATCCTGTACAAGCCTTAAACAATGCAAATGTCATAGTCACAGACACATGGATTTCTATGGGTGAAGAGACAGAAAAGCAGCTTAAATTGGAACAGTTTAAAGGATTCCAAATTACCAAAGATTTAATCTCAAGAAGCAAAGTTAACCAAGACTGGAGATTCATGCATTGTTTACCAAGACATCAAGAAGAGGTGGACGATGAAGTTTTCTATAGTGATAATTCAATTGTATTTGAAGAAGCAGAAAACAGATTATATGCTGCTATGGCAGTCATCAATTCATTCGTTGTCAACAACGGAGGTATCGTCAATTAGTTCTGTTAAGGTTTAATTATGGATTACATACATGTATATAAATAAGTTTAAAAATGCACAAAACACTTCATTTTTTCCAACATTACATCTTCGGAGAAGTTGACAACTTCAACAGTTGAACCCTCGATTTCGTAATTCTCATCATGTAAATTGCGGCCATGAGTGTTGAATAATCGAGTGAGGACTATATTGGATTGAAATGGTTTAATCTCAGGTTTCATGGTGCCTATGGTGATATGAGCGAAATCGTTTGAGCAATTTAGTTCGATAGTTTCAAAATTACTATCGAAGGACTTCGCAATTGACGAATCAACGCAAATCAAAGTATCATTGACTATTATAATCCTGTTAAGTTTAATATCACAATAAAAATCCAAATCCTTAACATCACCCTCTAATGTTTCGCTTAAAATGGATTCTGAATTAAACGTTTTATTTAAGTCGTTCCATTTATCAATTTGTTTCTGATCTCCTTTGGCAGAGCTAGCATGAGATAACGTAACATGGAACTCTTTCTGTACTCTTTCATGAATATTTAGCTCAACCCACATGGGTTTGGTCTCAATTTTCGCATTCATAATATTCATTAACTTTTGCAGATCGATCCGGACGCCATAGTATACTATCCTTTTTTTCGCTTTTTTCGGCTGAATAGAACTCGCATCGGACCTTTTAATCTTCTCAGATTTTCCAAAGGTCTTTGTAAAGTTCGGTTTATAATCTAAAGCCCTCTTAAAACTATCTTCAATTTCAGCGTCAGACGGCATATTATCAATCAAATCTGGAAATGTTTTCAATTCATCAAGAATGGCTTTGGCGTTATAGAGAGAAGAATTATCAGACATTTTCATATTTATAACCATGTCAAATTGGTTATCTGGTTCTTGATTAATATCCAATCTTTGAAATCTTTTGACGAATCCGTTCATTACCAGTTTTGCTAGTTTTTCATTCGATTCAAATTTAATCGACTGATGATTGTCACCTCTTTTACTAATTCTGTCGTACGTTATATCCATTAGTTTTTGTTTGTCGAGTGAATCATCAACAAAATTGATCGCAATTAACTTCAACTCAACATTGCCTGGCATATAATTATCCTTTAACTCAAGAAATTGGTCAAATAGTTGCTGACGTTCTCTTTTTTGATGATTATTTCTATCACAGAAGATGACAGATGTTTCCGCTTTAGCTAGTTCTTCTAAACATAACACGACTAGTTTATTTTTAGAAGAGTTATTTCGTATATTATCATTTTGAATATGTCCCCAGTTTGGAAATAAGTTAAGTATCGTCTGGAATACAGTTGTCTTACCACACCCTATTGTGGAGATCGGTACCAAAACATACTTGCATGTTGAGTGTTCAACTTTCAAAGATAATTCTGTAAGCTTGTTATCCAAACTATCGTATTCGATCAACTCGATTCCGCTCGTTTCGTTCAATCCGTTTTCTTTCAAAAACAACTGTCTTATTTTAATAATACCATGACCGTGCAAAAAATTATCTTTGTATGAAGGTTCTTCAGAAAATAGTTTCTTTATAAATTCAAGATACTTTAAAGTTATAAACTTGTGCTTTTTAACTCTGGCTATAATTGTCTCGAAAGGTATTTTATTAGCAAGCAAGCTTTTAGTGACCTCTCTAAATTGTCGGTATAATAAATAAGGCTCATCGAACTTAAACTTAAAGAAGAAATCATCATCATTTAAATGACATCGGATAACGAAGCCTTCAACCTCACGATTTTCAAAAGTACCTGTCTTTGAAGCTTCTTGTAAGCATTCCCAAAGGCTGCTGAATGAATCTTTCAGAAAATATTCGATTGTTTTGAATCCCCATTCAACAGCAAAGTCATTTACTAGTTGCATTGGGTAAGTTTTAAACTTGACGGTATTGAAATTTAATCCATGCAAATATAAGCCCGATGCATCTTTTGAATACGACAAGACATGCTCTTCGAATTCATCGTCACATAATTCAGTTACTGCCGTGACATTCAAAGCATGCAATATAAGAGCTAAGTCCTTCTTCGATTTGTGGATTTTAGCCAATTGGTTCTCAATCTCAATTTCACCTTGAATGGCATGGTTTCTTGTCAAGTCATCTCTCTGACCTGTGGAATGTTTGGAGCAGACAACAAGTTCACCGCTCAGCAATCCTGATATGAATATAATACACCCATTTTCTTTCAAGGTCACATCGTACGGACCCGTTGTTTTATTCTTTAAGAAATCAAGTTTGGTTTGGGACACTTCGTTTACATTGAAAAATTTGTCGTAACCTCTAACTACAATTTCTTTGTCCACCGTAAATAAACCTCTGGCATTACATGGTAACTTTATTATATTTTCCTTGCTGTAATAGTCCCATTCGTTAAACTTCCAACTTATGATTTTTTTATCAGTATTATTGATGACATTGATAAATGTTTTGCACCTTCCCTGTTTCTTCAACAACGTACTCTGTTCCAATTGATCAAAAAGATTTTCAACGTCGCTTTCCAGATCGCTTTCTGGATCTAATGGCACGAACATCATAAAACGGTTTAGATTTTAGTAGACGATCTATGTCTACCTTAGATTTTTTTTATTTATCAATGGTCGTGTCACAACCATATAGTATACACAACATAACAAATATTCATTATCGTGGAGTATGTTAAGAATGAAGAAAAGCCATCACTGGACGGACATGTCATTCAATGTCGATATAGACGAAGCAGATGTTGCGGTTTTAAATCAGAACCTAATTAAGTCGAAAGAGTTGTTCACGTCGATTTCACGATCGTTGAATAAGATATCAACGAAATCATCGACAGCTTCCATTAAGATTAAGCCTATATTGAAAGACGTCAACAAGTTGAACGATAACAAGAACCAGCTTGATTCGGGATTGAATTTATTATCTGAAGTATCAAACTATGCTTCTGAAACTTCGAAATATGAATCTGTTTTGAATAATTCTATTGAGCTCATTGGTTTAAAGAAGTTCATCGATACGTTGGTCAGATCGAAAGCGTTGTTGAAAGAAATGAAGAGCAACATTAAGAGATTTAAGGGGATACTAATCAATTTTGAAACATTGATTGACAAGTCCGAGTTGAATTTGGAGAATTATTTTCAAAAGCTGCTCAAGAGTAATAACTTCGGAACAAACAAGATGAACGAAATCATACTTATTTTTCAATATTTCTATAGTTCATCTATGAGTGGCCAGGGTACAATTGATAAGATATTTATAAGAAGTCAATCATTTAAATTGGCGGAAACATTGAAGCCACTTGAAGAGCCCACCAAACCAATCAAAAGAAACTCAAACATACCATATGAAAAAGGGTCCAATGGTATAAACAGATATAATAATGAGATGATCAAAGCAATTAAGGTCGAAATTGCATTGCTCAATGACGTGGGGTCCAAGATCAACTTGAATGCTAGTACACGGGATATGTTTTTGCTTGACATCGTACGCAAGGTAATTAACGAGGGATACGCAGAAGTTGTTGGCATTTTTAACAAATTTTTCAAACAATCGAAGTTATTGAAAAACGACTTGCACATATTGGAAACCATCGAGAACTTGAATCACTTTGAAAAGTTCTTGAATGTGAACAATGTTGATGTGCGTAGTTTTCCAGCGTTCAACGAGAACTACCACCAATTGATCAACATGTCGAGCGAGATTTTCCGCGAGTTGATAGAATACAGTGAATACAGGGTGAAGTCGGTGGAGAGGTTGACAGATTTGAATTCCACAGAAACAGTGGTGGAGTTGATTTCCAGAATACGTAAGCTCTCGGAGTACAGCAATTCGCTAATGAAGTTAATCAGCGGTATGAAGCTTGGGTCGTGGTTGAATCTCAAACCGCCCGTGAGGTTCATCAGTGCGTATACGTCGGTGATCCCCAATATCAGCGACGACATCGACGAGTCCGCGCCCGCGCACTTGTTGTCGTGCTTCATAAGTGACTACATCGACTCGATTATCATCAACATCGAGATCGGGTTGAAGGCAGACGTGAGCTTGAAGAAGTCGATGCAGGGGTACTACTTAGTTAAAAACACCATCTTGATCGAGACGATTGTCAACCGGTCGCCACAGCTCTTCACAAGCTTGGGCAACCTCGGGATCGAGCGGTTGAACCGCTTGAAGAAGCGGTTCTTGAAGCTCTTCCTCGACGACTGGAACTATGCGTCGTACATCATCATCCGGGACATGACCACCATCACCACCACCAATGCTGTGTCCGGCCACTCGGGGACGGGGATGTCGAGCAAGGAGAGGGAACAGATCAAGGAGTTGTTCAAGAACTTCAACGAGTCGTTCGAAGAAGCATTGCGAAACTACGAAAAGTACAATATCACTGACGTCAATTTGCGGGCGTACCTCTCAAGCGAAATTAAAAAGCTAATTATGAATGCATACTTCAAACTTTACGACAAGTACGGGGGCGGAGAGTTTACGAAAAACCGGAGCAAGTACATCAAGTACAATAAGCAGCAGTTTGAGCAAATTCTCAGCGACAAGTTGTGACCGCGATAAACCCGAATGGTCAGACTGCACAAGGCGCGAGACTTTACCAATATCTGGGCACGCTGTACGATCAGATAAGACGCCCAGGCATTCGCAGACGCTTGTCCGTCCACAGTGCACCGGCGTAGACGGCTACATAGACACCCATAGGTAGACAAAAACGAGACGACCTAGTATCGGATAATCTAACGTAGATCAATTATACGAGCGAATAAACACGGACCGCGTGGGACTGGCGACCACACCCGGACCGGTCCGCACCGGCGCCATACCGACCTCGCACCGACACGGCCTCCGTAAGTCCGGCCTTGGCATAAGTTACACAAACCCCCGGCATTCACGTCTACCTACGCCTAAACCGAAACCTAATTTCACGGCCGGAGTAGGAACTGGATAGACTCGACCGCAAGACCACAGACCCGTATATCCATTATGTGGGCCCATCTGGGCCCTTTCTTCGGCGGTGGCGCCCCGTCTGGCCGCTACCGGGCTGGTCCCAAGCACCTGGACGACCCGCGCAACCCAGGCCCATCCCGAGTCTAGAGCGCGGCTTGCAATGCGCTGTAGCATTGCATCGTACCACAACTGTCATTGAACATTGCGCGTCTTGGATCTACCTTTAGCTAAAACACTTTGACTTGCAATGCAAACAAGCATGTTCCACGGTTCGGTGGTTCGGTGGTTCTGGGGCTACGACTGCGTTGCATCCTCCGCGACACTACTCTATATTCGTCGCGCCGCTTGGACACTTACTAAGCTTCGCGTTCGTCTCTCCGGTTCATTCGTCCCTTCCGAAGCCTATTATGCCCGCGCACGCCAACATGTCCTCGCTAACTACTGTCTGTTCGTCCCGCTCCTTCCATGGCGCTCGGAGCATCCCATCCCTTTGCTGATGAAACATCCATACATCCACTTTTGTGCGGTGCTCACGCATATTCCCGAGAGGCTTCCATTCCACTGGGGCAGGACACCGAGCGACAAGAAAAATGCGGACAATGCCAGTATCCTAACGCGAGCATTACGTGCGTCTCTTGCCCCTAGTTAAGCATTTTATCTGTCGGAATTATGTTGTCAAGCAAGTGGATGTGAAAAATTGGCACGTCGTACTAGAACAGTAGGTCTTGGCATTTGACAGATGTCAAAGTTTACGACCCTTCTGGTGACCAAAACCTCTGTGACAAACATGCCTGGGTTGGGACTACCGAGGTGGCGTGTGGGAGAGGTGGGAGTTGGGGGTATTGCACAGACCGGAGGGCGGCAGAACAGGAGAGATGGTGACGGTGGAGTCGAAGGGGGCCGATGGGTCCCCAGACGCACCTGAAACTTCCCAATGCAACCTTGGCATACAGCTCGACAAGAGCGGATTTGACAAGAATCTAATACGGTTATGTACCGGTGCATATACCAAGAAGTTGGATAAACATAAATATTGGTGCTGGGGCAATATATATGGCAGTATATATAGACACGGAAAGTAGCGTCGACAGCGAAATTTGAAGGTTATGCCAATGTCAGTGCAACATGAATAACACGCAGAACAACAAGGTGATTTTACCACCGATATCGAACATTCTCCGCGAGTCCGTGTCCTCGACGTACCAGCCGTACTCCCAGGGGACGATGCGGGAGTACAACGTACCCAGGTACGAGGTGGGTTCGCCGGCGGGCCTTGGGGGCCCGCTGGGCGTACGAGGCTCGCTGTACACGAGTCCACGGTATGTTGGATACGACGGAAGCTGGTATAGGGCCAGATATGAGACGAGTGCGAGATACGACGGGCCGCGCACGTACGATTCGTCCCCCAGGTTTGAGACTTGCGATAGGCTTCCCATTTCGCCCAGATATGAAACGAAAAAGGTCGCTATGTCACCCAGACCCAGCTTCGATGCCACGCCACGGTTCGAGGTGCCACGATTCGATGCCACTCGCTACGACAGGTCGAGGCACGAGTCGCCAGAGACGCCTGGAACCGTGATGGCGCTGCTTCCACCGCTCTACAAGGCGCACCACGAACCCAAGTACCAAGCCAAGGCCGTGAGCCCAGTTTCCTCCAAACGCAAGACCAGAAACAACTTGCCCAAGGAAACCACATACATACTCATTAACTGGTTGAACGACCACCTCAATCACCCATACCCCAACTCGTTCGAGAAGAACCAGTTGATGATCGCCACGGGGTTGAACCACCAGCAGTTGCTGAACTGGTTCATCAATGCCAGAAGGAGGAAGATAAAAATGTTGAAGGAACAACGGAAATTGAATTCATAGGTGCCACCGGCGAGTGGGCAAAGGGAAAACACACCATCGCATACGAGCATCTACAACGGTCGACGCTGGCAAGTCGACCTCTTCCACCTGCTATATTTATTGCATTTAATGCTATGTATGGGCCAGCACGGACTCGATACTATTATACTTCTCTATATATATTTAATCAATATTTTCTGGGTAGAATGCGTGTACAGGGCGCCAATCAAGAGGTGAATCCTGAATGTCGACCATAGACGGCGGACTAGAACCAGGATGTACCAAATCTGGGGTCCACAGCTCACCGATGTTCGGAGAAAACTCTACGTGTCTACGTACGAACCACCAGATAGTGATCCTTATATACGGTATAATGCAATACAAGTATGTCAATCCTTGGTAGGTAGAGGCTGCAAAATGGGTAGTTGGTGCTACTTCGTTTCGGTAACAATTTCGAGCAGCGCGCGATGTTTATTTACATCTCATTTATCAGAGCATCGCTTTCGTTGGCTCCACCAGCATCTCTTCATCAACTATGGCTTGCACCGCAGATGCGCTCATAGCTATAAGTGAAACGATTATCAACTCCATCGATGAATTGAACAAGGTGGAATACAACAAGAAAGGGAGGAAGTATAAGTTTGTGAACAATCATTTCCAAAGAGTCAGGGAAGAAGAAAAGCACCTTATCATTTATCCAGAGGACTTGTCGGCCAAAATGGGTGTCATTCTGTCGTATAACATCTTGAGAAACATAAACGGCGGTGTAATCCTTGATCTATTTCCAGACTTGTGTCGTTCGATCATTGGGGTGGCCAATCAACTCGAGGTCAACAAATGGTACGAGGAAGAGAACAGTTCGGTGGTCAACTACAAGAATTCGAAATTTGATCCCGTCGTGAGCAAGAACTCTGCACTCGCCTATTTCGAAGGTGTCACTGATGACCACGTCCGTATGGGACTCGACATAATGATTTGTTCCAAATTGAACTTCTTGCACACCGATCACCACATTGGAATAAGATTGGACAGTCAATATATTAAGCATTACGTGAGTCAGTACTTCGGATTGGACGCGTTGAACAACCCCGATGTTCTTGTGGCCCTCAAGAGTTTTGTCCACTGGGGAAACATCAAAGGTATTTTGTACAAATTGGACATTCCCAACATAAACTTTACCAACCAACTTCAGGCAAGCTTTGCCAATTTTCCCGATCCGCCCGTCGACTTAAAGGACAGTGTTTACGATAGATACCCATCTGGGACCTCGCAGTATTCGTTAATCCGTAAAGCCATGGACATTTTAGGGGACTACAAATACGCGAAATTGATTCCATACCCTTCCGGCCTTCTGTTTGACTTAGATTGGATATTCAATTTATGCAGCGACATCGAAATTAACCCAATAAGATACCATCTAAGATCTACAAAGAAAGGCTTGTGTGTCGATCCGATTAATTTGAATGAGTTATCACTGGGGCATTCGGCCCAAATTAAAAGTCTACTCGCATTAATTTCACTTATCTTGAATATCTTTGATAATACTGGTGGAGAATTCTTATTACAAAATTCCAAAATTCCAAAATTAGACGACGCATTGATTGCTAAGTATAACCAGTATTATAACGTGATATGTGATGTTAAAGACAAAATAAACGAGTACGAAATAAAAGATTGGGACGCAAATGATATAGTTTTGAGATTGCTGAAAAACGAGACCTCAATTTTCGATTCGGTAATGGAAATGAGATTAAAATATATTGACAATTACGAATAAATAGATATAGAAATATACATAGAAGTATAATGTTTGAATTTATAAAATCATGGTTTGTTTCACCACCAGTATCGCCTGAGATGAAGGCAGAGATTCAAAAATTAATCGACGGTAACAAAGTCATAATTTTCCTGAAGACATACTGTCCATACTGTGACTCAACTAAGGATTTGATGAAGTCTTTAACTTCAAACCTCACAGTCGTCGAATTAGATACCACAAGCAACGGAAGAACTATGCAAGATGCTTTACATGAAATGACCGGACAAAGAACTGTACCAAATGTTTTCATTAACCAAAAGCACATTGGTGGCAATTCAGATCTCCAGTCTTTGCAGAATAATGGGAAATTAAAGACGATAATTAATTAAACACGCGTTACTATTAGAGATATTTTCGGATTACGTTAAGGGAAGAGTTTCGTAAAGGGCGATAAGTGTCCGAAGAACCAATAACTTGAGGCAATCAAGTATCGATTATCTGATGTACCTATATATATATATATATATATACATATATATGACTAACCAGTTATTAGTCCAATACATTACGAATATTAGAAATACTAAAACCATGGTAACTTGGTATTATTTTCCCAAACCAAATCTTCAGTTTCCAATAATTTGTTCTCCTTGTCGTTATTAATCAATATGGCACTTCTAGAAGAATTCTCAATACCAGCTGTGGCCTTATGATCTGCTAGCAATAATTTCTTAACCTTAGGAGAAATCTCAGATTCCCATAGGATAATCTTGACAAAATTACCGAGACCCTCTTTGTTGATGGTGTTCAAGTGTTCAACGTATGCCTTCATTAATTTGAAAAGCTTGGTTGAATACTTGAAATCATCGAACTGGGGCAAAACAACGATCTTTAAAATGGTAATAGTGTTTTCATAGTTATCCGTTTCAGGAATAAGATTCCAGTCGTATGTCCACGAGATGAATCCGATTAGTTGGCCCTCATTGGTCTTCAATTGAATTCCGAAATAAGTCGGATCTATCTTTTGAAATTCCTCAATAAGATGGTCGTACAGAAGAGTGCTGTCTATTTGTACATGACGGTTGAATAATTTGTGACTGATGAATTTTGCCCGCAAATGGAACCAATCAATGAAATCCAGGCTAGGGTTAATTGTGACCCTTGTCTTGCGGTCTATCTTGGTTTTGTTTATCATGTCGAGTTCAAACTGCTTATTATAAGTCTGCATCAATTCTTCGAAGCCATGATGCTTCACCAATTCCACCGCGTCTTCGTCCTGTTTCACGATCGCGTCGTAATCATCTCCTGTCTTCGACAATGGGAAGCTCAACAAAGGAACGCCAAACGACCGGAACCCGTTCCTGGTGTAGTATTCTCCCACCTCCGAGTACAAGAATGTAAACCCATCGCGCCCCACGTACTGGTTTTTGCACAGCTCGACAACCTTGTCGATCATGATTTTAGCCAACCCTTTGCCTCTGTGGTCTGCGTACGTGAAAACTCCGCCTACACATGCTGACAACACATTCTTCTTGACCACCTTGTCACTTTCCTTGTCCCACACGAACTTCCATGCCTGTCTGATGAGTAATTCCACTGAGCACAACTTGTCTTCTGGGTTCTTGGTGTCCTCAAGCATAAACACAAGCAACCTGTTGGTATTGGACAGCGTAATCTTGCATTTTCCCAACACGCTTTCTCTCTCCACATAATTCTCTAATGATAATTGGCCTTTCCATGATTGGGAGTTTTGGACCCGTGTGAAGTTGACCAAGTCTTCGTCCGTAATATTAACGAGTCTATAGTCGTCTCCTGTGATAAACGTCATATATTCTTTGGTCTATTATCTTTACTCCGGACTTACTATGTGGAGTCGTAAATCACGAAAATACTCTACTATTTATAGTCTCGGTGCTATCGGTGTCTGTTGATGTTAGGGGAGTCATTTTTTGCTAACGGCTATACTACGCGATGAGGCTCTTTGTGGCCCCCTCTAAGTAGTGCTGATATCGACCATATCGAAAAGTATCTGGCTCTGGAACTACTCTCATCTAACATAAGGCACTTTGTTTCACCCAGAGTAGAAGAAACGTTTCGTACCGAGGGGTAGCATGTCTGATCACAAATTGTAATGGTCATACAGGATGCAAAACCTTTAGTGGTAGCATCCAGGATTCACGATCTTCAAACAAAACCGATACTTCTTTCGCATATCAGCATTATTATAATCCCCGCATGACAAAAACTATCACGGAGAGCTACAAGATGGGTGATCAACGATAGGGCCTGTAATAATAGGTGTTGAAGTCAGGGCTAGATTGTATTTTGAAAAACCGCCAACACACGACTGGTGTATATTTTTCATTTAGTTCAGCACCATAGTGTAGTAAGAAGGTGTAGTGGTATACGGCGTCATACAATGGAATTATTACCAGACGGACAGAAGAACACAGCCACCGAGGTGTCCTGGGATGACCAGCAGAAAATCAACAAATTTTCGACGTTGATAAATAAAAAGGACGAGAACTTGGGTGTGTTGAATAAGCTCAAGGAGGAAAAGGAATACCTCGATGATTTGTCATTGGAAATTGAACTATTGGACGAAGACGATAAGATCCAGTACAAGGTAGGTGAGGTGTTTGTATTTATGAAGGTGGACAAGGTGGTTGAAAGGATTGAGCACGATAACGAGGAGATGACGGACAAAATAGCCAACATCGAATCGTTGGTGGAAGAAATCGACGACCAATTAGACGACTATAAGAAGCAATTGTACGCCAGGTTTGGTAATAACATTAACCTCGAACGCTAGTATCTTGTATAATATCTGTTAATAAATAATGTCATAGAAATGCCCTTTGTAGTTTGGGTTGTGCAAGCCATCTGAATGTTATCCATGGGTGGAAGATGTTCACCAGTGGAAAACGGCTCATGGAAACGACCCGGCACCTTGTTCCATTCCTATTTATTTATCGGTGTTTTTGCATGGCGGCTCAACTTATGAAACATTAACTACTCGGTTAAACTTTGCATTGTCGAGCATGTAATTGTTTGATCTAGTCAAAGTATTGATACAAAAGGAAAACCAGCTATATAACACCGGATGTTACGCGTGGATCGTACATAGTTCTTCCAACAGGTATATGAAGTTGTCAAGGTATGAAATATGGAACGCTGATTTTTGTTGGTCGATAATCTAAGGATTTAACCGAGTTGTTGCAACCAGTTTAGAAACTCTCTTCTTATATCTAGACATTACCATTGACGCCATAATTTACGGCCGATAACACTATTGATTACTATCTGATCAACTAATAGTTAAAACAGTACATTCAGGCTCGTTTTCCATCTACAAATACTAGCCGCTGCAACTAGATACGATGAAAAGTTGGAAATCGTTTAGTTCCACTGTCAGTAAATTGAACGATTTTTACAATGACTTCAGTTGCAATAATTTCAAGCTACACATGCATGTGCTTAACCCTACAATATACCAGAGAGGGCTTTGTGAAGAAGACTTTAAATTGACCACGCCTCCCATTCTACGCGGAATGGTGGTGTTGCAGATACTAAAGCCAACGAAAATCAATGACATGTCTGTCCTGTTCCACGGAGAGCAGAGTGAAACTGTTATTGAGTTCGAGGCCATCGATGTCCTGGAACCTCTTTTTGCCAGAAGAAAGAAAATAACTAAAATTCTCGTTGATGAATTATTTACTTGGGACTATAAGTATGCCGATGATATACAGATTGGCACCTATACGTTTCAGTTCCACTTCATACTTGATACCTTATTACCAGACAGCTTCAATAGTCAATATTTAAATATATTTTATAAAATTGAAGCTTGTTTGAAGTATCAAACCAGTAACTGCTTCGAGATGAAAACATACAGAAGAAGCGAAGACATCAGGTTAATCAGATGCGTTCCCGAAACTCTATTTAATGATTCAATCATGGCCACGGGAAATTGGAGAGATTTGCTAGTTTATGAATTCAGTTTTCAAAACAAAATAGCCTTTCAGAATTCTCCATTTTTGTCTATGTTCAAAATTTATCCAATAGAACCAGAATGCCTGTATTTTACCTTGCATGGTGTAACTATATGGATTGTTCAGAACTTAACTTTTGACAAATACGTAAGCTCAACGCACAAGAAGAAACATGTTGAAACTGATAAAATCTTATTATATAAGAGACTTTTCAATTTTCAATCATTAGTTACAGAAAACGGTTCGTATAATTTTGAGATTTGTCTTAAGATCCCATCAAGTGGGACGGTATATGATAAGACAAATCAAAAGTTGAAGAAATCTATATATCCCAGTATAAATACGGCCAATGGAGGTTTCATAAGCTCCCATACCTTGAAGGTTACAATTGAAGTCAGCGAATGTGAAGGATACAATCGAACAAAAAACAAACAATCTTATGAAGTCTCTCGGACAAGTAGTATTGCATCATCAGCTGAAAAATCCATGGAAGGAATAGATTCGGTTACATTTCCTGGATATTCTAACTATCATGAAAAGAGAACCGATTCTACGAGATTTAAAAAAATCGAACTCTCTTTTTCAGCACCTATTAAGTTGCTAAGTCATGATTCAGAAATTGCATCGAATTCACCACCGTGCTACTCTGATATGCAAAATAAAACTGCAAATAAAGTTTTGGATCTCATTTCGATTAATAAATTTGATATAATTCCTCCAGCATATGAGGAAACAGCTCTCTAAAGAATTGATATAGTAGTTTATCTAGCGTTACTTCGAATTTATTTATTTTGTTAATGTTACAAACTGTCAATGCAGTATATTTTCTATATTACAATATAAAAATGACAAGTTCAGTCATCATCACTATCTTCATACGTCGGGATATCTTGAAATTCTCCTGACTTTTGATTAGAATTGGAACTATTTCGATAATTATTTTTATCATCACCATCATTATTAAGCCCATTGGCTTCCAGTTCTTCCATATCTATTTTATTTCTTTTCGGTGCCGGTTCGTCTTCTCTATTAAAATCCGGATGGTGCTTTGTAACATCAGCCTGCAGCGACCTGGTACCTTGTGATCTTTCATAAGCCCTTTTTTTCCAAGATTTGCCAATTTCAGGGCATGTTTGAATTAATTCTTCTTCGCCGACTCCATCTTGAATACTATGTAAAATTTTATCAACAACTGAGATGTGGTTCCCATTACTCTTATCGTTTCTGAACCGTAACATTTCCCATAATCCTGGTTCTGAAAGCTTCTTTCTACATTCAACTATTTTTCCTTGTAATGGTTGTTGCAAGCTTTTCAATTTTTCCCAATCTTTATTTTCCAAAGATAATTTGGTGAAGTCTTCGTAATCGGTACCACCTTTCCATACCCTCAACTTTATTAAATTTGGTTTGGAATCATAATCGATATACGTGGAATCCGGATCTCTTGGATCAAAGTCAGGGTCCTGGAATTTATTGAATATGATTTCCATTTTGTAATCAATGGTGTTTTCGTCAGCCGGTTTCCATTTTAATAACGTACTATCGGTACCAAATACATATGGTGTCTCCGCACAAGTGAAAATCAAACCGTCCGATTCGTGAAATAATTGATCCTTTTTAGACAAGACATCGTCAGCATGATACGAGGACGTCATTAGTTTGAAACTGACCTTAAAAGGAAAGTCCGGGGAACTAATAGTTTCGGGGTTCTTACGTTTAAAATTATCAAATGGTTTCATTACCTGTTCTGTTATATACCCAAGTCTCTTTGGCAATGGTCTCTTCGTGATATCTTTCCCGTTGATTGCCAACGCATCGAATATACAATATCTTAGTACCGGCTCTGAAACATTTTTTGTTTCAAGGACTAATTCGCCATCTAATAGTGTGCCATGGTGGTATGTTTTACCTTTGTCTTCGTTGTTTGTCAATGGGAAATGAATATTAGGAATGTAATAATATTCATTTTCTCTTGTTATCAAAAACACACCTTCTCCTCTCTCGGGATGATGAATAATGAATAACAAGCAACGTAACCCATCAGACTTCTCACAAACATAATAATCCTTATTCATCAAAGTATCAGTTAAATGGTGTCTTTCGAATGAAATTGGTTGAGAACCTGGAAACGACGGGTTTCTCCTACCTAACAAATCAGCCACCATTAATCTTAATTCCTGTGTTTCATTCCTATCAAGAATCGTACCTGGTATCACAGGTATATCCTGTTCTTCCAATTGAATCATTTTCAGGAGTTTAGTTATATTGTGAATTAGTTCTATTAATGAACTTGTTAAAAAACATAACTGAACGACATTTTTATTGAACCACCATTTACGACATTTTTGAACCTCATTCTATACTTTCCATTATATGAAAGAACCTATTATATAGAAATGAGCTGGGAATTATTTTCAAGTGCATGTTGAACTCAGACACTATTTATTACATGTCGTACTTCTCTAAGTGAAGTATAATGCAATTAGGAACTAAGTTATTTAAAAGTCTAGTATATATATTAAAGAGAGATATCGCATAAGAGATCGAATTGAGCAGTTAACTCAATATATCAATAATCGACATTCTTGATTTAGTACTTTCAAAAGAAGGCTGCACGCTCAGTGTTAAATTTTTATCTTTGGGATAGATATCTAACAATTTATCATTATTGTTTTGTAGGCCATAATTTTCGCCATTCAATGGTTCATTGAGTAAATCGGATAGATTTTGGCTTTCACGTTCTGCATTTAACTCGTGATCTTCTTCTTTTAAATGATAGCAGGTTTGGCATAGAAAGTTTTCGTTTATAGAATCACGTACTTCATTGAGCTTTCCTTGAATAATATTTTCCTTCATCCACCACATTGGAGATGCCGTTGTTTTACATCTTCCACATGATTTAACATCCTCGGATTTCTTGATATTTATTATATTTGTCAGATTTAACAACCTCAAATAATGATTTTTCACTTTGTGGGTTTTCTCTTGCTCTTCGTACGCTTTTATCATTTTAATGTAAATGTTTGATTTAAATTGAGGACCGGTCAACTTGTTAGTGGTATTATTATTCTTCACTTGATCTTCCAAAAATATTTGAATAAGGGGTTTAAGTTCATCCCTAGTAATACCATAGACTCTTTTACCTAAACTTCGCATACCATGAATATTTTTTGCCGAATTCATGTGTATTGGGCAAAGCAAAATAGGTTTCAATTTACCGTATTCATCATTGATTTTTACAAGTTTATTATCTTTGTCACTAAGTCTTTGAGAACGTAATTTGAATCCTAATTTAAAACCTGGAGTATCTTGAGCACATGTGATATGATACTTATCAGTATGTTCATCAGTTGTGTTACATATATCACACGCAATTAGTGAACCGTTTGATGCTTTACATATTCCACACTTCGAGGTGTAATTTCGTAAGAAGATTTCCGAGACATTTTCAATCGCCGTGAAATTATGAATCGATTCAATAATCGAATATTGATCTATAACCTCCTCCTTAATTAGTCTTTTCAGATTAAAAGCTGTAGAAGGAATCAGTCTGAAATTGACTAAATCGGAATTAAATAAGGCACAAACCAAATGACACCATCTTCCAGATCCATATATAGGCTTCAAATAATCAGGCCTAACCGAAGAATGTCCTAAAATTGATAACTCATAATTTGATTCATTGGCTAGGCAAAGACAACATGAATATAATGTAGAGTGATGTGGATTCAAATCGTTTATACATGGTTCACATAACCACTGTTTTATTGGTCTTGGTATCTGATCTGGAATAGAAACTCCCATACAGGATATATGAGCATTCACACCACAATTTGAACAAATTAACATTTCTGTTATTGACGGTTCAGCCTTGTCATCTTCAAGGCAAACACAACATTTTCTGTCTGTGGTCTGGTACGGAAGTTCAATTATTGTATTGCTTGGAATTTGGTAAGCTTGTAATTGTGTTCTTAAGTCTACAAGTTGCTTATTTCTGAATGACTTAATAACATTGCTTAAAATGTCACTTGTCATGATTGGTGTCGACCTCTTATCCAACTTTATACCCGTAAATGGTACTGTATAATTATTGTTCAAAACTGGACTTATGATGCGATTAGATAGAGAGGGGTTAACTGATTTCTTTTGTCTTTTATTTGGAACCAGTGTTACAACAGGCGATATGTTTCCTTGGATAGTTTCTTTCTTGACTGTTGTATTCTTTTTCAGGGGTTTCTTATCATCCTTCAATGCAGCTTGAGTCTTTTTACGCTTGGGTTTTGGTAAATTATCGGGATTATTAGAAGAGTCGATTACTTTCTCTGCAAGTTGATCTTTATTTAATATTTTCTTTTCTGGGGATTTGATAGTATCCGTAACCTTTTGGGATGTAGGATCTTTCTTCACCTTTGATACTCTCGCATTTGCAGGTTTCGAAGTTTTGATTGTTGGTTTAATAGTACTTGCTTTCTTTGTATGCGATGTACTGGTCGTAACAGCTTTTATAGGGGTGGCGCTTACCTTACGTTTTTTAGAAGGGTTTTCATCCTTTTTACTTTTTAGTTTCAGCGTGGAATCATTTGTGACATCCGGTAAATTAGAATTGAGCTTTTTGGCTGACAGCGTTTTAGATTTTGATGCAGTTCCATTAACGATACTCGAGGAAGGTGTAATATTCTCATAAGATAATCCTCCACCAAGAGCTTCAGATTCGTCTAATATTAATTGTGAATCCCGCACTAATTCAAATTCAACCTTCTTTTTCCAACCTCCTACTGGTTTATTATTTTTTTTTTCTACTTCAGTTGGATCTTCCCATACAACCGCATATCTTCGCCATAACCTTGCACATCTGAAGCATAACCCTATAACCGAATTTTTATCAAGGTCGTCATGCGTTCCTTTCTCAAATTTGGTACTCGCATCATATCCGGTAATTCTAAACCACTGGAGCGATTGATTAGTCCTGCAATGTTTACATGAGAACTTGGAATTATTTTTAACAATCTTTTGTACTTCGTATGATGAATCATCAGTGTGGTCGGCTAAAAAATCAATTGTATGTCGCGAACTTTTTGATTCCGACTTAAAAGCATGTTCCTCTTTGACTATGTTTTGCAATTTCTTCTGTATTCGCCCTTCAAAATTACCCCAAATTAATTGCCCATTCTCAGTTTTCTTCCAAAGATAATAAAATCTCACAATCATTGATAATGGTTTAGATTTCACTTCTTTGTAGACTGGATGTAATTCACTACCATACTTTTTAACAGCAGCTTCGAACCTCTTAATTTCTTCTTTCGAGAATGTTGGCTCTCGCAATGATTTTCTAGTTAATTTAGAAACTTCGTCATACGCCTCATCTGTATTTCCGTTGTATGTTAAATAGAATTTTAAAATCGCATCCACAAAGTTGGGAGAATTCGCAAGGATGTTCAATTTCTCTGCAATTGGGGAACATCTTTCAACATAAGAATCTAATTTACTAAAGTTATCTTGCTTATCTTCCTCAGATGGTTTCCACATTAACGTGCAAGTAACACCTTCACCATCGTCCACACCTCGCTCAATATAACCTTTAGGTCTTGGTTGTAACCATTGCGGGTATTCATTTGGTGAAAGATTTTTAAAATCTTTTGGGACAGGTAATTTAGCAATATCGGTTATATCTTGTTTCCTTGACTTTGTCGCGGTTTTTTTTGGAGTTGATTTCTTCTTTGTCGTACCGTTTATGTTTGATGGTTTATCTAAATCGTAGTACACAATTGGATGATCATCTACCTCTGGAACATTCGTTGCTTGATGTTTTGCTCCCAATCTTGTAGATGCTCTAGGATATGGCGACCTGTCATCAAGATCAACGCCATCCTCTAGTCGAGCGTACATCCCAAGGTAACGCATACACCACTCTTCTTTTAATCTTCTTTGTTCAAAAGATAAATGCGAATCCTTCTTCAAAAATTCATTTGCCATTAGTTCATACTTAGGCAATATTGAATTAATATGTGGCTCGATATCGCTCACGTCTGTATTTACATCCAGACTTGAAAGTGGTGATTTCGGAGATTGCAAACCGTCAACATCATTGGAAAGTTCTTTCTCGTTTGACAGTTTGTTATCATGAGACAACATAAACATTTTTTTACTCTGATGTTCGAGATCGTGTTTCTTAGTACAAGGCGCACAGGACCATGAAAATCCTCTACTTGGTTTCCGAAGTAATGGAGGATCAAGACAAAACATATGATAATGCTTCTCACACCCAGCGCATGTAACTGAATCTTGACCAGAGCACCACTGACCACAAATTTCACAGTTACAAGAGTTTGACGAGAAGCCATTAAAAAAGGATTTCGTTCTATGGCCCTCAACGAATATAAATTCAAATCTCTTGTTTAATGCTATAAGAAAATTCTTACTATTATTTTCACCGTTATTAATTGTCCTTAGCAAACTTGCAGTCAGTATTATATCATAAAATTTTATCATGTATCTGTCAAATAATTTATCGAAATAAAAACAGTTAGGTTGTTGAGAATAAATTTCCAATCCATTTTGCGATGTAGGTGTTGCTGATTTACCATCACCATTGCACGTATCATTGACCGAATTACCAAGTTCGTATTCGACATCCAGTTTAAGTTTAACTGTAACTAATCCACGGAAACTTTGTAACGGACAAGTATCTGTGTGCATAGATGCGTACAATAACCTTGAATCAGATGTAGATTTTGAAATATCTCTGGGTCTATAGAACCATTGAATTTGAAACACATAACCTGATGCATCCTCATGATGTGACTCAGTTTTGATGCGTACGTCTGATTCCAGACTACTTGAAGAAGTATCATCCGAATTTTGATCGCCTTCCTTGTGGTTTATGTGACGGTTGTGTTTGGAGGTCAAGCCCATAATTCGTCCGATATAATACGGTTCCCCAGGCGGCTCACTAATCATATATATATAGTCTCCTTTCTTTAATTTAAAAGGTTCTTTCAACTTTCGTTTTCTGATTTGTTCGTATGACGTTGGAATCGGAGGTTGATTCGGACAATATAGTGTTTGGTTCTTCAAGTCAACATATGCATCTTCTAAATCCAATTTATAAGAGAAATAGTCAACTGGACTTGGTGGTGGTTGCCAGTTAAATGGAATTGCTTTTGGGTTTATAAAGCTTGAGTTACCGTTCTTAACTCCTACTTCAGGAGTAGTCGATTTCTTTAAAGACTTCTTCTTGAAACTGTTTAAATTATTCGAACTCGTCAGCAAATTGTCGTCAAATACAGCTTCATCTATGGCATCGTTATAAGACTTATTTATCGTAGCTTTACGTTTCGGTCTTGTCAGAGACATAACCAGTAGTCGCTAATAGGTGGAGTCTTGAATGTGAGAAATGTTCGGTCGATGAAAAGATTACTTTGACTGAAAATTTGAAGCAGAAGTAGGGATATATGCAACTTCAATTGATAATTATGACCAAATATGAACAATTTCTATTCGTGAAGTTAAAAAGTCAGGCTTTTCATGTATTCCTAAGTATATTTATTAACAAATAAATCTGGTAGTATGAAAAAAGTCATAGGGCATAGCGCACAGCGCTCACTCCAAATATTTTAAATGAAATTACATTTTTGAAACGAACTACACGAACTTAATGAAATTGAATAATGTGAATGTGTATATAGATGGTTAAGTAGTCTCAGAAAGATTGGTTATGGTACAACAAATTATAGTACAACAAATTATGCTAGTAAAATGTAAATTTCTTACATATGTCAATTTTGCAATGCCTTTTCTATTCGCTCGATATCTTCGACACTATCGGCAGTTTCTAAATCCTGTAACAATTTCGCCTTGTCTTCATCTGTCAATCTCTTTCCAACATCTTGAAGGTTTCTCTCATCTTTGGATGTAAATTCGCCGTTCCTGGATTCAGATGTTGATAAATCTTCGAGTATTGATAGAGCAAGTTCTGATGGTTCTTCTACACTTGGGCCGAATAATTCTTTTGCCTTCAACAAGTCCGTCTGCTTGACTTTTGAAAAATCCAATACTTTTACTGTCGGGATCAACCATATTATAAAGTACCTATAATTCGGAGAGTCTATGATTGGGTTCCCAAGAAATGAGATGTTCCTTAGATTTTTGAACTTCGACAAATTATATACATCCAGGAATTTGTTTATGTTGTTGTTGATGAACGATATTGTTTGTAGATGAGGCAAGTTATTTGGCATATGATCATCGTTAATACCGGTTATATTATTATTTCCTACTAGTAGCACCTTTAGATTCTTCAATTTTGGAAAGCTTGATAGTTCGATCAATTCGTTGTCAGTCAAATCTATCACTTCAAATGTATCCTTCGTGATACCTAAATTTTCAAGATAGGGAATTTTCAAGCTCCGAAGTTGAATAGTAACTTGTTTCTCGGGATTTATTATTATTGGTGCATCGGATAGTACTTGTGACGTTAATCTCATACTAGTATTAGTTATATCAGATGGGCGAACTTATATTCATGAAGTACTATTCATCTGTACTTTTTTTTAAAAAATTGCGCACAAGCTTCTGCTCGATATCAAAAAGAATTTACTTAAATTTAAAAATCTTTAATGTGAATTAAAGATACCTATATAGCTTCAAAAAATCGTTAGACATGATATACACCCATTACTTTCAATGACTTCCCAAATGCATCTATTGCACCCGTACAATTTAGATTGGCCCCACGTTTTGGTTTTGGAAGTGTTCTCAGACTTCGCTGAATCTCTAGTCGGAACTTTTGCTAAAGATAAGTTCGTGCTTCCATTGATTTCCTCTGGGTTAATGATATCCATGTCATTGTCTATGAACTCTGTTTCGTTCCTATTCAATAATACAGGCCTCAAGTTATTTTTTCCGTCGAGTTTTGTGAAGAATTCAGACGGAATGTCTTTAAAGTACATTGATGAATCGATTGACGTATTATCTGATAAATCAAACGGATTGTTAGCATCCGTATTTTGACCAGGTATAATCTGCCAGTTGCATTTATTCCATTTCATGAAGTCTAAACTTTCAGTAATGCCACCATTATGAATGATAAGCTTCTTTAGAATCCCTGTAGATTGTTTATTTGAGTTGAGATCGTATAAGAAATCGAGTCCAAACCTGAAATAATTGTGAAATTTGTAAATTGAGTTATCATGCAAATCAATTTTAAATGACTTTGATAAATGGTTATGGATTAACAATCTCGAGTCAAATTTATTGAAGTAATCATCTGGAGGACCCAAAATATGCAACACATCTTGCTGTGTTGTCTCGCCGATTTTAATTATATAATTCTTTGGCTGATGCTTGTCAGCAGTAGGTTCGAATATTATTTTAATCAAGCCTTCTTTCAAATTCACCAATAATTTGGAAATTCGAACCACTGATAATGGTTTGATATCGGGTTTGGGTATCGGATTCTTATTTAGAATGCTCTTTCTGAAATTTTTGTAAAAATTCTCCCAAGAAGACCCCTGAAAGATTGAAAGCGATTCACAAACAACATCATTGTCCCCGTCCCAATTAATAAGCTTGGATAAGATAGTATTGTCATTCGCATCTCTACCCAACCCTTTCAATTTGTTGATCAAGTCATTCAGTTTAACCTTGAATTTGAATGAAATCCCTGGGTAAGATAATGTATAATATTCGTAATTCTTGGATAGCTTTCCTGGATATGTAGGACCAAAAATCCTATTGTATATTTGCTTTAAGTTTGGAAGTTTAATAGTCTTCTGTAGTTGTGACTTTTCATTTTCAGATGCACTCGTTGCCATAAGCCCAACATCGGAGCTCTCAGAAACTCTTCTTTCATCAACTTGTACTTGTTCTGTAATATCGTTTAGGCTGATTCCGTTGTAACTTAGTTTCAAGCTGTTGAAATCGATCACCTCGATTAATACTAATTCTTGTATGTCAAAATTCTCGAAAACTAATCTAAGCCCAATCTCTGGTACCGTTACAGATACTGGTGTTTGTAGATATTGCTTCTCAGAATATGATATTTTTAGCTTGTAATTAAATGATTCCAACAGATTAATTATACTGTACATCAGGCTACCAATACTAATTGAGTTTCCAAGTCCTTGGCCCGGTACAATAGGTGTGTTTGTAATCATATTAAACACGAGTACTAAATTAAATTTTCGTTAATATGTATTATTATTCTGTTAAGCTGAATGAAGCTATACGGAATTATGTATAAAGTATGAATGTATTCTATGTTTTGTTGATAGTCAGGTTATTTTTCTTATCAGTTGAGAAGAGCGCACGGGTTAATACGATCTGGATAATCAATCTATCAATATACACATAGATATGAATTCTGTGGAATATATAAGGCTAACTGGATACAATATCTACAACATGCTATAGTAGTTGCGCGTCAGCTAGTTAGCGTCATTTTTGTGGAATGCTAGTATGTTGTAAATGTTGCGGGAAAATGTCCTCATATTTAAGTATAATGGCTCATGTCGACGTTATATTTTAGTCGCTAATATGATGCAAGATTAATGTATACATATAGCATCTACGCTGAAATAATCACTATTTCAGCTAACAGTGCACCAATATATAACATTATACGCAAAGTCCAGTCACTCCTTGCGATCGTGGAGATATACGACAGTAATGTATCAAAATTATATGTTTACAAATAAATACACGGTATACGAATTAAGACCTATTATTTGGTAGGATTAGTTGTGGCACTTTCATTATCAGGACTCACAAACCCTTCGCCATTTGTGGTGGTCCCCATATGGACTTCAGGATTAACCCGAGAGGCGGCAGCTTGCAATTTGTCTTCTTTTGTTCGGTTGATCTGATTGGTTCTATAACGTATGGTAATTTGTCGCTCATAGCCATGGTGTTCCTTTGTCCCATTTCATCGTCATAGTAAGTAAATTCATCAATTTTAGCAATATCGGTGCCCATTATTTCTTCGTCGGCATGTTATCTGATTCCTAGTTGTGAAATTCTGTACATGATTAATAATAAGATGGATGTGAGAGTGAAACTTCAAAGACCGACAGAACACGAACCAGCTAATTGGTAACCTAATTGCTTATAGTTATGGTTCATCCACCCATCATCGATTGCTGTGGTTGGGTGGGCAGTGACTGAATCATCAGATTCATCTGCGTAGTCGGCCGCGAAAATACCAGTCAAAACTGAACCACAGATACCACCAACACCGTTTAGGGCAAAGACATCCAGACTATCATCAATTTGTAAGATAGATTTTAAATCAACCTCAGTTACACCCAATTGTTGGGACGACACCAAACACAACCGATGTGTAACCTGGTACAAACTCAGCAGCAGTGATCCCAACTAAGCCCGCAATAGCACCAGTACATAAACCGACGGTAGACCATTCACCACCAGTTCTGAACCAATCAACAAACAACCAAGCTAAACCTCCACAAGCAGCTGCGATGTTGGTGTTGACACATGCGTACCAAGAACAGATGGATGCGTTACCAGTGGATCCACCGTTGAAACCAAACCATCCGAACCAAAAACAAACACAGTCGCTAACATTACTGACGTCACTGAATATGGCTTGTATTTAGGAACGCTACCGGTAGTCAATGGAACGTGTCTCTTACCCAAAATCAAAAAATAGGCTAACGCAGCAAATCCAGAATTTCGTGGACTGGTCTGCCTCCCACAAAGTCCAAGGCACGCAAGCTAAATAACCATTATTCCATTAAATCCTCATTTCCAGTACGCGATTGGACAATAAACAACCGCTAACAAGCAGAAAAAGAAAACCATTATTGGACACCTAACCTGGCCCTTTCACATCCAATACCAACCAACAAAATGGCGGTTACGGCCGCGAACATACCTTGGTAAAGACGGAATAAAATATCAGGAACTGTCGAAACCACACTCGGAGCACCAAACACGTTCTTCAACCCGAAGAAGTTCAAGTAACTCAAAATCACAGAGTGTTTTCGATGAATACTAACGAGTACCTCCAAAAAAACCATTGGAATTTCGTTAAGCATGTGGCCATGAGTGACCCCATAATAGCGTCAATGCATGCTTCCTTCTGGACAACCCAGAGTAAAGTAACCCAACACCAGGAGCCACGATCCACATCAATGCTGCAGATACCCCAATCCAAACCATAGCTTGTCAAATTTCTTGTTTAACTCGACTTTTAAGTCGACTTTCATTATATCACCACCGGGTCCTGTCTCGGTAAAACCCATCTTTTGCCATTTTATATTTTTGCAGTAATTAACGTATTACTTTCTCAAGAATACTTTTATTGAACTATTACATTGCAATTATTTACCATAATCCCATTCAAAACCTCTCTTTATATACCATTTCTTATCGCAGTACCCATCTTTCTAGGCACGTCTTCTATTTCTTGAATCAATCTCTTTTCACCAATAGTCAATCACCTTGAAGAATCTGAGCATCGTTGATATGATAAGTGATCACGTGCGACAATACATAAAGCTTCTTCCACTGATAAGGATGCAAGTTTTATTGATTTTTCTTAACCGTAAATGCTTTTTATTGTTCGCGTCTCTCGATCAAACGAATAGAATTTGACGAAATAATAGGCATATAATATTATGCTTCGTAATTGGCGACGTTAATCGTCTAATAGTCCAATATGTTTTGACTTCTTAACTCTGCAGCATTAGCAAGTAACGTACGAAATTGAAAATAAATGAAGCGCCAATGCTCATGATATCCTTTGAAGAATCAATAGTCAATGAGATGAACTTTTTGTATATTGTGGTTCAGGTATTCAAACTTAGAGAACACCAAACTACCGACGACTAAGAGTTTGTGTAATATTTGTTTAGCCGAGGCAATGTAGGTAAAATGTCTCTGCCTAATGTCGGTATAATGTCCTATATATTTGGGAGGAATGCGACATCTAATGATTTTGTCGCAAGGAAGCTCTTTGGAATTTGAATAATCACCATCCACTACGGGTTATACGGCAAAGATTACGAGTAGTGACATAATCTTGCAATAAATCAGACGCAATAGAAATTAAGATGGCAGAATCACAATGTTCCTATGGTACATCTATTCTAACCTCCAAAACACCGCAGGAAGCAGCGACAATTCTTCCTTCTAGTATCAACGGTACGCAGAACTTACTCGAGAAGAATTTATTAGGATGGTTCAATAGATACACCGAATTTTTGCAACAGAACAACCAGGCACTCAATCAATTGCTTCAGGAAGGATCCAACGTGTTTGGACAGCAGCAGAATAAGGAATACGAAGGGTTCCACAAGGTTTGGAATTGCTTGTTGAGTTCGATACAGGTAGACATTCATACAAACGAAACTTTATTCAAGAACTTGAAATTGGAGGCCATTGGGCCGTTAAAAGACGTGTTCCAGAAGGATGTCCGTTACTCAGAGCTTTTAATGAATTCGCAAGAATTGCAAGAGATCAGCAGAGATTTAGCTCACAACAATAACAATGCAGAGATGCAATGGAATATGAAGGCGCCGCAAATATTTGATAATTTCGAAAATTTCAAGAAGTTTGAAATCCAATTATTGTTTGATGTGAGTTACAGTTTATTGAATGGGTTGAATACTAAGTACACGAAGAACTTATCAAATAACGAAAACTCGGTCAATTATGTTTTGAACGGATATAAGATTGATGCAGAAATGAGTACGTACTTACAATATTTGTTACAAAAAAATGATTATGCGGCATCTGCGCCTATGTCATCGACCGCAGGTGCTGGTGCTGGTGCTGGTGCTGACTCCAGGGGTAACCCGAGACAATCAAGACAAGTGAGCCATAGTGATTTAAATTCCGTTAATTCGTCTGCGACAGCTGGTTCAGCAAATGTTAATCTGAAGAAATCCTCAAAATTGAAATCGAAGATGGGATCAATTTTTGGACGTAAAAATAAACTGAAAAGAACAAATGGCGTAGGTGCTGGTACTATTCCAGAGACCGAATCAGTTACATCCTCTGTCAACACTAATTCAAAATTAAATAAATCGACCGACTCGATTGATAATTTGACTCAAAATAATGTTAACAGATCATCTTCTGTAAGAGATTCAAAAAGACCTTCCGAACTTCAACCGAATATGAATCAATCTCCAGGAGGTCAACAATATCAACAGCCGAAACCACCTCAGCAATCATCTCAACACGAAAGAGGTCAACCACAACAGCAACAACAGCAACAACAGCAGCAACAGCAGCAACAACAACAGCAACAACAGCAACAACAACAAGTACAAGAGCAACCGCAGCAACCACAAATTGCAACCTTAAATGCCGCGCCATTGACCCCAAGACCTATCACTGATGAAACCCGTCAGGCTGTCGATTCTCCAAATGTAGTTAAATATGATTCTGAAACTTCTGATGATGAACTCGAGGATCCAAATAATAAAGGGAATAGAATGTCAATGTTAGAAAGACATTCGTTGGGTGGACCTGAAAACGGTTCACCAGTAGTTGAAAGATTTCCAAATGAATCTGAACAACAAGAAGGACAGAGCTCGAATGCATTGCTAACAGGTCAATATGAAAATCAAAGAAAAGCAGGCAGGCTAAGTCAAAGCAGTGCTGGTAAGTATAGTTTTGAAGCTGGGGACGAAGAAGCCGCAATTAGCGATTCCCGAAGACAACAGGAAAATATTTTTGAAGATAAGTTAGGCGAACTTAATGTGAACGATAATGCTGACACAAATAACAATGAGCACCTCTTGAGAAATGCTGCGGTTGCAGCTGGTGTAGGTCTTACGGGAACAGTTGCAGCCGGTGGTATTTATGATCACCATCACCAACAACAAGAACAACAAGAACAACAACAATTTCAAGGTGAGAGACCGCAGGACCAAATGGAAAGAACTCAGCAAGAATATCAACAACCACCATTGCAAAACCAGTACCAACAAGAAAACCAACAATTCTCACCTCAACCGCAATACCAACAACAATACCAACAACAACAATATCCAGATCAATTACAACAAAAAGCCGGCGGTTTGCCACCTCCACCTCCAAAAGCTAGAAAGGTTCTTCATCGTGAATCTTCCCTTAGAAACCAACACTCAACTTCGCCTAAGGATTCGCAAAGTTTGGTATCGGTTCCTAGCAGCTCGACTGAGTCGAAAACAAATAGAAGAGATGTTCATTCTCAAATGTTCCACAATTTGCCTAATGCAAGAGCGTCCATTGTTCAACAACCTACTTTATTAAGTCAAGATACGGGAAATTCATTGTTGAGAAACACTGATTATTTCAAGCATTTTGATTCTAGCAGCTACGTCGAATCCAATGGATTGAATTCATCTATCGCTGAAGTTATTAACGTAAACATCAAGAACGATCAATTAATGAAGTCTCAAATCGTAGGTGAAATTGCATTTAACTACAAAAAACAATTGAATGAACAAGTAGAACCAATCGCAATTAAAATTCCTAATCGATTTGACAAGATTATTTTAAATAACACGTTTATTGAAAAATTGAGTGATGATGAATTCAATATTAACCCAGAATTAATAATATCGAAGACATTAGGTGGTATGAAATATTTGAAGAACATCACGTTTGACGAGATTCCAATTTTAATTCAGCAAATTTGGAAATTTGAAAACCATCAATCGTCTTTGATGATTAGCTTAAAATTGAACCCAAATTATGCTTCGAGATTGGTCATCAATAACTTAGTGATATCAGTGGCATTGGATTCGTCAAGTGAAACTATCAATGCCTCTTCGAGACCTCAAGGTTCCTTCAACAAGGATAAGAACAGAATTACTTGGAGATATACTAATCCATTGCAATTATCTACCAACAAGTTGGAAGAAAAATTAATTGCTAGATTTACAACGAATAGCATCGGCTCAGAACACGAGTCTGGAATACAAGTAAAATTCGCTATCCATGATCCACCACATCAACCAAATATTTTGAATTACAGAAATGAACCAACTCCTTGCGTTAGGAATTTAATCACGGGGAATTACAGTGGTCATAGCTAAACTTTGATTCATTCAAAAAATTTCTATTTGTATTTTATATAGTATTGTTATGTTTGTTCTATGAATTTATTCCTTGTAATTTCTCGCTATAATTTTTCTGTAGATTTTCCGAAAACACACACCGCGTAGAACAGTTTACAGCAACTACATATGCATCCAATTGTTATTTCACCGAGTATTGGGACGTACAACCTAGAATGCATACGTATATTAATCATTGGTCATTCGTTTGTTAGTAACAATTGGAACCAGTTGCTTATTGGTTAAACGAATATGATAAAGATCTGTCAATATAGCGATTAATATAGCGAAGAGCAATGCATTTTTAAACGAGGTATTATTACTATGGCTCCTAAACTCCATATACAAATGATGTTCAATATTCCACACACCCTAAATGGGTGACCGAATTGGTCACCGTGTAATGCTCCATAATTTCAATGTACGTTATTCAAAATTTCCTTAGCATAAATCGTACTAAGGTACGTTGGTACGGAACATCGGATGATTATCCTTTAGGAGCAGTCCTTGAAAATGTGACATGATAAAGCAATTCACGCGGATAAGAATAAGGGGATCTGTCTCCACAACACATTCATGGTTCTAGGAACGGATGAATTGCTCCTGTCAGCACATATTGAGCAAACAATAGAGCCGTCTACCACATGCGGCCTAAAATATTGAAATTGTAATAGATCAACAATAGGGTTTTATCCAATAAAGTTATTCCGTGGCTTGATCAGAGTGGAGGGTTTGTGTAATTTTGCATCAAAGTGTTACATTCGGACAATCAAGATACATATCTTACAATTCTCCTCCGCAATATGGAGAGACTATAGGAGTTATATTTGAATTACTCGTATTCCGCTGATGATCAACATTGAATTGAAAAACTATATATATATATGGACTTGATACTTGAATCGAAATGGAAAACCCACAACAGATAATAAAAAGTATCAAAAATGATTTTCCTGACTTTCGCTAATTTTATAGGATTGGGGGTCATTGCTACCACCTATGGAAGTCCCGTTGGTACAGAGTCTAATCTGAATGAAGCTTCCACATCGACTTTCGACGAGTCTTCAAGAGCTACAATTCTGGATGAAATGACGTTGGGTGTTGCACAAATACCAAACATACTAAATGACAGTGCAGTAGATGCTAATGCGATTGCGAAAGGATATGACTTAATTAATATTTCGCAGACAGCACATGGGCTCACTGGTGTTCTAAAGTTGAATAAGGCGAGCAATATTTATGGCTATGATTTTGACTGCTTGAACTTATTAGTTGAATATCAAACAGACACTCGTTTGAATGTCCATATTGAACCAACAAATTTAACCGATGTCTTCGTGTTGCCAGAGTATCTTGTTCTGAAACCCAAAACCGAATCAAGCAATGCAACATTTGATAATTCGGATTTTGTCTTTAGGTATCAAGAGAAAAATTTTGGGTTTGAAATTATCAGGTCTTCAACTGATGAGGTATTATTCTCAACAATCGGCAATCCTTTGGTATTTTCGAATCAATTCATCCAATTTAATACGACTCTTCCAAAGGGACATGTTATTACTGGCCTTGGTGAGTCTATTCACGGGTCAATAAATGAGCCTGGTGTCGTTAAGACGTTATTTGCTAATGATGTTGGAGATCCGATTGATGGTAATATTTATGGTGTACATCCAGTTTACATGGATCGTAGATTTGATTCGAAAACAGCACATAGTGTGTTTTGGAGAACATCTGCTATTCAAGAAGTCCTTGTTGAAGAGGAATCGTTAACATGGAGAGCTTTGAGTGGAATAATTGATTTGTATTTCTTTAGTGGTCCAAAACCAAAAGATGTCATAAAGCAATACGTTCATGAAATCGGTTTACCAGCTTTTCAACCATATTGGGCTCTTGGATACCATCAATGTAGATGGGGTTACGATACGGTTGAAGACTTGGAAGAAGTTGTTGCAAATTTCAAAAACTTTGATATTCCATTAGAGACAATTTGGTCTGATATTGATTATATGGATGGATACAAAGATTTCACGAATGACCCACATAGATATCCATTAGATAAATTTAAAAAGTTTATTGACGAGGTACATGAAAATAATCAGCATTACATTCCTATGTTTGATGCTGGAATCTATGTTCCAAATCCAAACAATGCTAGTGATATCTATGAAATATTTCAGAACGGAAATATATCGGATTCATATTTGAAAAACCCTGATGGCTCATTATATATAGGTTCCGTCTGGCCTGGGTTTACTGTTTTTCCGGATTTCTTGGCCCCAAACAGTCAGACATTTTGGACAAAGACTATTAAGGATTTTCATGATAGAATTCAATTTGATGGTCTCTGGTGTGATATGAATGAAGCTTCTAGTTTCTGTGTTGGATCCTGTGGTTCTGAGGGATATCTTCAAAATCCAGCGAAACCAAACTTTGTTTATGGCGGTGATTCTGGTGCCTATCCAAAAGGATTTGAAAAGAGTAATGCTTCTGAGTATTCATCTATTCAAAAATCTATGTCTTCAACATCTACGGCACCTTCTTCATCGTCTACTTCCCATGCTGATTCTCAAAATACTCTCGCTGCAGGTAAAGGGAATATCAATTATCCACCGTATGCAATAAATCATGCGCAAGGTGAACATGATTTAGCAACACATGCAATTTCTCCTAATGCTACACATCATGATGGAACACTTGAGTATGATGTTCATAATTTATATGGTTTCATGGAAGTCAATGCAACATACAATGCATTATTAGAAGCCATACCTAATAAGAGACCGTTTATTCTTACGAGATCGACCTTCGCTGGTTCTGGTAAACATGCAGCACATTGGGGTGGTGATAATACTGCTGACTGGGCCTGGATGTACTTCTCAATTCCTCAAGCTTTCAGCATGGGAATGTCTGGTATTCCGTTCTTTGGAGTGGATGTTTGCGGTTTCAATGGCAATACAGATTCGGAGCTATGTTCTAGATGGATGCAATTAGGATCTTTCTTTCCATTCTATAGAAACCACAATACGTTAGGTGCTGTTTCTCAAGAACCTTACGTGTGGTCAAGTGTTACTGAGGCAGCAAAAACATCTATGAATATTCGTTATTTATTATTGCCATATTACTATACCTTACTTCATGAGTCTCATGAAACTGGTTTACCAATTTTGCGTGCTCTATCATGGGAATTTCCAGAGCAACGTAACTTAAGTTCTGTTGACACCCAATTCTTTGTTGGTGATGCATTGTTAGTTACTCCCGTTTTGGAACCTGATGTTGATACAGTTAAAGGTGTCTTCCCTAATGTGGGAATATCAGAAATCTATTACGACTGGTACACACATGAAAAAGTGAATTTCGAAGCTGGCAAGAACGAAACCCTACACGCCCCATTAGGGCATATTCCGTTGCACATAAGAGGTGGTAACATATTGCCACTTCAAGAACCAGGTTACACAATTGCAAAGAGTAGAGAAAATCCTTTTGAATTAGTTGTTGCTTTAGATACAAATAGTGGGGCAGAAGGAAAATTGTATCTTGATGATGGCGAATCCCAGCTAATTGAATCTTCATTATTTGTTAATTTTGTTGTGTCAGATAATACTTTAGTATCCTCCTCGTATGGTGACTATAAAGTATCACAATCAATGGCTAACATCACAGTTCTTGGAGTAACTGATAAACCAGAATCAGTCACTTTCAATGATAAGAATGTAAAATTCAAATATGAAAACTCAACATTATTTGTTAATGACTTAAAAGAACACACTCAAAATGGTGCTTTTAGCAGACAATTCACACTAAAGTGGTAATTGTTGATCCAGAAGTTGTTTTCTCAGTCCTCTTCGGACCCAGTTCTTCCGTTCACTCTTCCGATTTTTCTGTTATTGGAATTAAAATTAACTTCAATCTTCGATGTAGTACAATTAATCATATATTCCTTATAAAAGTAAATTGGTCTAATACGATTCATTTCATATAAAATTGTATTACCCGTAGTTTGTGGTCAGTTGGAACCATGCGGCTCAGTCTATATCACTTACATATTTTTGTAAATACGCTTTTCCATTTCAGCGTACGGTTTTCTTTCCTCTATTATGTTTTGAAACACATATAAAACTGGTGACTATTACCTTCTCATTTGTATCAATTGAGACCATACTTAAGTTGTTTGGTTTGCCATGGCATTTGCAACCATGGGTTCCGCAATTTTTGATTTTATAAAACTACTTACCTTTTGGAATTATAAAGTTCTTAACTTTCTTAATATAATAATTGCTATAATTCTATTATATGTCTTTATGGATCTCGTCTTGGGTATTGGAGTTCCATCAAAAATAAAAGGAATTCATTCAATCCCAGGCTATCCAATAGTCGGAAACTTGTTTCAAGTACTCAACAACCCAGCATTAGTGTATATCCAATGGGCAAACAAGTATAATGCCAGCATATTTCAAATTAGGTTAGGTATTAAAAGAGTTGTTGTTGTTAATTCGTTTGAAGATGTTAAAATTTTATGGAATAAGTATTCTTGTTCGAATAATTCCAGACCAGTGCAGTATATTTTCCATGGCGTGGTTTCAGCAACTCAAGGATTTACAGTAGGGTCTACACCTTCAGGGTCCTCCTATAAACGCAAGAAGAAGGTTATATCTCTGAGTCTAAATCATAAAACTGTCGACAGATTATCGACTGTTATTGATAGTGAAAGTAAGTTTACCATTAAAAATATTATACAAAATAATAGGGAACTATTCGGACCTCCTTCTTGTAACAATTATCGTTATACAAGGTCAATATTATCTGATATTGATTTGTTGCATTATGCTCAATTGTATTCTTTAAGAAGTGCCATTTATATAACATACGGTCTACATTTGGATGTATACGATACAGAAGCAGATATTGCAAATGAAATTATTGAAGTCGAAGGTAACATCATGAACTTTAGAGCTCCTGTTTCCAATTTGCAAGACTATATTCCTATCCTTAGATATCTACCTTTTGGCAAAAGCTTGCAGGCCCAACACTTCAGGAGTAGAAGAGATATTTATATGAATAAATTATTTCAACTGCTAAAGGAAAAGATATCCCAAGGGGATATGGAATCATCCAATAGTCTAGTCGGATTGGTTGTTGGAAAAATGGACTCAACTCTGAAATTGACGTCTGCTGAAATACAAAGTATTTGCTTAACAATGGTGAGTGCTGGTTTGGATAATACTTCCCTCAATTTCAACCATTTGATGGGTCAATTATCCCAACCAACTAGTGGATATATTCACCAAAGGAAAGCATTTGATGAAATTATATCTAGGAATGGAAATAACATATGCACAGCGTGGGATAATGCTGCTATCGAAATGGACTGCTCCTATGTTATAGCTCTTATTAAAGAAACTTTAAGATATTTCACAGTCTTGCCATTAGGATTACCACGTATGACTACCAAAGATATTACATACCATGATTCTGTTATACCCAAAAATTCGATATTATTTATGAATTCTTATGCTGCAAACCATGATCCAAATGTATATAACGATCCGATGTGCTTTATACCGGAGAGATGGTTGGATCCTACCACAGGCAATGTGCTATCCAAACAAGAAATAAGTCACTTCTCTTTCGGTGCTGGTTCTCGTATGTGCTCTGGAAATCACTTAGCTTTTAAAGAGTTATACACTTTAACTTGTCGAATGATTATTACCTTTCAAATTCGAAGGCCAACTTCGAATAAGTTCTTAATGGAATTAGACCCATTTAAAAACAATTCAAATCCAAATGCAATTTCATTTGAGCCTAAATTGTTTAAAGTAAGGTTAGAACCCAGAACTCATAATAGAAGCGATGATTTGTATAATAAAATAATAAGAAGCTAAGAGTACATATATCCTAGTAAGTCTATAATATAAATTTTTATTCCGTTAAAAAAAAAATTTCAAATGCTATACTATGAAGACGACATCATATTTCAATACATCTCAATGATTAATGTTTACACGCTATCTTGGTTCGGGTCAATATAGCCTACTTTACTAACCACGACAGATTTTTTATTCTTACTCATGGGTAAAGTGTACTTTAGAATTCCTCTAACTATCAAGTCGAATGGGTTCTTCGCAATTATTTCCCACTTATCGGAATTATCTGGTTCAGGGTCGTTCCCCGGTTTGTCATATTCCAAACTCGTTAAATTTCTACCAGGTCTCAATAATTTAATCTCACCACTTTGTCTCGTAAGTTCTCGCGTAAAGAATCCACCTGAGAAAGTCATAGGTGATTCAAAGTTAGTTACTGTTCCTAGCAATACTGTTTCAACTGTATTTGATTTCTCTGTATCTGAAAAGTCTAGGTCCACATTGTCCATGGTCTCAGGTAAATAGCCACTTTTAGCAAAAATATCTAATTCGACTTCATCGACATATACGGAGAACCATCCAGGATTAAACGCTTCAACAATTACGTTGAAAAGTAATTCATCTTGGCTAACAATAGGATTTTCAAAGCTTTTTATGGATACGTTGGTTAACTCTTTCGTCGTTGCAAGAACAAATCCCATTATAAATCCAACTGACAAAATACAGCTTATGCTTATTAGCGTATATATGAATTTCTTAATGTAATTAACTCTTTGTTTTTGAATTTCTCTACTAGATTGCTTTCTAGGCAATAAGAAATGACCATTGCTTGTAGATAAATATGGGTGTTTTGAGCGACCTGATACATGTCTTGAATTTGGTGAACGGTACTGTGCTTCTTCATATTGGAAGCCATTCAATGGTGATTCTTCGTCATATTCATCTATATCACAGTAATACTTTTGATGTGGTTCAGGGTATGGAAATGGGAAAATGTCACCGTTTGCATGCTTATTATGAGATGTATTAGGTGGAGTATTGATGTCATTATTGTTGTTTGGAGCGATGGATTGTCCAGTGGACAAATATCTTTTATTCTTAAGATTGGGATTTCGTTTGCTCAGGAAATTTAAATTCAAAGATCTGTAGTGTGGAATTCTATGGTTGTGGTTGAGTAATGGAGTAGCGTCGTTATAATTGACATTGCTACTTGAGAGATTTTGATTGTTGTTAGTGGAATTGTTACAAGGAAAGCGGATGTTGTTGTCATAGTAAATCAATTCATCATCGAAGTCTTCAATATCAATATCATCAGGTATAATACTATATCTTCTTGGTTGCGATCCCTTTTTATCAAATAATTTGGAAGTCGTTGATCTTAATTTAGATGATGCGCTAGACGATTTAAAATTCTTCTTTGACGTTCCCTTACTGGTAATTGATGTATTCATCTTGGATCTATTGACCGCTCCGCCCTCTTCCTTGCAATTTTCATTAGAGTTTACGATATTCGACGCTGGGTTGTATCCAGTCAAAGTATTGTTTTGTGATGTGTTCGAGGGACCATTAATTCTATGAGACGAATAAAACTCTTCGTCAGCAGAATCATCATCAATTATATCTGTGTCATCAACTTCGTCATACGAATACCTATCTTCATTGTAGCCGTCATTGATACTTGTTGTTGTCGTATTAGGTTGTTGGTTATTCCCGCCAATGTGATTAGGCGATTTATCAGCGGTTGAAAGGCCTTGATTAGAGGCCGACTTAGTTGGTAATACGTATGGGCTTTCTGGAGAATGGCCAGATGATATTAAATTATTCCTACCTTGACTCGGATCAAAATGATGAAATCTATCTTCATTATTTTGAAGAATAGGTGGCAAATGTGGGATGGAATAAGTTGAGCCCGTTCTCTGTTGCTGTGGCCTGGACCTGAACAGGTCTGATTGCGTATCTGGTGGCGGTATCGAGTTATTTGTAGATCTTATCGTCGGTATTTTAGAAGAATGAACAGAATGTATAGATTCTGATGCTAGTGCATTACCTCCGTCTAAATTTTCTTCCAATATAGGTGGACTACTTAAGGTAGTGGAAATACATGTACCATTAACAATGCTGCCATTGACCGAAGCGTTATCACTTTGAATGGCTATCCGGTTATTTGGATTATGAGGTGCATTATTATCATAATCATTAGAGTTATTTTCATAAACAAATGTTTCATCACTATCAGAAGTATCAACGTCATCTACAGCACTAGCCAATTTAGCCGCAAAAAAATCGGTCCTCGTAGAATTTTGTTTGGCTATCCGCTTATTTTTATCCTTATTGGTCTTATTGGTAGCCAGTTTGTTAGTCTGTTCATTCGGATTCGCATTAGATAAGTTATTTAAATTGTTGGACGCATTCGAACCCACATTTCCTTGTATGGTGTGAGAACTAATGTCTGTCTCGCTCTCGTTAATCGAGGAAGAAACATTGCTTGGGAACGCCGTTGTCTTCGGGGAATTATTAATTATCTCAGATATTATTGTTGAATTTTTAGGGTGGGGTTCCTTTAAATTAATAATCTTCTGTTTAGCCTTTAAGGATTTATTCAAATTAGTTATTATATTCTTATTGAGCTTTGACGTGCCACCTGGAGGATTATTATTTTCAGACGGTAATCTTGAAATATTGGGAGCTTCGTTACCACTGCCACCGTGTTTACTATCCGTACCGGTTTTTTTCTTTGGAACCTTAAATCCACCCATCGGGTTAGTATTATTATCGCTACCGTAGCTAGGTGTGGGTGTAGGCTGAATCGACGTATTTTCGCTATTATTTCTTGAAGACTCTTTAACCATTAGCGTCTGGTCCTTCATTTCCCCAGTGTTTTCTGATGTTCCCCCTTGTTCTGGTGTCTGTTCATTAGTGTCTATTGTTAAATTCTTTATATTCTTAGACTGCCCTTTCTGCTGAAGAGCAGGTGTCATTTTGTTACTAGTTAAATAATTGTTATTGTTTTCGCTCCCAATATATTAGGCATATGTCGATGGTCTCTAATACTTTTAGTAATGCTTCGGTGACACCTGGTTGATATATTATATAAGTAAGAGTTCGCTATCGTTATCCAATGTTTACGATTCTTACTGTAATATAAAAATCCGAATGCTGGAATATAATCTATATATGCAGTATTTATATAAACCATAAAACAAAATATGCAAATTATAGACGACAATATACAATATAGAAGGATTATAAAGAAAATGTACGTAAGAATTAAAGATGAGAAGCATAACCCCACCGCTTGACCTATGGTTTTCTTAATTTGTTCAAGTCCTCTAATTTTTTTGTGCTTATCCTATTCCGCAAAGGGTCATTATTATTATTTTGATCCGTTGTAGTTTGATCACCGTGGTGGGATGTAGACGTATAGCTGTTAGTTCCGTTTAATCTTGAACCAAAACTCAAACTTCTCCTTAAACCAGACGAATCGGAGTTAGATCCACGATTCAAGTTGTTAGCAAACATTCTATCTTTTGATTTCTTGGTGGAACTCGAAGGTGGTGCAGTAGGTACCACGGAGTATTTCCTCTCTTTAAAGGCCACGCCGACCTCTTTTAAGTTCTTCTGGTGTTCTGGCTCAACCTTTACAAACCAGTCTAAGCCCTCATCGTATTCATACATACGGTAATCCGTACCATATGGTTTCAGTTCCAAACAATATAACGTATGAAGAGGAACATCTAGCTCGCCAATCGATGACTTGTCCAAGTTAAGAAAGTATGCCAACAAAATCCTCAAGACGACTCTATGTGAAACGATCAATAAATGATCAGTTGTTCTCTCGATTTCCGTAATGAGTGGTCTAAGTCTGGTTAAGACATCCAAGTAAGATTCACCACCAACCCCAGGGTATCTATAACTTATTTTATTGCGCAATCTTGATTGAAACTCGCTTGGGTATCTACTTTGAATTTCATTATACGTCATACCTTCAAATTTACCGCCTCCCAATTCGTTTAACATTCTCATCTCTTTAATAGAAAATAATTGTTCATCAAAGAATTGGCCTGTTTCTACAGCACGGTATAACATGGAAGTCCATACACAAAAATTTGGTTCTGATGGTATATTATCGACTCTAGTTGTTTTGTTCTTGTCTTTGTCGAAGATAGAATTATACCTCAATTCCAACCTTGTAGAAAATCTTTCCAACTGTTGTTTGCGAAATTCCTGTCTTTGGAAATTCATGAATCTCAGTAAAGTTTTTGCAAAGTTTTCTCCTCTCTTGGTCAAGTGCGAATCACCGCCAATTCTACCGGAAAGGTTATCAATGCTTTCTCCGTGTCTGGTAATCCAGATCTGTCTTTCGCATAGGTTGAAATTCAATAAAAAGTAAACAGTTTGGGATGCCAAAAATCCTTGAACATTGTAACTGACCACCTTCTTACCTACATCAATCATCTTAACATATTGGAAGCCAGGAACATCTTCTTCTGCTTCATCAATAGTTTCATATGCCTTTTCATAATTATGCAATCTACCAACGAAATCTTTTAATGCGACCTCAGGATCCATTGAGTGGTAGTCCGGACCAGATAACTTTAATCTAATATTTGATTCTATGATTGCTGGATCGGAACAAATACTCTCTAAAAACAAAACTTTTAATTCACCTTTTGATCTCTCTTTAATCTTTTTTAGGATTTTCATTCTTCTTTTCTTAGTAGAATTGGTGGCGTCAAATATACCAACGGAACCAGAACCATCAATAACGTAATTTAACAATTGGTCCAAAGTATCCATTGCCCATTTTTCACGGATTGCATTTGTACTCTTATTATCTGGACTGAAGAAATCCGCAGTGTGGGTGGCTGGTGTTGTCTTGGTAGAATGCGAAGGAGGTGTGTTGAGTTCATTGTTAGGTGTGTTGGTGTCAGGTAATGGATTAGTTTCAGGCCCTGCATTATTTTCCTTATCTTTTCTTCTGGTATTACCGACATTGAATACACGACAGTCATGCTGAAGCCAATTTAAATACCGAGTCAACTTATTCGTAATATATGACTTTCCTCTTGCAGGCAAACCAACCATGACAATCACCAATTTCGATCCAACATCAATCGACGCGATATGGCCATCGGGAGAAGTCTTCGAAGATGTTTGACCAGGAATATTCAATGTGTATGCTTTACGTGCTGGAGGTGGTGGTTTGGTTAATAATAAGTTTTTCAAATTCTCCAATGATGGTGTTTTCTCAAACAGTTTCTTCATATCTAACGGAACATCTTGTAATAGATCTGCTCTTTCCTGCTCATCGATCTTTAGTTTCTGAAATTCTTCTGCCTGGGTCTTACTAGCTTCTCGAGGTTTCTCGCTGCCCTTCTTTGATTGACCGATAGTCATAGGTGATATTGATTCAGACTTGTTATTTTCATGTGGATTTGGTGCCATTATATTCTTGTTCAGCGTGTTATTCAAATCTGTCAAGTTCAAATGAGATATATTCTTTGTTTTCAACATCGGCGACCCCTGCTTGGAGTCGTCCTTGTTGTCGTCGTCATCGTCCGTTTCATCGTAATCACTGGAATGGTCTCGGGTCGCCGGCGAAGCAATACCCGACACTATAGGCGTGTCAGTCAACGGTCTTTTATTGAATTCTGGTAATGGCGAATTTCCGTTGTTGTTATCCACGAGATGCGAGTCCAACGACTGTGAAGCCCCCATGTGCTCTCCAGGATACGAAGACAACTTCTTCAACGAATTCTTGCGAACAGGAGAAAAGTTGTACGACAGTGGCGACCGGATGTTCTCCTTTCTATGCAAATCTTGTCGATGGTTCCTCCGTTGTGTCGTCGATATCCCCTCGTGTGACTCGTTCGGATACAACTCGCTCGATCCGTAGTAAGTTTCATCTTCGTCACTAGATGAGTTAGAATTCAGTGTGAACATCTGGTTGCTGTTATTTTGGAACGTAGAAAATGATACTTTCTTTTCATTTCCTCTATCCTGATGATGATGTAGCATGGCGTTGGAAATTGAATTAGATTTCGGTCTCCCTCTACCCTGCTTTCTAGAAATCGATAAAGCGTTCGACTCATTAGCAGACATATTTGAAGGTGATGACATGTTAATATCGATTAACTTTAAGCTTTATCACTAATGTTTACTTCAAAAAGGTGGTCAATAGGGTTCCGTTAGTTATTCCAGAACATTGATGCCACAGTATTGCATATAATTCTCGGAGTATTGGGGGTCTTTGTGTCACTTTGTGTCACTTCGCTAGGGATTAATACACTCTAAACCGATGACATAGTCTGGGTAATTGCTACTGGAGGTATTTGTCAAGGCTAGCACTGAAGCCCATGGGAGACGTTAACTCGTCGTTTGTAGTAGATCGATTAGATGCGAGTAGCGAGGGATTACGAAATGTCCCACAGGAAATGGCCTCTCAGACCATGTAAGTGTAGTGTCGCCTAATCGCATCTACGCATCTACGCATGTCAATTCAGGGCAGAACGAGATCTAAATCGTTACAAAGGCTGTAGGTAAAGATGGTGAAGGAGACTGGATGGCATTTTTCAAAGACTTACATGTGGGTATCCCATAATGTCCATAAGTTCCTTACATCCTAAAGTTAATAGGTCGGCGATAATAGCAAACAATGCAACTTCACGCCCCCCCTAGAGATGTGTGGAAATGGCTGATAATGGAATGTAAAGGGAATCGAAAGGCAGATCTTGTAAGGTATTGTAAGTAAGAATAGAGGGGTCTACAATGTGTTCAGATTGTGTAATTTTTAGCAATAATTGCAAAAATGTGTATTTGCTATAAAGTTGATCATTTGTAGCACAAACAAATGTGTGGCATATGAATTGAACCATAGACTGAAGTGTGAAATATAGAGTACAGTATGAATAATGTGTTATTAGGTTCATGTTAATAACATATTATGTCTGTTGATGGGACCAAGTAAGTTGAAAACTTTATCGACATCTGCATGAGTACGAACGCGATGGGTTAGGATGGTTTTGGAGATACAACTGTAAATTATAACTGATGCTCAGCGGCCAACTTAAGCATCCTAGATAGTATTGTGTACTGGAAGGAACTGGATGGGCCTGAACATCTCTTGCCAATGGGGGTTATTTGCACCCAAGAAAACGAAAAATCATCCTGCACATAGATATGATCCGTATACTAGTCATTCACCTAGTTGCTGGTCGAAATGAAGAATTTCGGTATATTTGGGAAGAGGAGAACGTATTTGGACGTAGAGTTTGTATAGGAAACTACCAGACTATCAAAATTTAAATGGAGAATAAGATCAACAATGCCCTTGAGTAGAACCAAAATTCGCAGGTAAATGAACGAAAAAATTGGCGATGGGATGATTAAATATTACATTCTAGAGTAGCTATGTCTTTTTCATTTGGCTTCACTAACGATGATTTCAGTGACGACGATCTAGATGAGTCGGTCAAAATACAAGCCGGACCAGCTTTGAAGTCGGAGGAAAATCCCTTGGATAAATTATCAGAAATCGTGGACGAATCCTCATATCCGAAGATTCATACGTTGGAATCCATTTTGCATACATTGAAAGGCGTCAGATTAACTTTCGACAACTATACCACTCCTATTGGCCAAAATATCGTATATCGTCGTGAACTATTTGATGTCAAGCATCAAATAATGTGCGAGGACGATGACAACTCTACCAAGAACGGTGTTACCAATGACGTTCTAATTGGAGATAGTGATGTTGTAGATTTAAAGAAGAATGTTTACGAGGGGGGGTTCAAGAGCTGGGAATGCTCGTATGACATGGTGGACGAATTAGCAAGCATGATTAACAAAGGAAGTTTAAAGTACAAGAATCTTTTGGAGCTCGGATGTGGTACAGCATTACCTACTTGTTTTTTGTTGATGAAACGGTTCCAGCTACATGATAAAACGGGCGCACACTATATATTATCTGACTTCAATTACGACGTACTTAGACTCGTCACCGTGCCAAATCTCATCATCCATTGGGCATCGACCTTGGAGCCACTGAAGTTGCATGAATTAACCGTCGCTCAGTCGACCACCGGCGAGGAACTGGAAACAGATGCACCTTTATTGAACAATGACGAAGTATTGATAACAGAGTCATTGATCAGTGAGTTTATCCGTCAATTATCTGAGACCGGCATCGAGATTCAGTTTATATCTGGTTCGTGGGGCAGGCAATTCAATTCCCTCTTAAGCACGACCGCAATCGACCTTATCATAAGCTCGGAAACAATATACTCGCCAGACTCTTTACCAATTGTTGCTGAATCGTTAGTTGAAATCTTAATCCAATCAAATATTCCCAATTCTGCCTGTTTGATAGCTTCGAAGAATTTCTATTTCGGAGTTGGAGGCTCTGTTGTTGAATTTATCGATTACCTAAAGAACAAGAAATTAGACAGATTCGCCATAGATGTCAACGAAGTCCACGACTCCCAACTAAAGAGATCCTTGGTCACATTAACCTACCGTTAATCTTGGAGGTCTTAGCACCAGTATTATATCTCACGTGAATAGCTATACCAAACATTTAGTAATTCACCAATTTCATTATTGCTTTCCCTTATATTTTTAGAAATAAACACCATAATACAACCAACCCAATATCCCCAGAGCCGTCGCTCTTTGGTATTTGTAATGAACGAATGCAGTATAGCTTTGCTCTATATACATATCACATGTAAAAACACTATCAAAATAAAATGGACCTCTGCTACAAGAGCTAAGAGCACAAAAAAAATAAAAATTTGACTTATGGTATTCAAAATGTTCCTCTTATTTTGCCTCTTATATGGCAATTTTTCTCACAAGTTAGAACTTAATACGAGACAACTCCACCACATTTTTTAACTAATTAAAAAAGTCTAACGATGTAAGTGTCTTAAAATATGTCACACTCTAATTCTAATTGTCCTACATCTGTTCTTAGAACGGGTATTTCCTAAAAAACACTGACCAAAGTAAAATGAACCTTTACTACACCAGCTAAAAATACAAAAAATCGGATAACTTTTTACTAGTGAATGCACAACATAAAATTTTCATTTATTATATTTAATCACTCGAATTTTAAACCATCCTTCGTATAGTAATCTATTTCTTGTTTTATGTCTAACCTTTCAATTGTGGTCTGCATCATCTACATTTTCAAAAGAACAATATGTATATTGATTAATATGTCTATTAAAACTATTTAGTCTAATTTTGTCTTCTAAATAATCTTTACTATTTTTAGTTTTAAAATCATTTTGAATATTCTGTTCTGAGTTTACTTTAACATACTCTATAGCTTTAAAAATATTTGAATTTTCATCTAAAGTATTATCAGAGAAATAAAGAATAAAATCAGGTAATTTTCTTACCGGTAAATGTATAGCATAAAACTATCATTTCTGATATACTAAATAAATCATATAAAATAAAATTATGAAGCTAATAATTAGTTTAACTTCTAATCTTTTATTTATTCTTATATTTAGATCAACCTGTCATAAATCTGGACACACACGACCAAGTTTCACTTCTCACCAATAGACAATCGGTGAAATTGAAAAGTCAACCATTAAAAGTCTTTAACCACGATTTGTTTAACATATTTGTTTAACAAGATAATTTGAAATAAGTATGTATACTCCTCTCAGGGAATATTTCTGATACTGTTTTGTTTGTTTGCCAGGTTAAGGCCATGTTCCTAATGAAATTGTTCTCCCATAATGTGAGCAATTAATTATACCACTTATATAAAGACATCGACTATTGTCAAATCCAATTACGTCGCCAATATTCCACGCCGATTCTATCAACGAAAACAAATAAGAGAACATATAAACAATGTAAAAGGGCCAGAGTCTGTGGTTCTACACTCAGTTGTTTGTGGGAAGTAAAGCGCTGTATGAATCAATTGCGTTGTCTTCTTGATTACGTTTTTTTACCAACGGGCATCAGGCTTCGACATTCATTGATTGACTACGTTGATAACCGAATGCCATCATCATGGGCATTCAAATCGTTCTAGAGACAGGCATTTAGATAGGAAGCCCAAAAAAATCAGACCAGGTCGTCCGCGGTTCAAACAGCTCCAACCAATCAGAAGTTGGTTTTACGTTCTAACTGTTTGGTGTTTAGACTAGAAATAGAACACAAAAGCACATCAAATAACAGTATTAAATTTTCACCCAATATAATAGCTCTGAAGCATACAATTTACTAACCACAGCGCAGAAGTCATAATGTTTCGTCAATCTATTCAAAGGTTAGCTATTCGTAACCAATCTACTGTCGCCCAAAGTGCACCAAGAGCATTATCCAATGCTTACGTTGGGAAGTTAGACACCAGATGGGATACTTTACCAAAACAAGACCAAACTACGTTGATAGAAGAATTGAAGACCAGAATGGAATTACCATGGCAAGAATTGACTGCAGCAGAAAGGAAGGCTGCATACTACATTTCCTTCGGTGAATGGGGTCCAAGAAAGCCATTATACGGTCCAGGTGATAAATCTAGGGTTTTCTGGGGTGTCTTCGGTGGTTTAGCTGCTGGTGTTGGTTTATTCGCTTTAGTAAGACAGTTTGGTGCTCCAGCACCAGAAACTTTAAGCAGAGAATGGCAAGAAAAGTCCGACGAATACTTGAAGTCCAAGAATGCCAACCCATTCACTGGATACTCTCAAATCCAATAAGCATGTGTCAAGTTCTGCTGTTGTTGTATCGATTGACGAAGTGTTCGTGAAGGGCTTGCATTGTTAAAAAGAGCAAACCTTTGATTTTTTTATGATTTTTTATATTCTAGCATCACCAATTTCACACTTTTAAGTGAAGAAATTATTTAAGTTTACACTTGTTTTGTTTAGCTCAGAATTAAAATCTTTAATTGTGTTTTAATTATATATATGAGTGTTAGTTTTAATTACACGAAATTAAGTTACGCCGGCATTGTAATATAAAAATATCTATTAAGGGGAAATCCATAAATCATACACATAAATTCTATTCACTATCCCAAGTAATTCTAATCGTCATCACCAGGACCGAATTCTCCCTCGAAAATCGTGGCCCCGGCATTTCTTCTATTCTCTATGATCATACACTCATCGCTTTCCAAAATCATCTTTGCATTTGGCCTATCAAATGGATTTGGTTTAAGCATGTTGCTTACCAACTTGTCCAACCTGTCAGTATCCCCGGAAACCAAAAATTGCGGCGCCCAGGATGGTATGAGATGTTTGACATCGATTTTTCTGAACAACTGATGATGCTGGTGATGATTTTGTAGGTGTTGGTATTGTTGATGTTGTAAGTTACTGTGATACAACGACGAATCCGATGAGTTGTATGATGTTAGCGACGAAAAATGTTGGTGCTGCAAGAAATCGCTGATGTTGTCGCTGGATAGTTTCCCTGCATCAGATAAATCACCACTTCTTAACTTTCTCCACGGTGAGCCGTTATCTGGTAGAATAATATTTGCAGCAATTTCTAAAATAATTAATCCAACACTGAAAATATCAGCGAAAGGAGTATAAATTTTATCGTTAATTAATTCTGGGGCGATATAGTTCCTATCACCCTCAAGATCAAAATCTTTTTCTAGTATTGGCAATTTGGTGGCTAATCCAAAATCTCCAATTTTTAAGTAACCTTCAAATGTTATGAATATATTGGCAGGTTTTAAGTCAAGGTGCAAATAATTTTTCAGGTGAATGAACCTTAATCCGTTTAGGATTTCGATTAGGATTTTCCAGATTCTGAACTCGTCAAGCTTATAATTTTTATGTTCTTCCAAAAAATCAAACAATGTACCACCTTCGCAATATTCAGTCATGATATAGAAGTAGTTATTAAAGTCCCAAGCTTCTATGAAATATACCAAATTTTCTTTACCTTCGTCTTGCTCTTGCAAGTTAACCATCTGATTGTCTTTAACTGAAGTCAAAACCCTTAGAGCTTCGACTTCCCTCATTATTGCGTTTCGTTCTAATTTACCATATACGGGCTTTCTTGTTTTCTTGATCGCAAATTTTTGATCCAGGAATGAACATTCATAAGCAATTGAAAATTCTCCGGATCCTAAGTATTTAATATTCTTCATTCCAAACTTATTCATAAGATGATCGTCAATTTTTGATGGTTCTGAAATCTCATTACAAAGAGTTTGTTGTGATGAACTAATTGAATCTAGCATGTTAGGTGAAGATGACGACTTACCGATTTTCACGGTCGTATTATGAAGATGATATGTAGGCGTGGAAGGTTCATTACTCAATTGTTTGGATTTCTTTAAACCATCCAATTCTGTTTTCGCTACATTAGTACTTCCAGGATTGTTGTACGATATGGGACTGAAGTTTGCTGGTATTGAATGCGATTTCTTAACTGATTTGGTTGGTGTCTCAGGTATAATATCATCTAATGCCATGTCAAGGTCGAAATTATCTGTATTTAACTTAACATTCTTAGTAGTTGAACCTTTAGCTGATGAGATATTGAAGACACTCGAATTTGAATCATTATTTGTTAAATGTGTTGAAACATTTCTACCAATTTCTATAGATAATTCCAGATTATCATCGAATGTAGTTGTTTCGTCATGAGCCGATGAAACCACATTACTCAAATTCGAGGCTTTAAACTCCTTACTGTTCCCACTTCCAATTGGAGACGTATTATGATTAGTGTGGGTATCCAACGCAGCCATTGGATGCTTTTTAATTGGAGTTTCAGGGGGTAATTTCCTTGGGTTAGCATCATTTAAATTATGATTGACGGAATTCTTTTTCATTAAACCTGTTGATCTAAATGCCGTCTGCAAAGGCTTAACAAATTGGTATGAAGCCTTTTTTTGCAAAAGCTTTGAGCTACATTCATTTTCTTTGTCGTCGGTATACATCGAGTCTTTGCTCTGATCATAGTTTTTCAATTTTTTCCTATTCTTCAACGTATCATGTTCGTTGTCTTGGTAAATCTGTATTGCATTTGTATGACTATTAGCCGATGCTGACTTCGGAATCTTCTTGGTCTTGGAAGGACTATCGTCATCCAAGTCCATGATATCCAAGTTGTCCAAGTTGTAATATTCGAAACCTAAATTAGCGGCATAATTTGGAAGCAGATCACTTGCTGTGAATGGACTTTTGATGCTATTCGTCTTGCGTAACTTATTACCTGTTGGGAGTAGCTTTTTGGAACGCATTAACAGCTTATAAGATGATGATTGTGGTAATAGCTTGTTGGTTTCAAAAATCCCCAATGACGTATTCGGACGATTGGTTTCAATAGCTGGGTGTGATTCGTGTTTCAGTGGTTCAGTGTTGTTAAATTCTGAGCGAGCGATGGAGCGATTGGGTGATATTATAGCATCTTTATCGGCATTCTTAAACATTTTGAACCCTTTACCTCCTAATTTGGATGGGGAATATAAACTGGTTTTATTCATGGTAGTTGAAGGAGCTGATAAGGTGGATGGGGATTGTTCTATGTTGACCGTAAATGAGTTAGAATTGAAATATGAATTCAAGTTCAAGAATGAATTGGTGCAAGAATTAGGTAACGAATTTTGAATAGAATTCGAAATGGAATTTGATAACGACTCATTTTGACTCTGATGCTGATGCTGATGCTGATGCTGATTGTAGAAGGAATGTTTGGAAGTAAGGTATTTCTGCGAGCTAGGAGATGGGGACTGACTGACTAACTGATGTGGTCGCTTGAATTTGTTAAGCGGCGTCTTATTCTCCCGAGGACTGTTGTTATTAGAGGGATTGTGGGTATGAGATGGGCTTTGGTTGGGTTTATTAGCACCAGTACGCCTGGCGGAGTCGGCAGGACTATTACTAAAAGGGGCGCCTATTTCGTTCAAGTCACTAATATAATCCACATCGTCTTCCAAGATCTTGCTGCTGGTGGTGCCATACAAGTCGAGGGTTCTGTTGGTGGAGTCAATCGATAAGTTGAGGAACTTGGACGATCGTTTGATGGATGACTGTTGCGAGTTGGAGTTGGAGTTGGAGTTCGACACCGACGTTACGTCAGCATCCACGACAGAACTCTGGCGGGCGTCTCGACGGAAGAGCTTTTTGGGCTTGATTTCCTTCAAAGTGGGCGACTGGTACGGAAGCGAGCTGTCAAAGTGATTGGCGTCGTCGTGGGTGTCGTTGACGTCGCTCTCGAATGCCAGGCCGTCCTCATCGTCCTCTATGAAATCGCCAACGGTGTCCTTGTCGCCATAGTAGTCGTGCTTCACGTTGAAGGGCGGCGACTTGTTGATGGTCTTCTTGGACGCCGCCACCTCGTCCTTCATGTCGTCCAAAATCAACGAGTTGAACGACCGCGAAAAGTGGTGGTTTGTGAAGTGCTCCAACTGATTCGAGGCCGTGTTGTGGTAGTTGAAAGACCGCTTGGTCTGGTGTGTCTTGGCCATGTTCGTGGGAGTCAATAGGTCCTTAGTGGTCAGCTCGTGGTCCCCGTCGGTGCCTCCTCCCGCGCCCCGGCTGCTGGCAATTCCTCTGGCTTCTTCTTTCGTTTCTCTCTCCTGTTCCGACGTCTGTGTCGCCGTCACCAGCGACCTGTTCGAAGGTGTGGTATTAGCACCCGCTAGCATGGGCGGGCGCTGATAATTCATGATACTAGCAATCTAGGTGTGTGAGGGTCCGTCTACTGCTGACGGATGATGCAAATGTCTTTGTAATCGACTATGGTGGTCTGTCGAGTGTACTGGGGTCGGTCTAGCGATGTGTATATGTGGTTTGCTGTACAAGACGAGTAAACCCTCCAGGACCGTCATTCCAACAATAAACGCCCACTAACAAACGTAAACAAACAAGGGAGAAGCCAAAACAAGAAACGCGCTTCGCTTGAAACGTGAAACGGGACACGACCCCACGACACCCAAACACCATTCACATCCTACACCAATAAGCCCATACGTCATGGCGCTGGCGGCCCGGAAACGGCCGCCAGATGTCACCTGACACATCCGGTCCGTATCACAAAAAATCCGCTCGTGGTGTTTCCGCCGTGGCCATGTGGCCCACTTGTCGGGTTGCCCAACCACCCGACCGATATATCCGCACCCACCCCTATCTAATCTAGGCGATCTTATATTATCGATCTAATCTGCAAACCACCAACCTGTCAAATACCGGGTAACCTGTAAAGAGTCACAAGAAATGACCTAACATGTAAACGGCTTTTTTAGCCCGCAATGCCCGATGACAAATGAGAGAGATATTATTCGTCAATGATCATCAATAGGATTGTTAACTGTAAATTGGAAATACGAATTGGAAATACAAACTGGAAATAAAACGAGAAAGACGCTGCGGAAATATAATCAAATCGATCGTGACAAGACAGAAAGTAGTAGTTAAAAATTTTATTGATAATATATTTATTCCAATCGACGCGACGAGCCTTATGACAAGCATATAACCAATGACTAATTCGATGTTGCAGAAAACGACAACGAGTCTAACAGAAATGAACCGGAAGCGAGGTATGAGCGACGGCGGTAAAAACCGACGAGCCAGCGGCGAGAACGATGAGCCAGAGGGCAAGGCCACAAAGGAGAAAAAGAGCAGAGAGACAGAGACAGAGACAGAGACCGGTGGAGGTGAGAAGGCTGAGGTCGTCGCCAACGGCGACGACGGCCAGCAGTGCTCGAATTGCGGAACCACCAAGACACCGCTCTGGAGAAGAGCGCCCGATGGGACGCTAATATGTAATGCATGTGGTTTGTACCTCAGATCCAACAACAACCACCGCCCGGTGAACTTAAAGAGGCCGCCCAACACAACAGCGATTACGAAGACCGAACAGGGATCATGTAAGGGAGACGGGAGATGCAATGGGACCGGAGGGTCAGTAGCCTGTAAAGGTTGTCCAGCATACAATAACCGGGTGGTGATAAAGCGAGAGGAAACAAAAGAGGTGTCGAGCGATAGAGAGGGAGAGAACGGCGTGAAGACGCCAGACAATACGCAATCTCCGGGGGCGACGTATACGCCCGAAAACGACCCATTGGCCATTGCCTGCTTCAACTGTGGATCGACCATCACGCCATTGTGGAGAAGGGACGACGCCGGAAACACGATCTGTAATGCATGTGGGTTGTACTATAGGCTTCATGGGTCGCACAGACCCATCAAGATGAAGCGAAACACCATCAAGAGACGGAAGAGAAACATGACGCACTTCAAGAGGGATGACTCCGATGACGGGTTAATCTCGCGTCCGGCAAGCGAACCACCGTTACAGCGTCCTCAGCAGCAACAACACCAGCACCAGCACCAGCCTCCACAAAGCTTTCAGCACCATCATCAGCATCCCCAGGGCATGCCGGTGTTGGCCATTCAACCCAGTCATGTTTCATACTATCCTCCGTATAATGGAGGAAGGATACCGAACGGCCCAGGGCCGGTGCCCGGACCAGTGCCTCCAGAGTTTCACAACTATCCTCCACCACAAACCTACATGCCTGCACCACCAATGGTACCACCGTACGGGTACATGTATCAATATTCTCCCCAGCAACAACACCCTCCTTCACAAATGCAACACCAACATCCACCTCCACCCAACCACCGGTTGCAGCCTACACCAACTATGCATCAGAAGAACTACAATCCAAGTATAAAATTGCCGCTGATCAATATTCAGAATAAGCAGGCCTCAACCATGAGTCCAACCACAGAAACGAGACAGACGCTAAACATAAGACAGGCACCGGAGACGAAACGAAAACCAGTTCAAACCTTAGAGGCCAAACAAGCGCAGGAAATTAAGCCCATAGAAGCCAAACCCATAGAAGTCAAATCCGAACCTATAATCAAAAAAGAACAGATTAAAAAATCAGAAAATTGTTGCCCTAACTGCAAGAAGACTACGCCGGTTGCAATTGATTTCACGTCTTCTTACAAGTCAGCGTCTTCTATATCCTTAGATAGTACTGATGGTGCATCTATAAAACATACCTTGTCCAAACCAGAGGTTTCTAATAAAAAGGATAAATCTCCCGGTATGTCAATCGGCGGTCTATTAAATGATAGGTAAGACTATTTGTATATAATGATATAGAATTTAATGTATTCACGTTATATTGTGCAATATTGTTTTGTGTAAACGATTTGGCCTCATATCAACATTCACCTGAAAAATTGCAAAAACATGAATTTGGATTATTATAGTATTTATTAACTGCGATGTCAGATATAGACCATTCATTGAATAGAAAAGCAAAGGACATTATTGCTGGATTCGTTGGCGGGGCAACACAGGTATTGATTGGCCAGCCAGCAGATTTGGTCAAAATTCGATTGCAAACTTCGACCACACCAACCACATCGGCACAAGTGATCAAGAATGTCATCAGAAACGAAGGGTTGCTAGCATTCTACAAGGGGACCATGGCCCCTTTATTCGGTGTTGGTGCGTGTGTGTCATTGCAATTCTATGGTTTCCACGAATGTAAACGTCAACTTTTAAAACAGAGCAATTCAAATGAATTGAACTTGTGGCCCCAAACTTACATCGCAGGGGCTGTTGCAGGTATAGTGAACACACCAGTCACCTCTCCCGTGGAACAGTTGAGAATCTTGTCACAATCGAACACCAAGAGTGCTTCGACTTCGCTTTTGGCCACTGTCAAGAAGATGTACGCCGACAGAGGCTTTACCCACGGGATATACCGAGGCTTCACTATCACCCTATTGAGGGAAACACAGGCTTACGGCGTGTGGTTCTTGGCCTACGAATCATTGATTAGTTACATCCAATCGTCAAGGAACTACAAGTCTAGAAACGACATATCGACGGTCGAATTGTTAACGGCTGGTGCGTTGGCAGGTAACGCCCTCTGGTTGTCGTCATATCCAGTCGATGTCATTAAGTCCAACATTCAAAGTGACAAGTTTGGGCCCGAATCAAGGTTCAACGGCAGCATAGTCTTGGCCGCAAAACACATATTTAGGACCAACGGTTGGTTGGGCTTCTGGAAGGGATTGACTCCGTGTTTGCTTAGAGCTGTTCCGTGCTCTGCAGGAACATTTGCCAGTGTCGAACTAGCCTTAAGAGTCATGGGCTAGTTCATCCGCTACTCCGCCTGATGTCCAGAATACCAATTTTGCATCTAAAACTATACTGGTTGTTCCGTTTTCACGGTTCGAATCACCCACAACATTTCCTCCGGTAAAACCTACGTACCTCGAGACAAGTTGGTCTCCATATCTTAGGTTCTTCCAATACAAGTGGATACAAACATGTCTACCAGAACGACGATTATGTAATTATCCATAAATATACAGACCAAACCAACTTCCAGCAAGGACATACACTAAACCTCTAGACGCGCTACAGTATGCCTACCGTTATCTGACATCAATCTGTCGACAAATCCATTAAGCTACCTATCTACAGCTAAATGGGCCTTCAAAGCTAAACCCAGTATATTGGTGATTATATAATCAATTTGGGCCAATTAAAATCTTTGATTTTCTCGTTACCTAAAATAATTACGCAAAGCGATCACTAAATATATGAAGCTTGAAATTGTATAATTTAGTCTATTCATTACCATTATAGAGCCAAAGATGTTTAAACAAATGATACAAGTATCAGCGAGGGCTGGTGTCAAGCCACAGCAGTTCCGTTACTTTTCAGGTACTACTGTGTTCAATAAACCAGCCCTAACCACAGATTATTTAACCACTGGTGGTTCTACGCAATCGGTGTGGCCAAAGGGATTCAGACTCCCAAAGCCAAAGACTTGGGAAGAAAGTGGTGAAAGTGCATTGTCGAAGGCGACTAAATTCTTTTTCTTGAACGAAATTGCCAGAGGGATGTACGTTTGTTTGGAAATGTACTTCAGGGCCCCATATACCATTTATTACCCATTCGAAAAGGGGCCAATTTCACCAAGATTCAGAGGTGAGCACGCGTTAAGAAGATATCCTAGTGGTGAAGAGAGATGTATTGCCTGTAAGTTGTGTGAGGCCATTTGTCCTGCGCAGGCTATTACAATCGAAGCTGAAGAAAGAATGGATGGATCGAGAAGAACCGTGAAGTACGATATCGACATGACGAAATGTATCTATTGTGGTTACTGTCAAGACTCGTGTCCTGTTGATGCTATTGTTGAGTCTCCAAACGTCGAATACTCGACCGAAACCAGAGAAGAATTGTTGTACAATAAGGAAAAATTGTTAGAAAACGGTGACAAATGGGAACAAGAATTACAGTACTGTATTGATGCCGATGCACCATACCGTTAAATTTCTCCATTTCGATCTTTCACAATGTATTTTACAACTGAAACTTCGAACACGGAGTTCCTAGGCAGTCGCCGAACCCAATTTCCAATCCTCTGTCTTTCTTTGACTTGTCACTACATCATGATACAATTATTCAGAAGCCAAAGTATACTTTATACATTATTGCATTTATAAGTTATATAATATATACCATAATTATAATCAAATTAAAATTTTAACTGTCGTCGTTGTCCATGATTTGTGTAATATTCTTATGTAAAACACCTATTCGCGAAGTATTATGGCGATATTACTAATTGGTTCCGCTTTAAAGCACATTATAGATTAGAAGAATAGTTGGAGATACTGACTAGAAGCTTTTAGCAAAGGGGCCAAGCGTGTTTGTTGAACCAAATAAAACTTTGCAACTTGTACTGGCGAAATCCATCTTTTCACATCATTCCAAAGCATAGCATTTAACGAAACCTGAATCAGGTCTTTTTAACCCAAGTCTCTAGGGTTAACATGTCACATAATCCGTTTTTAATAGGTAATATGACCACGTCGATCGTTTCGACCGAAGACTTTGACCATACCAATACGTACCTGCCGACCCACAACCATACGAACTCGGAGAACTCCATAATGTCGTCCCCTAAAACTATCAACTCAAGTTTCGAGGAGAGCCCGAAATATGGGGTTATAAACTACAGTCCTAAGCATTCTCGCAAGCCTAGTTCTTTGACAATGAATAGGAATATAAACATGAAGAATTTGTCGTTGAACCTTGCACACTCAAATAACGATAATTCCATAGAGAAGCACACGATAGATAACCCCACATCAGAAAAGCACATCAACAATTCTGAGCCGGAAAATCTCGATGTGGGCGACATAATCAACAAACCACCTATAACTAGACGCAAAACGTTGACATTATCTTTACCGAATAATGCAGCGACAGAAGACTTATCACTTGTGACGCCAAATGTCACGGAAACACCGTCGATACCACCGTTAATGTCAACGTTTAAGAGTAACACAGAATCCGATCTTTTAAGTCGTGAACATGAGCGTAACAGATTTCGCTATGAAGCTACGCATATACGGACGTTGAATCCGTTTCTGAATTCGAGCTTACAGAGTCCTTTCATGAATGATAACTCATTTGTCCATGATTTCTCACAAGTCAGTATAAACAAAGATAAGCCAATTTATTCCAGGATACCCGAAGAGTTACAGGAACAGAGTCAACTAGACGCCTATTTAAATGGTCCGGTAAACGTGTTAAACAATTCTATATACCTATATTCTGACCCAAATCACGGTCCTACCAGAATAGACATAAACAACTTTGATTTAGTCATAAATGTGGCCAGAGAATGCAAAGATCTTTCATCAGATTTCGAAACCGACAACGGAAAAAAGGAATACTTGTACGTTCCATGGTCGCATACATCTTTAATTCTGAAGGAGCTACCACAGATAGCAAAGAAAATAAGCCAATTTGATGACAGCAATAAATCCAACAACAAGCGTAAAATCTTAGTTCATTGTCAATGTGGTGTGTCACGATCTGCGTGCGTGGTTGTTGCTTACTTCATGTATAAATTCAAAATTGGTGTTAATGAAGCTTATGAACTATTAAAATCAGGAACTGATAATATAAACGAACCTACAAATATTTTGATCAAAAATAAAGGTTACAATATTGATGCATGCGATAGAATATGTCCCAATATGAGTCTAATCTTCGAGTTAATGGAGTTTAGTGATGCTCTAAAGAATGAATAGGTCAATATATAGATGAATACAAACAATATTCAGTATACCGCAATTTTGTGTCACTTTTTTTAACTTTTTTTTTTGTATTATTCTTATTTTAGTGGTTTACCAGTATTACTTCAAGTACAAATATTAAAATACATAGATTATTTTGTAAAGCCTTGGTAAATAAGAGGCAGATTATTCGATTACGTTGAACAATCAACTAGTCAAAATGTCCTATAATAATAATAACAACAATAATAATAGGAATTATTATAATCGATATCCGAACTCATCAAAGAAATCCAATGTATTTGGAGGTTATAGTAGTAATATCAATACAGAAGGCAGTGATTATGATAATAGCAGTAGTATCTCATCCAGTAGTAGCTACAATGAAAAAAATAATGATCCAAATAGAGGGAACTATGGAGGCTATAGGCTGGATATGAATAGTTCCAATTCTTCAAAGTATGGGAGGTACGACAAATATAGAGGCGGCAGAAATAGTTATCGGGGTTCAAACTATTCCTATTATCATACAGGAAATTCAAATAACAGCAGTAACAGTTATAATTCGAGAAATTCTAACACATACAGCAAATGGGAACCTTCATATGATAGATACGATTCTTACGGAGAACGGTCTCAAAAACAACCAGTCAAGCCTAATAACACTACGAAATACGTGCCGCGTAATAATTCGTTTAGAAGAAACGACGAAAGCAAAGGTTATACTAAAGATAACCGATCAATTTCCAACCCTCAAAGTAGGCAACGTTCACCCGAACCAACAACAGAACTTCAAACGTCACACGATTTAGAAGACAATAAAAGCTTGAAGAAATGGGATCCTGAATCATTGTTCGAAGATAAACCTGAAACGCGGTTCGATGAGTTTGGAACGAACCCATTCAACCCTCAAGTAGAACAATCTCAAGCTCAACAAGTTGGGCCAGATGAATTAAAAGAAAATAAGATAGGTGAAACGGGACTAGAAAGAAAATCCACTGAAACGGACCTTAAAGAAAAATCTGATTCTGTAAATGATAGTATTCCACATCAAAATAATCCATCTACTGTGCAGCTTTCAGGGAAACCAGTAGAAGACAAGGACAAAAATGACACTCACACTGAGAACGCTGAACCAACACGCATTAACGCGAATGAAGGTACGGAAACAGTGAAATCTGGCACTGATGAACACAAAAAGAATGATATTACGAAAGAAGACATAATGGAAAGTAAGTCTAACAAGACAGAAAAATCGAATGAGGACCAATCGCGAAAAAATGAAGACTCTGGTTTGGTAAGGACTTCGTTTTCGGACTATCAGAAATTGTCTAAACACGGTAATAAAAAAAATGATTCTATTGCTCAAGAAGAGTCCCGAAAAGAGGATGAAATTGACGGACCAGAATCCCCAACGCAATCACAATTAGTGGCGAATTCTTCATATTTGTCACCCATTGCTGACACTGCATCTTTTGATGGGTCATTCTTGAATCATTTACCTCCCACAAATGATGAAAAAGAATTTCCTTCTCAGGAATTGGGTGACATACTTACTGAAGTAAAGGAAGAAATGAGCGACAATATGTCCGAAGCTGAAACAGTTGTCGCTAACTCACCTCCAAGAATAAACAAAGGTAGAAAACTAGTAAGAAAGAGAGATTATGACGAAGATCGGGAGAAGTTGATCAGAACTAGAAAGATTGTTGATAGTTCCGAAGATGAAGACGACAATAATGAAACAAATAAACATTCGGGCTTTCAAGAAACTAATGAAATTAATGACTCTAAGCAATCCTCAAGAGACATTGATAGCAAAAGACCCTACAAAATAAAGCGAGACTCTAGTGGAAGGTCCTTGCTTCAAAGAGCTTGTAAGAAAGGCAACTTTGATGATGTTAAGAGGTTAATTGATAGAGGTGCGAGCCCCAATGAGCGTGATTTCTGTGGGTTTACATGCTTACACGAGGCAGCTCTAGAAGGTCATATAGATATTGTGAGACTCCTAATCGAAAAAGGAGCTGATGTCAATAAACAAGCTTTAAAGGCAGGGGACTTGGAAACACCGTTGATTGATGCTGCAGAAAATAAACATTTTGAAACCGTTAAGATCTTACTTGAGAATGGAGCAGACCCCAGAATTTTCAATGTAGACGGTTTTACTGCATTAACTAAAATCTTTAATGAACATGACGATGAAGAAGGTTACGATGATATTATTAAATTGTTGGAAGAATATAATACAAAGTTCTTAGAATCAAAGGATATAAAATCAAATCACCAACATAAAGAAACGTTAAAGTTTACTGCATCCCCCTCTCCTTCTCGCATAATTGAAGATCCAAATGATAATTATTTCAGTGATTTATTGAAGAAGAAGAGCCACGCATCATCAATTTATAAATACGCGGCTGAAGGACTTAAAGAGTTTACTGCAAATTATTTCGTGGAAGGAGGTAGACTCGATTATAAGCCAGACATTTTGATTTTAGCAGCAAGGAATGGTCATACGGAATTAGTGGATATTATCTTGGGTTTGGCTTCCGGAAATTTTGATATTAACCAAGAAAATAATTGCAGTCTCACAGCATTAATAGCGTCTGTGGGTAGAGGTCATTATGAAGTTGTTCAGTTTTTGTTGACAAAAGGTGCAAATCCAAATAAAAGACGTAAACCTGATGGCTTAAATGCCTTGGAAATCGCAGAACGCGCTTCACATTTCGATGCAGAGGAAGTCAAACTTTTACAAGAATACATGAACAAGTCATATGATGATGAAGAAGATAACGACTCCAGTATTAATGATGAATCTATGGATGTGGATGATTCTTTTTCGTCGCAAAAAGAATCATCAAAACCTAAGAATATATCTGCTGATGAAACTATCAACAAAAAGAGAAAATACTCGCGACCAGTAGAAGAAGATTATCTTAGTGAAAAGAAATTCAAGAAATCGAAAAGTCGAGAACCTGAAAATAAGATGAAACTTCAACCGAGTAGTGTTTTCAGTAAAGAAAGAACTCCTGAGAATGATGAAATTAAGCGTTCCAAATCCAGAGAGCAGTCATTTTCACCTTCATCAGAAACTTCAAAAGATGATAAGAAGCCATATGTGAGAGTTAATAATACGACTAGTGATTCATCATCTCCATTTCCATTAACGAAAGCGCAAGAAGAAATAAAGGCTAAGAATGCTGAAGAAGCTAGAATTTGGCAAGAGAAAGTTGAAGCGAAGAAGAGGGCTAGAAGAGATATGTTTTTGAAATCCGAAAAAGAAAGAGAGCGAAAGAGAAGGGAAGATGAAGAGAAAAGAATTGAAGAAGAAAAGAGATTAGCAATTCTTCAAAAAGAAGAAAAGGAAAGATTAGCAAAATTAACGGAGCAAAAAACCAAGGAACTTCAAAGAAAAAGACAAATTATGGAAAAGCAGTTGACTGTTGAAAATTATCCAATAGGCCTCAGATTTACAAAATTTGGAATTATTCCAACTGATGAAGAAATTTTGGAATTCGCTCCGTTGTATACGTTTAAAATTGGTGATCAGATTTATGTAACTGATTTACAAGTTGCATTGCTAACAAGATCTGATGTGTCTTCTTTAACTAATGACATCAGTAAGCAATTAATGATAGAGGCTGATAAAAACCAGAAGTCAAAACTTTGGAATCTCTTCTTCTCGATGATAGGTATTGATAAATCCATCCCGAATTCAGATATAAGAAAACTAATGTGCGATGGGCATGCGAATTTTCAATACCTATTGATTCATTTCATACGACTTGAAGATGTCGCAAGGCTCATTGAAGATAAATTTCCAAAAACTTTCTCAACAATTTGGGATAAAAACAATATTTCCCATGTTGATTTAGATTCATTACAACTGTTCTTTGATTTATCAAAGAAATCATATGTTGAGTTAATTACGACAGATGAGTCTGATATTGTTGTGGATACCCAAAGTGTACGAAGTTTAAGTTTTATTCCTCCAAAGCTTAAAATCCGTAAGGATGCTTTGAAAAGTATTCATAATTCAAAGACTCCTTTATGGTAATTAAATAATATGTATATTAACTGTATAGTAATAGTAAGAATAATAATTATTGATCATTTTATCCAGTAGGTTTTGGCAGTTGGATTGATACGGTGCGCGCTATAAAATTTTTGATTTTATAAAACCTTCATTGCATAATTAGCAAAATTGTGCACGAAGTTCATGGAACCTTGAAATGGGTGATTATCGAAAGTATGTTAAGATCCAGAAGCTTGCGAATCGTTTGCAATTTTGTTTAGATAATAATTTTACTAATTAATATAGAATTACGAGGTCATCGCTATATGATTCAAAATCTGACTATGAATCCAACAATAATGATACAGAGAACCCCGTGGACTATATGCCGAATATAGAGTTTGAGTTTGTCGAAGTTGACAAACAAGATTATGAATCAGATGAATTCATGCATCTAAAACAGAAGTCATTGGATAACATAGAACTTGAAGAACAAGAGAAACAGGAAGATGAGTTCGAGTTTCCATTATTTGCTGCATCTTCGAATACAAGTCCTAACAAGAAGCTTATTGGAGCTGACGAAGTCATGGATGATAAACATTCTAGAGGCAGGACGAAAGATAGAGTAATGAAAGTCTCGTTAAGAGAAGCATCAGTAGAGGTGATTAAAAATGAAAGGCCAATCTCTTATTACTTCGCAACGTATAACGACGAGGTGAAATCTCAATTCATAGTTGCAGCAGTGACATCAGATGATATCTATAAACAAATTGAAGTAGTGTCACCTGTTCGAGACCCTTTACCATGGAAATGCATTGATTTAGAAAAATATAATTGTGCAATAGAAAAAGAACTACAAAAGAACAAGAAGAAAAGCAAAAGTCGCAATAGACCTGGGAAAAAGAAGAGAGAAAACATTATAGCATGTCGTGAAAGAAAATTTGAAAGAAAGAAAGTTGAAAAGGAAATTGTAAAGGAAAAGGAAGCTAAGATTAAGAAAAAAATGTTCCATAAAAGAGGTGGGAAAAGGCATAAAAAAACAGCTGGTAACACGGAAAGCAAACCGAAATATAGAACTGAATAGACCATTTATATACTAAGCTTTACATTAATATATTTAATAACATGTGAAATGTCAGTCATTCGCGACGATTTAATGATAAATAGAATAACATATTTTTAGGTTGCAATGGACGTCATCAAATAATGGTATCGATAACTAAAGGGAAGAATGAATTAGAAGATTTTGAAGCTTTCTTGGAACCTGATTTTCAACCTCTTCAGTTTGCGAATGATTTGTTATTAGCCACAAATGATAAGGACGGTTCCGAATTGGACGGACTAACTCCATTAAAGAAATTAAAATTTGATGTTGATGAATGTGACAGAAGAATGACCAACATAGCATCTACAGATCATGAATCATTAATATCTAACTTCTCACAAATCGAGAAAACTAGATCATTAGTTAACGAACAGATACATCCACTGGTTGAAAGAGTAAACAATTCCTTTGAAAGAATTAAATCTGGTGTTATTCAACCATACGAGGATGCCTTGAAAATGAATAATGCGTTGATAAGGATCCATCTGACGTTGGATTTGCTACGTGGTGCAGGCTACTTTATGTTCTTAGTTCAACAATTAGAAGAAATAGAAAAAGTTAATAATAAAGCAGAAAACGAATCGAATTCAAAAAAAGATCTAGTTAGATTGGCTAAACTCCTTGTACAGATTTCACAGTTGTATAAGGATGAAAAGAAATCAAATTACCTGAATGTTAAGAATTCTAATGCAAATGTATTGTCCATAAAATTAATTAGAGACTATGAAGCCATCCAAACGAACAAGAGGAATGCTCTTGTATATGAATGGGCTCAATCAATAACTAATGATTTCAGCCACCACATTTCATTTTCTGTTGATAATATTGAACTAAAAAATAAACTAATTGCATTGTATACTTTGAATGAAGACGAGTACCTCCAAACCATAGAAAAATACATAAACAAACATGTTCAAGTAAACCTAACTCAACTTTCAAGGTCGTTACAATCTCCAAGAAATTTTAATGCAATAATTAACGAAGTAAAGGATAACTCATCGAATTTTCTTGAAAAGTTAAGAAATATATTATCAAACTGTGATATTTCAAACATGCATAATAGTAACGAAAAATCTGGAAATCTATTAGATGAAACACTTTCGAAAGATCCCTCTAGTACATTATTTGACTTATACTGGCCCGTATTGTCGTACAAATTCAAAAAAAATATTGTAGCGACAATGGCAAGGGGTGGTCCAATCGCTAAAAATTTGAAAATATACAACGAAGGAATAAAAAATTCCATAAAGGAAAACTTTAAAGACAGCAAACAATGTGATTTATTAATCGATGCAATCGGTGTTATTGAAGGATCAAAATAGGCTGCCTACAATAAAAGTGAATAATTATAAATTTGTTCTTTCAAAGTATTTTTTTTTGTCTAACAAAGATGAAATATATAGAAATAACAATATATATTTATATATATATATATATATCGATTGTAAAAAAAGGTAATATGATAGTCTTCGGAATTATTGAGTGACCTTTGACTTTAATGAAGTTAAGAATTCTCTGTACCCAGGTTCATTCGCTGTTTTATCCTCTACTAAACAGCTTAATGCCCACATTCTTAAGGCCATCAAGTCACGTTGTTGAGAGATTTCGATTGGCTCGTTAGATGAACCACCTATAACAACGTAAATATTCTTCCAAGTAACCGAATCTTTTTGTTCTCTGATTTTTCCAATAATTTGACGCACTTTATAGTTGAACTCAGATTCTTCAAAGGAAAATTCAGGTAATTCAGTTTTCCCCGTAGGCACACTATATAAATTGTCAGTTCCAAATAAGTCGTAAACTAAACCTGGAACAACATCACCTGATACCCACAAGAATAATTCAGTACTATTATCAATCAAGTATAACCCGTAGTTTTCCCACGAAGCTTTTGTATCATTCAATGGTTCAGGCAACAAAATTTCCGTAGAGTTGATTGTCTCTTCTTCTCCGTTTTCCTCATTTACTTGAACAATTTGTTCCGGCAATCCGCAATCATCTCCCATGTTATGCAATGAATAAACAGTTGGGTAAATATACTTGATCAAATGTGGTACTGGTAATGAGCTCAACAAATTCAAAGCAGCCGCTCTATGGTCGGATGGTACTCTTTCTTGTCTTAACGCTAAATGTTTTGTCAAGGAAAATAACAATAATGGCAACATTCTCAAATTAGTAGACAATTGTAATGGTGAGGATCCTGATACATTACCAGCAACTAATTCCTTTTTGTACACATTTAAAACATCTACAATAGACTTAACTAAGTAATCCCTAGCATCCGGTAATGAACTTGAAAATGCCTTTTCAACAGCTCTATGTGTGAAATAATTAGTGATTGCTAACTGATCTGCCGAGGCAAATATATCGTCTAATTTGGTTGAAGTTGGAATTGCCAAGTTCATAACTCTAATTCTTCTTTCACCAAAACATGTGGAGTGTAAAATTGCTGCCTGGAAATAAACAACAGATTTATGAATAGTTTCTTCAATAGACATCTCAATACAATAACTTTGATCTCTTGGGAATGTTGGGAACGAACATAAATCAGAAGATCTATTAAAGAAGTTACCATAGAATGAACTCATTCTAATTCCTGTAGAACCTCTGACTCTTAATACGGCCTCCAAAGCTATATCCATTGATAAGTGTTCGCTAACTTCTCTGGATAATTTGGTAATGTCTTCAGCCTTAGCACACGACCAGGCTGGGTAGAAATGAGTTTGTCCCGCAGTGAATCTTGGTAAATTAGCTAATGATGCAACATCTTGATACTTAGCCGAAGTCAAAAACAAGTCAACTGTCACTTGTGCTGAATTACACTCAACTGCAAAACTCTTATAGAATTTATCTGCATTAGACAACAACATTTGAGATTCTTTTGGTTTACCAGAATGATTTGCTTCATCTCTTAAAGCCAATTTACCTTCACCAATATTTGGCAAAGTAGTAGCGAAACAAATCAATTTACCACCAATGTTAGAAATCATCTTATGACCGGCTCTCAAAGCAGGACCTAATGCAAATCTGTCATTAACTGTGCCTTCGAAATAAGTTGGGAAATCAATTAATAATTTCTCAATGGTAGGCCTATTCTCGTTTAAATTAATTAACAACCCATCTGGAGATGGTAAAAATGGTTCGTCGATATCGGAAACAATTAATAATTCAGTGCCATCTAATCCTTCGTTAAATTTAAAGTAATGTAAATTGGAATCAACCCCTATAAATGCAACTCTTGCAGTTTTATTGTCATTTGGAATACGATCTAAACTTTCTAAAATAGTTCTGGTGATAGTACTAGTCAACCCACTATTAACTGCGTCGATCGAAACATCAATGATAAAAGTATAAACAATTGGTTGTGGAGTTCTTGCCATGTATTCTTTTGGAGCGACAAATTCAACAACAGAGTGGTTCAATTCAACTCTCTCAAACTTATTCTTGGCAGTTCCCGTAAGCTCGTCGTAATCGAAGGCACTTGGGATATCATTTTGCAAGTTACAGAAGTTACATCTCCAACGTCTTCCTTGTTCAGTCAAAGTGACAAACGGATTGATATAACCACGACAACGACGACATCTACTGATGACTGTATCCGAAGTTACTGGGATCTTTTCTGAGTCGATGTGTAAAGTATTGTACGGTCTGACAACCAAGGCCAAGGGCAACTTGGATTTCTTCAAGAGTGAGTTATTCGCTGGTAATACGTTCAATGTTGATCTGAAATATTCAGAAGGTGCATTCGAGTCCTCAGAAGTAGGAACAACCTCTGAGTTCGCTGGCAATACTATTGGCGGTGGAGGCAATGACAAATCAGTAATTGATGGTGGTAACTCTCTCGATAAATCAGTGGTGTATAATTGATTCAATGGCAACGCCGCAATCCCACCAGTCATTCCTGGTTGTGAGTATTGGGGGTGTTGCGCAAACTGATTTCCAAAAGACTCTGCTCCTGGTGCTTGGTATGGTGCTTGAGGGTTGGCTTGTGCAGGTGGTGGTTGATATTGGCCCAGATATTGGCTAGCCATTGGTTGGCCTGCTACACTTCCACCGACATTCATGTTCTGGAATTGCTGATTGACTTGATCAACTCCATATGCTGGACTTCCTGCCCCATATCCTTGTTGTTGTTGTTGTTGTTGTTGTGGTTGACCTTGAGCTTGATGTGGTTGAAATTGTTGAAACTGCGGGTCAACGGCTGGAATTGCCGGTGTCGCAGCATACTGTGGTTGTGGGTATGCTCTTCTTTTACTCGACATGATTCTTTTCTGTTTATTGGTGTGTAGAATACTTAAAAACCTACTAACTGGTGTATTGACGATCTAAACAAATCGATTTTGTTCGTACGTGGTCAGAAACCCGGTCTGCGAATTACCCTAGTAACACTAGTTAAATATGGGTTTCTACGTATATTTGGGTCTACTGTATTATCAACTACATTAACTAATAAATGAACCCCCTGATGGATATTTAACAGGTTCTTACCATATGCTCCATTCCACAAGAGATACATGTCAGGATGACCGCTACGATTGAGTTTTTTTTTTCTTTTGAAACAAAATGCTTTCGGCCATATATCAAGGTGGCTTCTTTCTAGTCTTGAACCTACTTCACAGTACAGTAGATAACACGCCGTGCTTTGCAATTTAAATGTGGGTCCGATGCAATTACCGATATATTTCCTAGGAGTACCAGACTTCCTGCTGTATTTTGATCGATATAAGGCAATTATAGACGTTGTTTCGGAAGGTATTATGAATGGTTAATAGTCGTGTGAAACATAATCTATTATCTATAGATAAGAAAAAGGAGTCACTTTTGCCTTCATTTTCTTTTTTTCGATATTTAGTAATAATGAAGTTAAAAATGGTTCTATTAGCGACGGCTATTCAGTTGTCTGTCACGTCGGGGTTAGTTATCCCAGGTATCCAATCGGTGTTGGGACTCGACCAATTATCAAACCCCATTAAGTTTGGAGAACAAGTCGATGAACGGCAAGGAACATATACAGATGAAAAGGGAATTGCTCCGATTATCAACCAGGGGTTCAACAACAAGTTTATTCCGCATAAATATGTGATTGTATTAAAGGATAGTATTGATACACGGCAAATCGACCAACACAAGGAATGGGTCGAAATGGAGTACAAGCTCATGGTTTCCAATGCCGAGAGCAGCTTGAACAGTGCGTTGAAAGAGATGTTCAGATTCCGCCAAGACTCCACTGTCGACTTCTTCAATATCCACGATTTAGTCAACGGCTACTCGGGGTATTTCAGCGACGCCGTGATCGAGAAAATACAGCGTAATCCGATGGTGAAGTTCGTTGAACGCGATACTATTTTCCACACCAACGAGTTTGACGTACAAAAGGAAGTCCCATGGGGGTTGTCGAGAATCAGTCATCGTGAGCTGACACCTTCGCTCGAATACTTGTTTGACAACGAAGGCGGAAAGGGAGTCACGGCGTATGTTATCGATACGGGAATTAAGGTAGAGCACGAAGAGTTTGAGGGTAGGGCACAATGGGGTTCGGTTGTGCCATTGCCTAAGCTTAAGATCGACGGACACGGCCATGGGACCCACTGTGCGGGCATTATTGGCAGTAAGACGTATGGTATTGCCAAAAATGTAGACTTAGTTGCGGTTGGTGTGATGAACCTCTTGGGGTCAGGCACCACGTCTGACATCATCAAAGGCCTCGAATTTGTGGTCAATGACCACAAAGCTAATGTGAACGGCAAGAAGAAGGGATTCAAGGGTTCTACCGTCAATATGTCTATCGGCGGAGGCATCCTGAAGGCCCTAGACATCGCTGTCAATGCCGGAACCAAGGCTGGCTTACATATTGCCGTGGCGGCCGGTAACGATAACCAGGACGCATGCGAATACTCACCTGCCAGGGCGTCAGGCCCAATCACAGTTGGTGCAACCAACAACAAGGACTCCAAGGCCAGCTTCTCCAACTTCGGTAGATGCGTCGACTTGTTTGCCCCGGGTGAGGATATACTTTCTACGTTTACATGGAGCAAGACCGTTTCCATGTCGGGAACATCGATGGCTTCTCCACACATTGCCGGTCTTTTGTCTTACTACTTGTCTCTCCAGCCCGAAGTCACCTCTGGGTTCGCATCTCCCGTTGACCCTCTCGCGTTCAAAGCCAAGTTGCTCAAATACAGTACGAAGGGCGTCATCAACGGCTTGACCGACGGCTTGAGCCCTAACTTATTGGCGTACAACGGCGCGGGCGGTAACTTGACCGATTTCTGGAACCTCTGATCACCACTTCCAACATCTGCTCCCCTCAGCGTACGCTGTCCTGCTTCTGACACACCAGGTTACTCTGGTCACGTCGGCCGGGACGTCTTACCTACCTATATACGAATATATGAAAAAATAATCCCATCACGAATTCCATGGTTAACGAAAGTCGATCGTGTGACGATTGATGCCTTGAATGCATTCTTACGATGCACCTTGCCGTGTAAGGTTGTTCGATTTCCAAACACAGTTTATAGATGCGTCGATAATATGCCTGATGCTTTCCTATTAAACGATAGCATCTGCCGGTTATTAGGGATCGGTTATTATCTACTAAGGGAGCCATTTGCAATATACGCGACGAATCCGTGAATTCCGCGTCGCGCTATTTGGCCTAAGCGAATTCGTTCGTTATTGTACAGACTCCTTATTCCCCTACCACTCGAGCCTACAAGTAATTGATATTCGTGTAGTATTTTGTCAGGCGTACTTCGAGCCAATCTATACCAACTTACATTACACTCCTCAGTTGCACTAGTGGAAATGGAACTAGTGCTTACCTCGTCTATGTAAGGCGTACTGGACTCACATGCAAATAGCACTGACGGTGACGCCTGCAGCACCGTGACGATAAAACGCGACTTCAATATCAATTCTTGACCCCAGCATAACGAATTGTGCGTATTGTTCGCATTGTTCGTATTTCGAAGTATATATATGATAGATTTTCCATTTGATGAAAATTGCGACTTGAGGTTAGGGAAAGGTATAACTGTTTCTTTTCAATACCGGTCATAAATAAGGAATTGCGGTTCATCTTTTGGTTTTCAGGCTGTACTACGTGGTTTTGAGTTGTGACATTGGTGTACTGGCATAGTAGTAATATTGCATAACAATAATATTGACATCGCGAAGATTTAAGTATCCGTACACATAAGCAACCTGGTATTGATTCACATAGACGTGAAAACCTACTATTGTATTGAGATCCCGTATTACATTGGACGTGGATTTTTGATAGAACTGGTACAAAATAGTGGTAACATTCACTAGAGTGTCGAATAACAGAATTACAAGAATTACGAAATAATGCACCTGCAAAGAAGACATTCGAGTGGTAAAGAGTTCAACTCGGATATCGAGAAGTTGGTGACGACCGACGAAAACAAAAAGAACAAGCAAAACAAGGGGGAGGTAATATTGTTCTTGGTACCGGTCGTTATGATATTATTGATTTTCTGGGGTATGAGAAATGCAAGTGAATACAAACAGACCATGTCGACGACCGAACAATTCAAGATGGAGCAGTCCGAGTTGTTGCTGCGTCTCTACCACCAGAAGACGCAGCAGTTGGAGTCGGGGTACAAGTTCAACATGGGGTTCCAACCTAAAGGGCCTACCACTACAAGTGACGTGGGGTTGTTGGACTTGAGTTCGCTCAGTGAGTCCAGAACCGTTTCGGAAGAGATTTTGAAGTTGGACGACCACATCAAGCAGCTCAACAAACCCTCAGCCACGGCAGTGGTATCCAAAAATATCAACGTTGCGTTGGACTTGAAGGAAATGATGCTGATTTCGCCTGTGACGGTCTTGCTAGACGACGTATCGTCGTTGACGCCCGAAAAGACCAAGTTCCTTGAGATCTTGTTCAAGTCGCTCACCATCAACCCGGAGCCTAAGCTTGTTAACTTGTCCAAACACCCACACCACACCGAAATAGTTGAATACCTACAAAAGTACGCCGGACATCAATACGGAACCCCCGAAAATGAAGGATCTGACAACGACGACGAAGAGACTGTTACAATCAGCGACATTCCACGGTTGTTTGTTGGGGGATTGCCAATCGGCAGATTTAACGATGTCATTAACAAATATGACAGCAATGAGTTAATTTCTCATTTAAAAGAAACTGGTAAAGGATTAATCAGTGTTAATTAATTCCTTAGTCTCTATTGGAAATTATGTATAATAGAATTATATATTGCTATGCTACAGGCTAGTATGGTTTTGTAAAAGTAGGTCATACTCAAGTACAATTTAATGAATCAAGCTATTTAATAATGAACTTTATATCTTCTGAAATCCCGTTGTGCCATAAATAGTATAAGTTGAACCGTAGTTCATTCGAAACTATGTATGCTTCAATATTCGTAAAGTCGCAAAAAGTATTCAACTTATGAACCAACATCAATCTTCAATTTAGAAGATTATAGTCCACCACAAACTATGTGTGGAATACTATGCCGTGTGAGTTTAAATTCTGATATAAGCCATCCAGCTATATTGACACCCCTAACCACCGAGGATGAATGTACTAAATGGGAAAGTGATGATCTGCAAATCATTTTGAAAAGTTTTATTGATGTTGATTTGCAAAACGATTTAAAATTAAATGCCACTGACCAAAACAAACTAGCTAATCTTGATGAGTTACGAAACCTAAATTCTCAGCTCGTCAACTTGAATAACGTCATTAAGAAAAGTGACGAAACAGAAACTGCCAAATCAAATATACAAGCAAAGATCGATGCGATCATAGGAGCAGAGTTACAGGAAGAACACTGCACAGCTAAAGACAATTTCGAATCGTTAATTACTAGAATATCAAGTAGAGGACCAGATCACTTACTGTATTTACAATTCTGGGAGTCGGGCAAAAGCTTCCAGTTCTTCTCATCAATATTATCATTAAGACAACCATTTTTCCGTCAACCCATTCAAGGTCATGATTTAATACTACAATTCAATGGAGAACTATATAATCAAGAATGTTTAAATTCAAACGACACTGAGTTTATCATGAATCGTCTAACCAGCAACATAGATACACTCAGTAGAGCCAATGGAATATTGAAAACAATCACAGAACTAAACGGCGAATTTGCATTTACTATATACGATAGGCTTGAATCAAAGTTGTACTTCGGGAGAGATTACATTGGAAGAAGATCGTTACTCTATCATATTGATGATCTCAACTCTACAGACGATCAGTATGATCCCGGAATCATTATCAGTTCATTACCGCCTGGCCAAGAATGTGACTTCAAAGAATGTAAGAGCAACGAAATCAAGATATTCAACTTTAAGGGTTTGAATTTAAATACTGTTTGTTATGAGTCACTTTGGGAAAAGTTCGATTCGCCTAACAAGTTATATTTCAATGCTCTTGCTAACATGTTTGATTTCAATCAACCGCTAGGTGAAAAATTAGACAAACTTTTTGTGAACTTAAATGATGCTTGTTATTTAAGGCAGTCCACAATTCAACCTTTACACCCAGATATAAACGAAGCAAATATAGGCATGTTATTTTCAGGTGGATTAGATTGCACTGTTTTGGCAGCCTTAATAAGCAAAAATTTGCAAGAAACAACAAATTCTAAAATTGATTTGATCACGGTGGGATTCGATAACCCCAGAACAAACTTGAAAGCTTCTGAATCGCCTGACAGACAACTTAGTAAGAAATCGTGGTTCCACTTGTGCAAATTGTTTAATAATGATAAATTTTCCATAAGATTAATTGAAATTAATGTGGATTATAGGGAATGGTTGATTAATAAAAAACGAGTACAAAAATTGATGTACCCGTCAAAAACAGAAATGGATTTATCAATAGCTATTGCGTTTTATTTTGCAAGTAAGTGTGAAAATGGTGTAAGATTAGTTTTGAATGACCTGAATGTAACATGGGATGAATTCCAGCTAAACGAGTCTAGGTACTTAGAAGTTCAAGACGATTATAAGTCTTATGCGAAAGTCTTATTTTCCGGTTTGGGTGCAGATGAATTGTTTGCTGGCTATTCAAGACACGAATCGATTTTCAATTCATTAATCTTACCAGATGAGCCAAATTATGAAGAACAGTTGCATGCAAAATATAAGGAATTGTCCGATTCCTTAATATACGATATCAAAATCATACATGAAAGAAATTTAGGACGGGACGATAGAGTAATTTCCTCCTGGGGTAAGGAATTACGGTATCCATATCTTGATGAAAAATTAATTAACTTCGTTGTCAACGAAGTTGAACCCAACTTAAAGCTACACTTTGAATGGAAGTTGGTCAAGACAAAGAAAAAAGGTGAAAAGTTGATGATGAAACCTATTAGAAAGTGGCTTTTAAGAAAATTGGCGGAATACTTGAAGTTGTATTGGGTGAAAAGCGAATTGAAGAGGGCAATACAATTTGGAGCGAAAAGTGCAAAAATGGAGATTGGTCAAAACAAGGTCAAAGGTACAGATAGTTTATAGATATGCATTAATCGATAAATAATAGATAATATAATAGATAGTGACTAGCATGAAACCTCTTATAAGAACTTAATTACTTTTTAAATCGTTAACCCACTTAGGTTCAATTACTAAACATTCACATTCTGTCAACAAATTCTCGGATCTTTCAACTTCTAAATCATCGTCTAAATCAATCTTGTAGACAGATCCTTTAGCAACACATTTTCTTCCAATTTTGCGTACGATTTCACATTTAATCAAAACGTATGTGTTTACAAAGCATGGTTGTCTGTAGTTGATGTTCAAGTTCGCCGTCACCCCAGACCTTGAGCTGGTATTTTGAAATGCTAATCTGCAGGTTAATTCATCTAATATTGTTGCTAATAACCCACCATGTATTATCTTTTGATGCCCAGACAATTTTTGGCCCAAATGAAAGAATGTGTAAGATCTGTTGTTATCTTCACGGTTTAACTTCTCAATATTCTCACTAGACGCAAGGTATTTATTGTCGACTATGTACATCGAATCCCCTCTATAGTTTATTTTGTCCTTTCCAATAAGTGTTTCCCCGGTGAGCACAGGCCAAATGTTCTCTTGTATTATAGGCTGATTATTTACTCTAACATGTGTCTCATATTTTTCTAAGTAGTTTAGGTATACACGGTGATTGGTCAACTCCTGTTCGGTTTCCGAAAACAAATCTCTAGTCATGGTCGTAGTATAATTATGTTGATTGGTGAAAAAATTAAAAAATTGAAGCTAAATATATTAATTCTGATTGAGTAATATGACGCTCGGTTAGATTTACAAAAAATTTGCAACTGAAAAATGTATCACCTTATTTACTAAGTGTGATATTGTAATACTATTAGGTCATCGATAATTCAAATGTACTGAAAACACCGATGATTTTTAACTAAGACTTTACAAAAGACACACATAATATCGAAAACTAAGAAAGATTGTTCATCCAAGAACAGATTTAAAAACGTTTTTAAAAGTCAGCCTCGCATTTCTATCAATAACATTACCATGGCACATTACAATCAGTTCAAAATCCCAAGCGTAGATGGTTCTCAACCCATTTTGAGATTCAAGATTAGCAGAATTGGTTAAACGGCCTTGTATCCAATTACCAACCTTACTATACGGCTGGAGATATCTGGTGAAGAATGACATACCGTAATGAGGCAAGAAATTGCTTGCATATCCGGTAAGTATAGAATATTGTTCCAATGTAGCTTCGCCAGATGTTGACCCTGGAATACCTAAGTTTATTAAAATATCAGCCTCTAACATTATTTTGGAGTTTTTGTCAAACATTACGATTTCCTTGTTCAATGAATTCAGCAAATAGACAAACTCAAAGTTATTCAAAATCGCCGGACTCAGTATATGAACATTTTCTGACAATACACGGGTGTCAATCAATTCGTTACCGACCGCTTTTGTAAAACGGTAGTCAATGGGACACTCTACCCCTAAATCAACTGCCTCCAGGGCTATGATTTTCATGTTCGGGTGTTTAGCTTTAAACGATTTCGCTGCCAAATTATGTTCATTATTTGGAATTACAAGATAAGCTATGTTGAATAACCCACTTTTGCTTCCTGTCAATAAGTGCAATGCTTTAATAACTTCGTCACCGTAAGGAATAGGTGACCACACAACAATTTCACCGTCATAATTAAATAAGGTCATTCTTGCACCAAAGTTGAACATACTCACACAACTGAACCCACATGATGTGATAACTACATTATCTGTCAATTGACGTGAAACTGTCCGCAAAGGTTCAGGATATCCCATTTTTATTTCAATGCTATAATGAAGGATCGTAATTTTCTAAGTCGCAGAATGATTGCTAAAAGCTTAAGTATTAGACCGATCGGTAATCACAAAACCTGGAATATCTAACATCCACTTGATATAAAAAGACTTGAACTAATAACTTGTATTATTTCTATTACATTAAAGAAATTGAATCGTACAGAGTCTGTATATGTGTAGAGCGAAGAACCACAATAAAGACTTACTTGAAAAGCAGAAAAATTGAATATCTCTTGGTGTTGTCGTGAATTCAATGTGTAATTCTAAATAACTTCCATGTCCTAGTTCAAAGAATACAGATGAACAAATGGCTACTCTATTTTAAAGCAGTGCTAAATACGTTCTTGAATACACCCTTGGCATCGTTTTCAATAATGTTGCCATGGCACATCACAATTTTTTCAAAGTCCCACGAATTGTAAATAGCTCTTAACCCCTTTTGAGAATCGGGGCTAGAAGAATTCATCACCCTATTGGTTAGCCAATTTCCTACCTTGCTATGGGGTTGAAAGTATCTTGTTAAAAATGACTTGCCCAGATGAGGTTTGAAGCTCTCAGGATAGCCTGTGCAGGTGGAAAACTGCTCCAATGTGGTCTTACCGGTAGTTGTTCCAGGGACCCCTAAATTAAAGAGTAGGTCAGCTTCAAAAAGGATTTTAGAGTTTTTGTCAAACATTACCAACTCTTTGTTAGTATGCGACGGCAAATATACAAACTCGAAGTTGTTCAAAATAACTGAATCCTTTATCCCTATATGTTCCGATAATATACCTTTATCAATCAATTGATTCCCTATCTTTGAATTAATAGTGTAGTCAATTGGGCAATCTTTGCCCAAATCGACGGTTTCCATTGCAATGATTTTCATGCTAGGGTACTTCGATTTAAATGATCTGGCTGCCATTGTATGTTCTTTATCTGGTATAACCAAATGTGAAATATTAAACACGCCATCATTTTTTCCAGTTAATAATTCCAATGCCTTGATAACCTCATCGCCATACGGAATTGCTGACCAAACAACAATACTATTATCATAATTAAACAACACCATTCTGGCCCCAAAATTGAGTGTATTTGCTCTGGTAAAACCACACGACGCAATCACAATATCATTAGTCAATTTCCGAGAAATCGCTTTAAGAGTCTTCGGATATCCCATTATTTGAAGTTAATTAAGTAGAATATTTTAGACTAAATGGTGTAAGTTATTATGTTAATTTTTGGGCGCACTTTCTTATCGACCTTATAGTCATTTTTGGAAATTTTATTACTAATCTATATGCGATAAATTTATTTATAGAAGATCTAGAAGATCAACATTATTGGTATTTCTAGGTTTCTTATTAGTAATTGTATTATTATTTTTATCAGTATTGGTGGGTGTCAATACCATCGATGAATTAAATCCGGGTGGATAATTTGTAGTTGGTTGTGTAGTTGGCTGTTTGATGTTCTTGCCTTGTTGAGGTGAGGTGAATCTGGACTTTTCAACTTCGGTATTCCAATTAATAGACGATACATTTGGAATCGCTTCCGCATTTTGAAATTCATCGAATTCATCATCGTCCTCATCGTCTTTTACTGGCTGATTAAATGTTCCGTGTAAGGTATTTAATAGTGCTGTATTATTTGTGTTCGTGTTGTTGTTCACCGCACCAAACGAAAAGGGTTTTTTAGGAACAGTCTTTTGCTTAGGTTTGAGTGCAAGTGGTGCTGCGGTCTTTGGCTTTGAAAATGAATTAGTAGCTGAAGGCTTTTCTTCTGCAGATTTCCTCGTTGGTTGCATGATGCTCTTAGTTTGGGGTGCTCTTATGATTTGATCCTTATCGCCTTCGTTTATCCTCTGGGTATTAATTAATGATTCAAAATTACTAGCAGGAGTTTCAACTGAGGCGTTCCTTGTTTTAGTTGGTAGTGAGTTTATCTTACTCTCGATTAGCTTAGTTTGTATCCGGTGGACCATCTTCATGTATGCCTTAAACTCGGCTTGGCTACAATCATTGCAACCGAATGCCAATTTGAAGCATTGTGGTAATACAGATTCAATCATCGAGTCTAAATCCAATGATAAATGTTCGCTATCACACAACTTCATGAAAAACTTCAAGACACCATCTATAATCTTCTTATTACGGCTCTTCAAATTTTGTAAAATTGGTAATAATTGCTCGCATACAATCACTTTATCTATAATTTTCTTGTCAATTAACATTCCAAATGTCTCTACGGTGGCCAATTTAGTTGATAGAATTGTTGTGGTTTTGAATACCTGACAGATTAAAGGAAATAAGGTATTTTTGATATATGGAAAATCCAACTTATCGATGAATGTATTCAATTGGTGAAGGAACAGTTCCTGTAACTTGATTTGTTCTTGCTGTTGACTTGTCTCCGTAGCGGATGACGTCAAGAAGAGAGAAAGTGAATGTTTTATTAACGCAGATAGTTGCTTCTCGTTTAACTTAGCTACTAAAATAGGAAAATTTTCCACGATATTTAAACGTATCTTCACCGACGCATTAATAAGTTTATTAAGGGTATCCTTTTGACTAGATTTTTTAACTTTGGATTCATCCTTCAATAGGTGTTCATAGATTCTATCTTGAAATGTAAGACTGGAAAGCTTTGAACCAATAAGTAGTGTTATTCTGACCGCATGCGAGATAGCTTCATCTGTATCAGCATCAATTTGTTTGGAATTCAATACATTTAATTCACTCACAATCAAATCAATCATCAATGGTAATAACTTCAGCGTTTTGAATCCTGCTGGAAATTGCTCCAATAAAGATTTATTGGTTGTTCTATCCGTTTCTGAAAGTCCTCTCATAAAAACTAGTTTTTCTTCTGTTGATTTTGTTGAGAATTCATCAATAAACCACATAGCTTTAATCATACTACCACTGAAAAAATCCAAATTTATAAATTGATCAATTGTCAATCTATCATGCGGGTATCTAGCTAATATCTGTGGAAAAACATGGTATAATTTATCAGGGACATTCTTCAATAAATACTTTAATTCATTTGGTCTATGATTATAGAATTTATTCTCAAACTTTCTAAATTCTGTTTTATAGTCCGCAATGCTGTTTGAATCGAAGCAGTTAATTAACGACTCGGAATTGTTATAAATAAAAAATATTATACACCCCAAAGACCAAATATCATTTGCAGGATCTAGCTTCAGTTGACTGTCAATAATTAACTCAGGTGCTGTGAAACTCAAGTTTAAATTGGCAAATGGCACCACCGATGAATTATTCATGATATAGAAATTATCCCTCTTCAGCGGCGATATCTCGTTCAAGTTTTGAAGAAACCGAAACCCTGACAACTTCCAATCGCCCTGACTATTTATGAAAATCGAAGATGGTTGTAAATTAAGATGAATAATCTGGCAATAATTGTGGAGAAATTGCAATCCCTTTGTCATCTGCAAAAGCCCTTTCTGTATACTCAACTCATCTAACTCCTTTGATATATTTACAGTCAACAAATTATCTGTTACCAGTTCCGAGACAAATAAGAATTTCAGCTTGGTTTCTTCCAAGACTTCAAAAATCGTCAAGACCTGTGGGTGTTTCAATTTGGCCAATTGACTAATTTCAAATTTAAGAAGTTCATAGCATTCGCTAATTATTAGCTTTGGGTTTTTGGTATTTGAACCGGATTGACATATCTTATTTACCTGTGCTTCAAATTTTGATTTATCAAATATAAATACAGACACCGCTTGCCCCGATGTTTTATGTTTTGCGGGATAAATATACCATGGCTCAGACACGAAAGAAGGGTTCTCCAGAACATTATATACTGCTCTGATCCCCGTCTTAAATATGGACTTGAACATAGCTAGTGTTACTCTTGAATCTGTAGCTTGGCTGATATATAGGCAATTTGTTTTAGCTCGATAATAACCTGCAAATTATTAATTTTCAGCACCTCACTGTTTATGTTAAAAATCTAATTCCCAAATTATATGAAATCCATTTACTATACTTTCATACTCTATATTTACAATTTGAAGAGACAATATGGAACTTTTAGAAGAGAATTACAAGCATTCGGCTGAAAGACTAGATAGACCATCACAATATTTGATTAAGAAAGCTGTTCGCAGACAAAATTTTGAGAACTTAAATAGAGCATTGCACCTGAAAACCGTTTACGTAGGTAATTTATCACATTTTACCAGTGAAGAACAAATACATGAATTGTTCCTGAAATGTGGTACAATTGATAGAATTATAATGGGATTGGATAGAAATAAATTGACTCCTTGTGGCTTTTGCTTCGTGATATATAAAAAAGAAGAAGGATCGTTAAACGCAATGAAATTTCTTAAGGGTACTAATTTAGACAGTCAGAGTTTAGAAATTGATTTAGATCCAGGTTTCCGTGAAGGCAGACAATTTGGTAGAGGTGTTTATGGTGGGCAAGCTAACCAAGAGGACAAACAAGATAACGAATTTCCCAGAAAAAGGTTTGAACACAGAGGTGGCTTTAGGGGAAGAGGAAGGGGAAGAGGTGGCTTCAGAGGAAGAGGTGGATTTAGAGGTGGAAGAGGACGTGGAGGATATAAAAATCATAGTTCAGTGAACCGACAGCAAGACTCATCGGTTTATGTTCCATCAAGTGACCCTTCATTCAACGCACCAACGACCTTTAATCCGATAGCCGATATGAGTAGCAATGAGAATCAGGAACAGTGGTAAATCTTTCCTTAGAATAGTCTTAGCTGGTATATATTAATAGAAATCCATCAAAAAATTTCACGCATGGTAAGCATATATTAACCGTCTAAACTCTAAAAAATAAATAAAAGTATCTAAGATCCGAGACATTTAAGATATTCGCCTGATGTGAAAGATCTGAGTCACACCAATTTTCGTGGTAGCATCGTTGAGTAATGACCGGTCTGCTTGCACAATTCGGTAAGTTGGGAGACATTCTATATTACAAATCGGTGTACAATTGATTAATGTCAATATTTGATTCGTTTTTCAAGTTTAAAAAAACAAACTTATGCCAGAATGTAGGGTTCAAATGAGAATCAATTGGCCATTCACCATTTGGGTCATAAACATCTCTGGCGGAATGTTCGAATTTCTTACCTGGTTCATTACCATTTGTAAAAGAATTTGATGAATATAAAGTTTGGAACTGATCGCAGTGAGTATGACCAAAAAATATTTGCAATTGTATAATCTTTCAACAATTTTGGCAAATACTTTAGATTGAAGTGTTCGTGTGTCAGCATCACTCGAAGGAGCATGAGCTAAAATTGAAACACAACTGGTTATTGGCTTTACCTTCTATTAATTCCTTGATAATAATTTGCGGTTGACCAAAAATATCAGGGTTTTGTAGCAAACTCGCGTACGACCATATTTTTTTTTTTTAGTAACAGCTAAATTTAACCAAACTATGCATCAGGTAAAACATAATTTATTTAGCGTCTAATTGAACCTGTAAAATTAGTTCAAACTCAGGTCCTATTTATATTCAGAGAAATAGACCTGTTGTGTAATAATGTATACGGCACCAGTCCATAGAGCCAGCCGATATCTTCTGGTAAGGCGACCCAACGTTATATTATTGATGGACGTCTGTCTTCCTATCGATAATACTAGGATAAACTATCGGAATACATAATGCTTATTTTGTACAAAATTGGTAAATTTTGCAGCCCCATTAATTTTTTCACTTAACATATTCCAACAATGTATTTAACATATCCCCTTAATCCCAATATCCGTCATTCCTGTCATGTTCCGTAAGTCTGTAAATTTGACTTTGTTCAATCACTTTGTTAACATATCTGCCAGGGAAACCAAACTATGCTGAACATTCCACAAAATATTAATACCGGCTCGATGTCTTCGTCTTCGTCTTCGTCATCTTATTTTTTTCCCATCTGATGTTCAGGTCACAATTAAGTTGCCTGGATTTGATGTCCCCATCGGATCCAGACTTTGAGATATCTGATTCTGAAGATTATGCTGGTATATCGACTCGTCCTGCTGTTGCTATTGAACAACTTGACATCGATCCTGCTGTGCCTTCTTCTTTTGCTGTGTCTTCTCGTTCTTCTTGGTCTATGGATGTGCGCGCTCCCTCGTCATTTGACATGAAACCAGGGCCACGTCTACGTATAGAATATACCGATTCTGACGAAGATTTATTTTCAGTCGAAGAAGCAGCCAATCCTAATGATGAAGACCAAGTCGATCACCCAATGCAAGTCGTAAGGCTATTACCATGTGTGAAAAAAAGACTGCGTAAAAGATCGGAATTATCGTCTGGCGATGAAACCAAATCTTTAAGATAAAGTATGAAGTGCAAGATTATTATACTACTGATACAGATCCGTCTCTAGTGGTTAAAGGGACTGCATATGTCATGACACATACTTATGTAACGAGTACCAAAATGGATGGAGTACGAATGACAGACCAACAAGCAATGCTTAGTGATAATGCTGAACAATAGAAAATTGCTATGGATAGTGAAATGAGTGCTCACTATTCAAATAATACATGGGATCTAGTGCTATTGACTAAGGATCGAAAGACAATTAGCAATAGATGGGTATATACCAGAAATAATGATGATAGATACTGGGCTAGATTAGTAGCACAGGGGTTCAGTCAGGTTCCAGGTGAAAATTACATGACGAGTTTCAGTCCAGTAATCAAATATGAATCTGTCAAGCTACTTCTTGCGTTTACTGCTATTGAACTTTGTTCTCATAACCATCTTGTATGAATTCGAGTTCCTGTGGAATAATGTAGAATCTGCTATGCCTATCGGCTGAATCGCAAGTTGTATGACTTGGAGAATAATGCTTCTTTATCCATACAAATGTAACTTGTTACGACTTCCCAATTAGATGGTAAAACCTATGTACGCGGATCTATGAACGCACACAATTTATGTTGTTGAGACGCATAAGGTTCGAATTTCTACGTTCGAGACCGTAATGCTTGCCTATTTGAGTCTGAGTTAAGACCTAGTATTAATAGCAGACGAGAGGCGCCCTTAATTTACCAAGTAAGGCAAATAAGCGGCCACATGTTACTTCCCCGATTATATACATCTATATATAATCGTAATCATTAACCGTCTTCGTCTTAAATAATTTCAGATCTTTATCTTCATAATATGGTATTCTTTCTATTACGTTCCGTATTTCATTATCTAATACTTCTTTAGATTTTTCATTTATATTTCCTTTTGTAGTTAAAATCGGGACTTTTCTTGTTGGCCAGATAATGTTAAGGATACAAAACAATAATATGCTGTATTATATAGATCATTACCATACATAAATTTTAATGCCGCGAAATTATAGTTGTCGTTGGTACATCTTGGACTTAATATTTCTCCGAATTTTCAGAGAATATCAGATATTACTTTCAGAATTTATGAGCTATCGAGTTCTAGTCGATAAGCATAATTGAATGAGCTGATCATAACTCTGTAGTGGTTAATATAACTTCCACTACAAGCTAGCATGCAAAAAGGCCGATGCAAGATACTCAGGTAGTGTGTATACCGCTATCAGGTGAGCTTTCGAGATGAAGATAAGGACCTTATTGAACCATAAAGACATATTAAGAGTAGCATTAAAAAACTGGGATATACTTGTATTTAACATGTCGCAGGCATCCAGAAAGAAATTGTTGTTAATGGGCCGTTCAGGCTCTGGTAAATCGTCTATGCGGTCGATTATTTTTTCTAATTATTCAGCATTTGATACCAGAAGACTTGGAGCAACAATCGACGTTGAACATTCCCACCTAAGGTTCTTGGGAAACATGACATTAAATTTATGGGACTGTGGTGGACAGGATGTTTTTATGGACAACTATTTTACAACGCAAAAAGATCACATATTTAAGATGGTTCAGGTACTCATCCATGTGTTTGACGTAGAGTCTAAGCTGATTAATAAGGACATCGAAATTTTTGTGAAGTCATTGACCAACCTACAGAAATTCAGTCCTGATGCCAAGGTGTTTGTGTTGTTGCACAAGATGGATCTCGTGCAGATTGACAAGCGGGAAGAGCTCTTTGTCATAATGATGGAAAAACTACAGAAAATCTCCAACCCATTCCAGTTCAAGTTGGTGGGATTGCCAACGTCTATATGGGACGAGTCTTTGTACAAAGCATGGTCGCAGATTGTATGCTCGTTAATCCCAAACATGAACATATACAATAACAACTTGATCAAATTCAACCAAATATTGGACGCGGAAGAAATCATTTTGTTCGAGAAGACAACCTTCTTGGTAATCTCGTCGACGACGTCAATCGCACAACAATTGAAGCAACAAAACAGACTGTATCTCGAAGATGACAACAACATCGACACCACCGCCCTAGACCCCAAGAGATTCGAAAAAATTTCAAGCATAATAAAAACCTACAAACAATCGGTCACCAAACTAAGAACAAACTTCCACAACTTGGTAATCCGGGGCTCAAACGGCAACCAGTTCTATATCGATGTTCTTACTGACAATATGTTGGTTATGATTATTCTAAAGGATAAAGACGATGAAACAAGATATGTTAACACGCATGAAGAATTTGCGGTGCTAGAGAATATAAAGGCAGCTAGAAAATGGTTTGAGAAAATCGAAACTACAAAGTAATATACCGGCGTATCCTCTATACTATTGATGGATATTAATTAATGCTATATATTCATAGCCCCATTATATTGTAGGATTCTACTTGACATATTCATAGTCACGTGTAGAGTGAACATTTTTTTGTTGTGAAAAACGCGAAGTTCAGCAAAATGTATACGATGAAAAGATGGGTACGAAGTATTTGCTTTATAGGTTTGCAAGACATTAATTTAGACACCTAGTTTAACTCAAGATTCTTTGACATTTGCTTTGGTCATTGCGTTTTATTACAGTAATTTCATTTTTTTTGCCATTCTATCAATCGTACTTCAGTCATGGGTAAATTAGTACAATTGATTTCCCATCCAACAGAATTGAAAGCTGTTATTCAATTGATGTATTTCAGACAACCGTTACATCTGCAGGATCTGTTGAAACAAACGGAAACCTCGAAAAGATGCTACAAGTTGTTGAACATAACATCGCGTTCTTTTGCTGCTGTTATTCAAGAATTACATCCGGAATTGAGAGATGCAGTTATGTTATTCTACTTGATTTTACGAGCGTTGGATACCGTTGAAGATGACATGAGCATTGAGCCTGAAATCAAGGTTCCGTTGTTAAGAACATTTCATGAAAAATTAAACTTGAAGGACTGGTCGTTTGATGGAAATAGTAAGACTGAGAAGGACAGATGTGTGTTGGTTGAATTTCCTTGCATCTTAACGGAATATCACAAGTTGAACGAAGATTATCAAGATATCATCAAGCATATTACCAAAGAAATGGGTAATGGGATGGCAGATTACATTTTGGACGACAATTTCAACGTCAACGGTGTAGCTACTATCAAGGAATATGATTTATATTGTCACTATGTTGCAGGTTTAGTGGGTGAGGGCTTGACCAATCTAATGGTTTTAGCAGGGTTTTCCGATAACAGTCTTGCGCAAGATGATTTTGTCAAGTCAGAATCTATGGGATTATTTTTGCAAAAGACCAACATTATTAGAGACTACCACGAAGACTTGAAAGATGGTAGATCATTTTGGCCCAAGGAGGTCTGGGATAAATACACCTCGTCTTTACCGTCATTCCATAAGGATACTTCTTTACAAAGCAAGGAACAGGGTTTAGCATGTATCAATGCATTAGTCTTGAATGCTTTATGCCACGTCAAAGATGTTTTAAAATACTTATCGCTAGTAAGGGACCCGTCGTGCTTTAACTTTTGCGCCATTCCCCAGGTTATGGCTATAGCCACGTTAGCTACCGTCTACAATAATCCAAAAGTTCTTCATGGAAATGTTAAAATTAGAAAGGGTACTACCTGTAATTTGATTCTTAACAGCCGTACTTTACCTGGAGTTGTGAAGATTTTCAAGCATTACGTTCAAACAATTAATCATAAGTCATCTGTTCAAGACCCAAACTATTTAAAAATAGGTATCAAATGTGGTGAGGTCGAACAATTCTGCGAGTTAATGTATCCTTCGGAAAACGCTATTTCAAAAGGTGTCGTAAAACAAAAGCAAGAAATCAATTATAATATCTTAGAGAGATCTGGTATTGATGATCAAGTTGCGGATATTGTCAACTTAGAGGAGAGTAAATTTAATATAGTTGTAGGTATAAGTATTTTAGTGACTGTGAGTGCAATCGCTTACCTCATATTCTAAATCTTAAAACCAATGTCTAGAATAATCGTCATTTGACTTTGAATAGATACATGTCATTATATATGTTAATTTAATATGAAAAAAATTTGTATCTTTTTGTAAAGTCAATTTACGTGTGAGGTATCTCGGTGGAATTTGCCATTATTTACTAATTTACACAGCCAGATAAAATATTCTTTTCAATGGAAGTATGAACTACAAGTATACTTCAAATTAATCACATATGTCACAGATAAATAGCGCAGGGAATGTTGATTCCGCCAACATTTTTCAAATAAAGGTAATTGGATGGTCCGAATATGAGCATCAAACACCGATTTTACTCCAAGATTTAAATGGACCCTGCCCCCTAATTGCCCTTGTGAATACATTATTGTTAAATAATGAAATAGACCTCCGTAATGAAGCATTCAATCCCGAGCAAGGTTTGGATCAAGCCAATAGAAAAAGAAAATTTGAAGGAATAAATAACTTGAAGCTCTTGTTGTTAAAAGATCACTCGAGTACGGGGACAATTGAATTGAGCAAACTATTGTCTCAATTAGGTGATGTGTTGTTGGTCATGCTAGAAATTCGCCGGAACGATTTTCCAACCTATAATCTTGACAAGCTATTAGAAAGTTTGCCATTATTGCATACGGGGCTCTCAGTAAACCCTAATCTTGTAAATGGGGAATTTCCTGCAGAAGATTTATCAACCACGCTATTTGAATTATTCGATTTGAAGCTCAGGCATGGGTGGTATATTGACTCAAGTTATGAAAGTACATCCTCAGTCGAGCTGCCCGAAAATAGTACTGCTTCTTTAGAAAGTATCTTCAGGGAATTACAAACATTTGATAAGATTCAAGATTTCTTGCTTTATGAACCCCAGAATGATATTCAAAAGAGCCTGAAGATCGAAATTCAAGAAAAGCAGAGGTTAATGAAGACATGGTTGGAGAATAACCCTACACAATTGACGGATGCCGGAATGAAAAATTTAAATCGAACATTACAGACGGAAGAATTTATTATATTCTTTAGAAATAACCATTTTAGTACGCTTTATAAAAAGGATGAAAATGACTTTTACACATTGCTTACTGATGCCTCTTTCCACAAAAATGATAGATCTTATAAGAAGATTGTTTGGCAATCGTTTATATCTGTATCTGGTAGTGATGATTTATTTTTTACGGGTAACTTTTTACCTGTGTTAGGTGATGAGGATGAACCTAGTTCCCAAGATCAGGATTATTTATATATCAAGAAACTACAGGAAGAGGAAGATGAAGCAATGGCCGAAAAAATGCAACAACATTATAATAAAAATGAAGGAACAAGGAAAGATCTGTCTAAAAGGTCTAACCAAAATTCGAACAAAGAAGAGAACCAAAAGTCTTCACCAACAAGTGAGTCAAATTCTGAAGTGAAGAGTAAGCAAAAGAAGAAATCTATGTGTATCATTGTCTAATTGAATTAACGTTTAAATATACTAAAAGATAAGCTAACGATTTATATAATACATTGTTTCATATTTTCAATTTCAACGATTCTCTTAATCTTCTTGTTCATTCGTGTTATTGGCTTGGGATTTTTCTTCTGATTCAGGTTGTCCTGAAACCTGTTCTTTTGCCTCATCGAATTCCTCTGCAATATCTTCTTCACCTTCGTAGTCCATAGGATCAAATTCTGATCTAATTATATCCATCTTTTTCATTTCATTGGTATTTGGTTCTTTCAATGTGAAGTTAATAACATCCACTGTACTATCACGTAAAAACCTATTGATCTCACTATTTGTCGAAGCTCTATGTTTTTTCAAATCAATTCTACCTGTAATTGGATAATAGTATGCAGCTTTTCTTTTACGTGTCTTCTTTGTATCTGAAGGATCTTCTGGTTCAAATTTGATAGATAACTCTTCATATGGTTTAGAAAAACGATGGAAATTCATATCGTAATCCTTATTATGCTTAAATCTGTAGGCTTCGATATCCTCTTGTTCGTCTAATAAATTTACCGGGCGTTCTCTTTCACTAGAATTCAACTTTTCCTTTATTTCTTGTGCCTTTTTAGCATCACGAACTTGATACATCGAGATCCATTCACCATCTTCCGAAGTAATTGGTCTGAAAATGGCCGATTCTAACGAATTCTTTTGAAAAGTTTCGTCATATTTATCCTTTTGTTGTCTTTTCAATACTTGCAATTCACGACTAATTGAAGCAGAACCAGAAAACTTAACAGTTAAAAATTTCGTGTCCATCATAGAGGTATCAGGTAATAATGGCCAGGTAGAAACTGCCTTTAAATGCTTTTTGGTTGGATGCTTCAACGTATTGAAGTTATCCAAAGTTTCTTGCGCTTGATTAAATGTCTTCTCAACAGCTGCCAACTGTGCAGCAGGATCGTTTTCGCTTTCTGCTTTTGCTGCTTCCGCAATATCCTTGGCGTCGTCCGTCCCATTCAAACTACCGTTCGATTTTGGCATTTGTCTCTCAGCGATATATTCAGTTCTTCTTAAGAATGAAACCCCTGGTTCTGATTTAGATATCTTACCAATGCCCGCATCTCTTAATAAAGCTCTATCCTTGGGGTGTAATATAACGTGGTTTGCATCATAGTTATCATTTTTCTCATTGTTCAGCTTGTAAATACTCGATTCATTTCCATTATCTAAGAAGCCAGAATTATTAATCAAATTTAAATTCATTCCCAATTCATCATCTACTGATTCTATAAAGCTGGTGAAATTCTCCTTCCTAAATAAAGAACCCATCAACTGTTCTGACTCTGTTTTAGATGATACCTTTTCCGTGGTGTTGTACTCCAAAAATTTAGGGTTCAAAGGAGGCGGTGGTAAATTGTTAATATAACGCACCTTGGCGATATATTCTTGCCTTATGGGCTTATGAGGTTTCAGAGACATATTATAACCAGTGATTCAAAAGTTTGCCAACGATTGTAGCGATAGTTATCGCCGATCTTTAGTATCTAACAAACAGAATTGATGAACTTTTGATAATTGTCGTGTTTATACCAATATGAAAATTTTGCAATCGATACTAATATAGATGTTTCATTTTACAAGTGATGTATACTGTAAGCTATGTAGGAGACAGAGATGTAGTCTAGAATCAAGAAAACTAGATTAAATTAAATTAAAAGAGACGTGTTTCCGGATGCAATTCTGTCTCAACCGAGCAAATGTCTTCTGTGTGTTTTAACTTCACAACTGACCCATTGTGGTACTTTCATAATCAACTTCTACAGGTTCAAAAGAAAATGCTCATTGCTAAATTACCAATTGAAGTATATTGTGTGTACATACTACCGGCTTGTTTCAAAGTGTCTCTATTTGTGCCAGTTAATTGCAGTATCTGAGAACTGAACTTTATGACATCGAATGAATACTTCTTAAATCTTCATGGTACGGGGTGCGTTTGAGATTCGGACAAAGTATTACCATATTCTGTCAGTATATGTAGGTTGTAATAGGAATTTCTGATAAAATTTGTCTTTATTTGCTTAAGAATTAGATTTGAACGGATCACTTGGAAAATATATGCTACCTCTTGCAGAATAAAGTCTTCTTTTGCAAATAAAGTTATCGAAACATTCTGATAGGATAAAGAATAGTAAAACGGCATCTTATAGAGTATACTGATTAAATATATTTAAATATTCTGTAGAAATTTGGTAATAGCTGGTTCTCGCAGCATATTGCAATAGCTCATCATTGAAGTAAACTTACACCTACTACCAGGCAAAAATAATTGCATTGCTTTTATTAAATATATGCTAAGACTCTAAGTCGATCGGTCATTTTTTGTGCCTGGTCGCAATGTCTACGAAATAGTTTAGTTTTGTCCTTTAAGTTTGGCAATGGTCTTGTAGAAATTCGCACCTTGAGCATTAGCAATTTCAAGTTCCAAGTCTGATACCTTTCTAGAACCGTCTCGGCTAGCATAGGTACCTGCACCCCACGGTGAACCACCGTGGACTTCATCCATCGAAGCAATACCAGGGTGCGAATAACCTAACGGAACGTAAACCATACCATGATGAACTAAGGTAGACAAGCTGCTTATTACAGTTGATTCCTGGCCACCACCAACAGAACCAGTGGAGACGAAGACACCCGCAGGTTTACCAATCAAAGCGCCACTTGCCCATAAACTGCCTGTGCCATCCCAAAATGACTTTAATTGTGATGGCATGCTACCATACCTGGTAGGGATACCAAATAAGAACGCATCGTATTCAAGCAATGTATCGTTATCTGCAAGAGAGAATTCAGCTCTAGGTGGTGCTCCCAAATTTTTAAGGACTGGTTCTGGGAGAGTCTCCGCCACTTGAAAGATCTTAGCTGAGCCTCCTGCTGACTCAATACCAGCTTTAGCTGCTGTAGCCATTGAAGCAATATGATGGTATAACGAATACGTAATAATTGCAGTTCTTGGTCCCATGTTTGTATGTGATTATAATAAAGCTTAAATGTCAATCAGATAAAAAGAATGCCTATATAAGATTTTTCAGATTTCGCAATCCCGCTAGTTACTAATTCTTTAGTATAGCAATCTAATATTAATAATAATCAATAATAAATTGCAATCAAAGTGTACAAAATGGCATCTGTGCAATACAAAATGAAAATTCTGAAAAACGAATCAGATCCACTTTGGCACCAAATCAGAATTTTCTTGGGTAAAGTGTTGCTGAGCTTCACTTCATATCTGCTGTCTACAATACTCTCGACGTACAAATATATGTATAATTTGAAATAGAACTATACATTTTCGACATCTGAATTATGTTTATTTTGGATCCACGTATGCTGTTGGGTCTTGGTTGCCCCAAGTTAATACTTCGTGCGATTCAGGCTTATCCAAAGCTTCTAAAATTCCGTAATCCAAATCGATCTTACCAAGATGGGTAGTTTGGTCCAATTCATCATTCTTCCCGTCTGCCAAAACATCTAAGTTTTGCTTGATTCTTTCAACCTTCTCTGTTTTAACTAATACGATGAACCCTTGCAAGAGGGACCACTTTAATAAGATCTCTGTCTTAGGAATTTTGTATTTGGTCTCTAACTCTACGAGCTCCTTGTCATTAAATTTCTGTCCCTGGGTCAATGGAGAGTATGCTTCTGCCAAAATATCATGCTCAACTAAGTATTTTCGTAACTTCAATTGCGGCAACCATGGGTGCAATTCCAACTGGTTCACCACGGGCTTCACCAATAATCCGTCCCAGTTCAACAACTCCTCCAAATGTGCAATTCCAAAGTTGGACACTCCGATGGACTTGATATTCAACACCGGGTTGGTAGGGTTGGATACAAACTCTTGCAATGCCTTCCAGGTGCCCAATCTCTTTTCTTTGTTGGATTTTGGTGAATGTATAAGCACCAAATCCACGTAGTCGATATATTGTTTTATCTTTTCACTCGATTTTGCCACCGCTTTTTTGGTCTCTTCATATCCGTGGTCGCCGTTCGCTATTTTAGTGGTGTACCAAATGTCTTGTCTGCTAACATCGGGGTTTTCTTTCAAGAACTTAGCGACCCCTTCGGCAGCTTCTCTTTCGTTCCCATACGAAGATGCTGAGTCAATATGACGATACCCGACTTTTAAAGCCTCGTACACTAAGTTCTTGGTCTTTTCAATAGGAACCTCGTAGCATCCGTATGCTGTAATTGGAATTTGGTGTCCATTATTCAATCTGTATCTACTTTGTTTCGTAAGTTGGATAGATGTAGTGAGGTTTGACATCGCAATTGATTTGTTGTGTTTAGCTGTTTAAATATAGCTTGTTTTATAAAGATTTGTACTATTTCAAGAAAAATCCTTACAAAATTCATTAGCTTTTATTCGTAATCTATGATTGCTGCGCAATCGCAACCACATAACGGCATTCTTTTGTTCAGCACGTATTTATATGTGGTTAAATACATTATAATATTCCCAGATTAACATATTGGTCGGTAAGGACTGTCCTATGCTCTATCGATATACAATTTGACATACTAGCATATAGGAGCAAAGTAGTTTGCAGTTGGTACTGTAACGAGCTTATCGCACCTACGTGGAAAATTTACTAAAAACGTTGACCCGTATTTACTCAGCCTAGGGCATTTGTATTCTGACGTTCTTCTGTTATTCATGGTGTCACAGGTCATTCTGTGTTGGATAGCATTCAGTGTGGTTCATGAACAGTGAATTTTTTTTACCATGGAAAACTACGTATGACCCCAGCGTATCCAATGGCTACGTTTCTGGCACAAAACTTACATGGTATGTTAACCACAAAGTAGCAGGTTAGTCAGACTTCCTAATTCCAGCCAACCGTTTGTAGTTATGTCGTAACAACCTATTTCTTTACGTAGTGTATCTGTCGTGTGTGCAACTACTTTTTGATGAAAACCCGATAAACAATGGCAGCAACAGTTTATATATTGATCATCAAAACGCCCTAGATAAGTAAGAATATACAAAAACCAAAGCTAAACATGTCAGGAAGAAAGAAGACTTTGTTGAAAGTGATTATTTTAGGAGACTCTGGTGTTGGGAAAACATCTTTGATGCAACAATTTGTTAACAGCAAGTTTTCCCACCAGTATAAAGCAACAATCGGAGCCGATTTTTTAACGAAGGAAATTACTATTGACAATAACAAGCAAGTTACGTTGCAAATTTGGGATACGGCGGGCCAAGAAAGGTTCCAGAGTTTGGGAGTAGCATTCTATAGAGGTGCGGATTGTTGTGTGTTGTGTTACGATGTTACCAACGAAAAGTCGTTAAATAACTTGTCCTCGTGGAAAGACGAATTCTTGATTCAATCAAACGTAAGCAATCCTCAGGACTTCCCGTTCATTATAATAGGTAATAAGATTGATGTTGATGACTCGAAGAAGATTCCATCGTTGCAAAAGAAGTTGAACAATATAACCAATAATCAATTGGGTGGACTAAATTACCCCGTATTTGAGACCAGTGCTAAGGACTCGATCAACGTCGAACTGGCATTCGAGGTTATTGCGCAGATGGCATTGCAGCAGGAAGAATTGAATGATGCTAATGGTAATGATGTAAGCGACGACTACAACGACGCTATTAATATTCATTTAGAAAACGACGCAGGCGGATGTGCGTGCTAGTATGGTTGAGTTTTTGTTCGGTATTGGTTAATATAGAAACCTTCTTCTCGTGATGTATAATTCTTGTTCAAGTTTTTAAATATATATATTCCTAATAATTCAAAGTAGAAGAAAGCAAATCGTTGACAAGACCGCTATTTACTTGTTTATACACATACAGAATGCCTTCAATAACATATCGGCAAGCTTGTTACCGGTTCTAATCTTACCAAATTGTTGCTGGTGATGTTGTTGATGCTGGTTGTGAGATTGTTGATGATATTGAGGTTGAGAAGTACCCTGGTATGCTTGATGTGGTTGACCACCACCGTATCCAAAATCCCAGTGGTTTGGAACTTGGTTACTTTGGGTGTTGGTTAAGTTGATCACCAACACACCGGTATTTTTTGGGTCGATTCTGTGCTTCAAGTTACAATCAGTACACATTTGGTCGATAGCTGGCTTCAATTTGGCAATACCGTTGGCAGAATGTAATCCCTTACCAACAATAACTCGTAAGTGTGATTGATTTGTTTTGATACAAGCAGCTATTCTGTTCTGTAAAAAGAACTCGGCTTCCTTGATATACAATCCATGCAAGTCAATTTCATCTTCAGCACTATCGGTATTGTTTTCACGAAACACATAATCTGCAGCCTGTCTATTATAGTTTTCCGCTTGTGCCAAGATCTTCTTCGACTGTTCACTTAAATCGTAAGCATTCAGCTTGTCTCCTGTCTGATAAGCATGTTGTGATTGTTGAGAGAGTTTGTTCTTCTTTTTGTATAATTCGTCTGCTTTAGCACGAAGTTGTTTATATTGATTATCAGTTGCGTGGTTGTAATCTCTAGTATCATCGAACCCAAGGTGGACCCCCCTATCAACACAATCTTGCATACTGTCTTCAAACAAGCTGTTCTATGTCGAATAGACCTTCTATCAACACAGTTTTAACAGGTTCGTGATTTCGTAGATATAGTATCCTACTGTATACAGTATCTATTGTACTAAAAACTTTTTCATAAGGCTGTTAATTAGTACCTACGGCCTAGAAAGTGAGAAGATACAACGTTGGCTGTAACGTACGGCATACCTTTGTTGTTATCACTCGAAAGGAAGCATCAAATCTACTTAGATAATATGATTCGCTAACATAATGTCCAAATGCCACTAAATAAATAATCTTTAGCGACACATGTGCATACGGCAGATACTCGAATGTCACATAACCGTTGATAAAGAAATTGGACCAATGCCCTTATCAGAGTTTACAATCGATTTTAAAGTTCATATGTATTCAAAAAAACCAAATAAAAAATAACTAATATAAAATTCTACATTAATCAGCTTATTTCTTAGCGGCCTTTTGAGCAGCCTTGGTGACCTTACCGGCCTTGTCAGACTTTTCAACAGACTTGATAACACCGACGGCAACAGTTTGTCTCATATCTCTGACGGCGAATCTACCTAATGGTGGGTAGTCAGTGAAAGCTTCAACACACATTGGCTTAGATGGAACCATCT